>CM062819.1:2004144344-2004533627 GCA_031772625.1 Pinus tabuliformis | reverse complement strand
TATTAGGAAATGATTAAATATTTTTTTATATTTTATTAATTTTTGTCATTTGTACATTATTATATTTTATTGTGATTAACATATATTTATTATTAGGAAAGTGAGAATAATTAATATTCTTTTCATATTAATGGAGAAAATAGTTACATTGTTGTAACTTTCTCCCTAGTTTAGGATTAGTTCCTATAGTTATGGGGTTTGGGTGCAACTTCCTTTTCCTAGTCTTGTATTTAATGATGTAATCTTTGATTGATTGATGAATAGAGTGGACGAGAGTGATCTCTCAAGTTTTGTGAGTGTAGTCCCCAGGTGCAGGCCACACCTGAGAGCTACATCTCTTTCTTTTCAATTCAGTTCACATTTTATCTTGGTATCAGAGCTCAGCTTGAGTGAGCCTAATCTTTTGTCACCTGTGTGGTGGAATTGCCTGTGTGGCTGGGAATAGCCTGTGTGGCTTTGTGTACACGAGAGCTCTGTGCTCAATTGAGCAGGTGGACTGCAGAACACCTGGCTCGGACTCGGAAACCTTTTTTCTGAGTGGAAAGGCCGATTAGCGCGGATTTTGCGCTGACAGTCACGCCAAAAGCCCGATTAGCGCGGATTTTAAGGGATAAATCGCGCCAACGCGCCAAAATCCCGATTAGCGAGGGATTTTACCGGGAAAATCGCGCCAATTACGATACACTTACACCGATTTTTAATTAGCGCGGATTTTTCGCTCGGGGTAGCGCCAAGGGGATCTGCGAATAGTGTGAACTTCATTTGGCGGTTTGCAAAAGGTGCAGATCGGCAGAGTTACAGATCCGTCAGCGAGAGACAGATCGGCAAAGCACCAGAGGAGATCTGCGGGGAAACCTCGACTTCGTTTGGCGATCTGCAGGGAGAGCAGGATTGGCAAAGTAGCAGATCAATCTGGGAGAGGTGGATCGGATCAATTGTGATCAGATCATTGTTTCGGGTGTGTTGAAAACGCCGAATTTGCTCATTGGAGCGGGAGTGCCAGACACTGTAGATCGGTGGCAGAGGTGACAAATCCATCTGACAGGTATTGTTTTTGTTATTGTTAAGTAGATTCACAATGAGTAATACGATGGAATCTTACCTTAACGAATCTGGTAAACTCAACGGGTCTAACTTCACGAATTGGAAGTTTAAGATCCAGACCCTGCTCGAAGGTGCGAATGCTTGGGCTATAGTGACAGGCGATGAGTAGAAGCTGACTGCAACCACACAGAAGGAAGACTGGGAAAAACGAGAAAACAAAGCCAAAGTCCTGTTGAAGATGTCTGTGAAAGACAATGTCATTGCACACATCAGAGACTGTAAAACGTCTGCAGAGATTTGGACGAAAATCAAAAGTCTGTATGAGACCCAGAATGCAAACAGAGTTTTGGCTCTGAAAAGCAAGCTATTTTCAATGAGGATGGACGAAAGGGAGTCTGCTACTGCATTTGTTGCGCGAATTAAGGATGTTAAAGACGGATTGGGGGCCATTGGAGTGGCGGTGGCTGATGAAGATCTTGTTGCAATTACAATGAATGGGATGCGTGATGATTTCCAAACCTTCATCACTGGAGTCTCGGCAAGAGAGAAAACACCCACGTTTGATGATCTCACTGCGATCTTGCAACAAGAGGAAGAGCGACGGCAGAATCTGAATCTGAACCCCCAAAGTGACGATCTCGCGCTGGTGGGAAAACGATGACTATCTAAAGGGAAGCAGTCATAGCAGCAATCAATCCAGAAAGGAAGAACAACACATAAAAATCACTGTCATAAAGGTATGCTTGCAAATCATTCTGAAAAGAAATGCTTTTATTGTGGAAAGAAGGGTCATATACAGAGAGATTGTTATCATAAGAAGCAGGCTGATGAGGCAAGGAGGAGACAGGTAAATCCAAAACACAGATGATATTTTGTTGAAGAAGAAGGCTTCAGTCATGAATTTCGACTGTTCACAGTCGACTGTGCCCGTTCAGCATCAAATGAAGATGACATCTGGTATGTTGATTCCGGAGCATCCTCTCACATGACAGGTAATAAGGAATTTTTTGATAGTCTTGAAGAAATTATAAATGGATCAAAAATATATCTAGGGGATGATAATGGATATCAGATTAAAGGTCATGGGGTGATTTCAGTTAAGTTACCAAATGGAAAGATTAGTCACCTTTCAAATGTTTTATATGTACCTGGAATAAAGAAAAACCTGATATCTGTATCCATGATGGCTGATCAAGATATGCATGTCGAATTCTTCAAGACTCACTGTGTGATAAAGGATTGCAGGAATGAAATTGTTGCAACAGGCATGCGAGTTGGAAGCCTATACAGACTGGATGCAAAAAGTATATCAAAGCAAGCCATGGTTGCAGGAGAGTCGACAGCTGAACAACTCTGGCATCAGAGGTTTGGTCATCTGAATATGCAGGATCTCATGTTGTTACAAAAGAAAGGTATGGTCGAAGGTCTCCCCATCTTTCGTAATATTCAGTTAAACTGTGATGGTTGTGCCTTAGGAAAGATGCACAGAGAACAGTTCCCTGTGCATGATAGGAGGAGGCAAACAGAAATCTTAGAGCTAGTGCACACTGATGTATGTGGTCCCATGTAGACAAGGTCGCTAGGGGAGCATACTATTTTTTGTTGTTTACTGATGACTGCACTAGGTATTCATGGGTTTATTTTTTAAACAAGAAAAGTCAGACTTTCCAATGTTTTATAGATTTCAAAACCCTGGTGGAAAAACAGTTTGGAAAAAGTATTAAAATTCTCCGATCTGATCAAGGAGGAGAATACAAATCAAAGGAATTCATGAAATACTGCAAATCTCACGGGATTGTTCAGCAGTATACAGTACCGCACACACCACAGCAAAACGGAGTTGCAGAGCGTAAAAACAGAACCTTGGTGGAATGCGCAAGGAGCATGCTGCAAGGTAAAGGTCTATCTAATATTTTTTGGGCAGAAGCGATAAATACTGCTGTATATTTGAAAAATAGAAGTCCTACTAGGTTTCTTGGCTTCAAAACCCCTTTTGAAGCCTTATATGGATTTAAACCAGCAGTAAACCATTTAAGAGTCTTTGGGTCAAAGGCATTTGCACATGTACCCAAAGCTGATAGAAAGAAACTAGACCCTAAGGCAGTAAAATGTATCCTTGTTGGTTATGGTACAGAGTTTAAAGCATACAAACTGTTCAATCCTAAGTCTCGTAAGACATTTGCAAGTAGAGATGTAGTCTTTCATGAACAGGTACAAGAAAGGAAAGCTGATGTTGGAGATGACTGGCACATTCCATTGCTGTTGGAGGAAAGCAGCGAGGATGAAAGAAAGCAGGAATAGGAGCAGAAAGAAGAAAATGAAGAAGAACAGCAAGAAGATGAAAAAGCAGGCCCATTTATGGCAGAGCAAAACAAATTTGAGGTAAGTCCCCTACCAAGGAGGTCAGGTAGGAAGACTCAATTACCATTGAAGTTGAGAAACTATGCGTTGATGTCAAAATTTTTGAACATTATAGAGCCCTCTAATTATAAAGAAGCTAGCCAATTTGAGGAATGGAGAGCTGCAATGAATGAGGAGATGGAATCAATTCTTAGAAATAATACTTGGGAATTAGTAGAGCTGCCTAAAAACAAAACACCTATAGGAAGTAAATGGCTGTTTAAACCCAAAATTAATGCAGATGGAAGTATAGATAAGTTAAAAGCTAGGTTGGTTGCAAAAGGATACTCACAGCAGGAAGGTATTGACTTTGATGATACTTTTGCACCTGTAGCAAAGCTAAATACAATCAGATTACTTATTGCTTTAGCTACTAAATGTAATTGGGAATTACACCAACTAGATGTTAAATCTGCATTTTTAAATGGTGATTTAAAAGAAGAAATTTACTTAGTACAGCCAGAAGGATTTGTAAAGCAGGGGTAGGAACAGCTTGTTTGTAGGTTGAAAAAGGCTTTATATGGTTTAAAGCAAGCTCCCAGGTCTTGGTATGAAAAGGTTGATTCTTTCTTTATAGAGCATGGTTTCCATAGAAGTTTAAATGACCCAAATTTGTATACCAAGTACAATAATCAGGGGCAGATTATTTTGATTTCTCTATATGTGGATGATATGATTCTAACAGGAAATGCAGATGATTTAATCAGAGCAATCAAAAGGCTCATGGCACAAGTCTTTGAGATGAAAAATCTCGGAAGCCTTAACTATTGTCTGGGATTAGAAGTATTCAGAGATACTGGGCAAACTTTTCTTACCCAAGGGAAGTATGCTAGAAATCTGTTGGAAAAGTTTGGGATGGATCGGTGTAGATCAACAGCGACACCTTTGCAGCAAAATCTGAAATTGAGCAGTGACGATGGCACTAAGGAGGTAGATGCCACAATGTACAGACAGCTGGTTGGCAGCCTGATATATCTTACAACAACCAGACCTGACTTGGCATACTCAGTTAGTGTGTTGAGCCAATTCATGTCGAAACCGCGTGAAAGTCACTGGATAGCAGCAAAAAGCGTGTTGAGGTATCTTTGTGGTACTGTTCATTTTGGTATTTTATACACTGATGTATCTGATGTTACTCTAGCAGGTTTTTCAGACTCAGACTAAGCAGGTAACCTGGATGATCGAGGTCCATCACAGGTTATGCATTCAACATAGGTTCCGGGGTCATAGCATGGAGCAGCAAGAAACAGAGTACTATAGCTTTGTCGTCATGTGAAGCTGAGTATCAAGCATTGTGTGCAGCAACATGTGAAGCGATCTGGTTGAGGAGACTTCTCAAAGATGCAGGAAAAGAACAGAAGCAACCCACTTCTATCAAAAGCGACAACCAGAGCACCATCAAATTAGCATACAATCCAGTGTTTCACAAAAACACCAAACATATAGACACTCAGTTCCATTTTGTTAGAGAAAAAATACAGTCAAAAGAAATTGCTGTTGAATATTGTAAAACTTGTGACAATGTGGCAGATATTTTTACAAAGCCTCTTGCACGAGTGAAATTTGAACTGTTTAGAAAGATGCTAGGAGTCCAGGAGAACCCTTTCTCCATTAAGGGGGGGAGTTGAGAATAATTAATATTCTTTTCATATTAATGGAGAAAATAGTTACGTTGTTGTAACTTTCTCCCTAGTTTAGGATTAGTTCCTATAGTTATGGGGTTTGGGTGCAACTTCCTATTTCCTAGTCTTGTATTTAATGATGTAATCTTTGATTGATTGATGAATAGAGTGGACGAGAGTGATCTCTCAAGTTTTGTGAGTGTAGTCCCCAGGTGCAGGCCACACCTGAGAGCTACATCTCTTTCTTTTCAATTCAGTTCACATTTTATCTAGGAAATGATTAAATCTTTTTATTTTTAATTAATTTTTGTCATTGTACATTGTTATATTTTACTGTGATTAACATATATATGTTTGTGTTCTCTAAAGTTGATATTAAAATAAATTATCTAACATGAATGTTTGAATAGTTTATTTATATTTTGTATTGAAATATGAAATATAAGTAATACTCAATTTTTTTTTGTAATTTTTTTAATTACTGTATCTACATTAGATTATGTTATTTCACATAAATATTGAAATGTTTTATCTATAATGAAAGGGATAGTGAAATAATTTTACCATATCTCCTTCATTAAGGTTGTAAGATCAATGACCAAAATATATACATTCATTTTTTTGAGTGGGAATTTTCTTTATAATATTTTTAATTAAAACTAACCAAATATGTATATTTTATTATTATTATTATTATCCTAATTATTTTAATTTATAGAATATTTATTTCTATTTTAAATGGGACATGTGCCAAAGATTGAGGGAGTTACACATCTCCCTCACACCACACTGTAGAATGTGCTTCTCGACCAAACAAATATAACCCCTCTGTAAAGTATGTCTCTAGGCCCAATGAAATATAAGTAATATAAGTAATGCCCTTTTTTTAATGTTTATATCTTTTTAATTACTTTATCTTTTAAAATTTGATATAATTATGTTACTTCCCTTGGGCATCTAAATATTTTATTAATATTTTATTTATAATTGAGAGTGAAATATTTTTACCATATCTCTTTCAAACTCAGTTGTAATATCAACCACCAAAGCACATTTACAATGAGATTATGTTTTTATAATAGTTTTCCTTAAAACTAACCAAATATGTATATTTGCTTTTTATTTTTACTATAATAGGCATTATTTTTTAATTTAAATAATATTTATTTTTATTTTAGAAGAGACACATCACCTCAATCACATATCATAAGTTTAAGTTGTTTAATCTGTAAAATTTAATGGTTTAAAAATTTCTTAGTGTGTTGAATTCATTAATGCATTCTAAATAACAAGAAATTAAAATCTTACTAAAAATTGTATTACCAAATTTCAACACAAAAAAAACTATTTCATCTATTAATTAAATTATATTTTTAAAAATATCATATAATTAATATCATAAATATTCAAACTAAATTTAATGATGATGATGATGATGATGGTTAACGTCCGCTGAGACCAAATAATGGTCTATCGGACCTAAAGAAACAAATTATCTATTTTGATTTAAGATTTTATTTCTATGCTCAAAAAGCTTGGAGAGAAGCCTCCCGAGCTCACTATAATTTTGACATTGTAAAAGGCTAGGAAGGTCAGTATTGTAACAAAGATTGTGAAACTGAGATCTAATGTGGTTATACGCGGGGCACTCTAAGAGGAAGTGGTTTTCATCCTCGATGTTCCTATTCTCACATATATGGCAGATCCTTTCCGTCCATGGCGTTTTAGGAACTACCCAACGACCTGTTTCACTATGGAGCTCATGAGAATTCGTTATAATCTTTGCTATATTAATTTTCTTCTTTGAGCTAGTTAAAATATAGAGATACTTTTGATCTTATAGGGTGGGGTTGATGACCTTCTTATAATGACTTAATTTTCTTTTAGCCGCTAAATCTTTCTCACACCACATTTTTTCTTTGAACTTAGAAGTACCAATATCTTTAATGTTATTTATGTTTTGCAATGCATCATTTTCGTTGATCTCCCAATAGTTTAACCAGGCTCTTGTGTCTTTATGCCACCCTCGATTGAGCCTTAGGTGGTTTTGGCTAGAATTTAAAGCTAGCTTAGGAAGTCTATGGTCGTCTATGTTACTGATTTTGTGCTTGTACAACAGAAACCTAAGCATAGCTAGGCTCTCAATAGGGGAAAGACTTGATTCTATAAGGAGAATAGGATAGGGTGTATTACTTTTAATTTTCAGGTTATAAGTTATAAAACGCTTCTAGATTTGCTCAATCTTTCTCCATGATTCTCTGGAGATGCTGCAACCCCAAACCTCACAGCCATATAAGATAACAGGAGTGACTAAAGTTTCAAAGAGGAACTTCTTTTTATCCCACATTACGAGGTTTGCTATTTTACAATTATTTTCAAGACCAAAGTAAGCTTTCCACCCCCCAGTGATCCTTTTCTCAATGCTATGGTTCTAGTTGAGCTTGTGATGAATATCAATTCCTAGGTACTTGTAAGAATACACTTCCTCCAAGTTATTATTGTCATACATAAAATTAGCGTAAGTATCCTTCTTGGATTTGATAATCATAACTTTTGTTTTGTCAGTGTTAACAGTCATACCCATGGTAGAGCAGAAATCCTTAAGAAGCCTGAGTTGCTTATTAAGATCAGATGGGTACCTTGCCAAAAGAACAATATCGTCAGCATAAAGAAGAAGGATGACGACTATCCCAGCTAAGATTGTGCCATCACATCCTGCCTCCTCTAAATAGCCTTCGAGCTTATTGATGTAAATGCCAAATAGGGTAGGGGAGAGGGGGCAACCTTGTTTAACTCCGATGTTACACTTAATATCTTTCGACCACCCTTCATTGCTGTTTAGCTTTGCAATTACATTCTCGTATAACCTTATAGCGGGATATCTCAACTTGAGAGGAACCTTTAGCTCTTCTAATCTATTCCAAAGGTTGTATCTAGGAACCATATTGAAAGTCTTTCTAAAGTCCACAAAGAAACAAAATAAATTGGATTTATCATTACGACATTCCTCGGCAATGATCCTAAGCGTAACAAGGTGGTCTGTTGTTGAGTGATGCCTTCTGAAAACTGCTTGGCCTTTAGCCCGCTTACCTTCACTTTCAAGCCATATGCTTAACTTCTTTTCCAAAATACTACCATATAACTTGGCTAAGAGAGGGCTGATCATAATTGTTCGATAATTAGAGGGGTTATTTGTATCCCCACTTTTAAAAATAGGGATAATGAGGCTCTCAGTCCAAGGTTTAGGGAACCCTTGCTTGACTGCTTGATTGAAAATCTTGTGGATGTGGGGGATGAGGATAGGACCTCCAATTTTTAAGATTTCCACTTGGTAACCTTCAATGTCCTTAGCTTTCCCATTAGCGAGGAGATTAACCCCAAACTTAATGTCTTCTAAAGAGAAAACTTCTTTCGTTGTGAGAAGGGTTTCCAAATTATCCATGACATTTGGAGATTCATAAAGCTTTTTAAGATAGGAATTCCAATCGTGAAGAGCAATTTTATTATTATCCTTAGTCTTCCTAGTTAGAATCTGCCTCCAAAATTTCTTAGGAGCTACCTTAGAGAGGTGTAAGAGATTCTCTTGTCTTTGACGAATGTACTGCCTCTTTTTCCTTTTAGTTATAGCTTTGTATATTTTTATCTTGTCCATTCTAAGAGATTCATCAACAGCTTCCTTAATTGATCTCCTTGCACTTTTACAATCTTTGTCATACCATGGATTGGTTTTGCTATTTCTTTTATTATTTGAAACTTCAATTGAGAACTTGTTAATAGAATATGAGAGGGTTGTAGTAAAATTATGATAGAGGTCTTCTCTGTTGTTTATATTAGATAAAGGAAGCAAATTAGTTTTTAATTCATTTAGAAAGAGATCATTTTTATTTCTATCAAATATTAAGTTCTTTTGGCTATAAGTATTATTTTCTATGGGAACCCTATGCATGACAAAATTGAAAGTTATAAGTAAAGGCCTATGATCAGAGTCAGGTTCGTGGTCGTTTAAGATGTCAAAATTTATTATTTCATTGTATAATGGGAGATCGGAAATAACGTAGTCTACCACGCTGCATGGATGCAAGTCATCTTGCTGGAATTGGGCCACTTCTTTATACCATTGCAAATTATGAGATCCTGAGCACTACAGAGCTTGACTAGCTCAGACCCAAACAAATTTTCCGAGATCTTCAGAGCTCCTTTTGTACCTGCTAGCCAGAATAGGGTCTTCGTCTAACCAAAGAGGATTAGGGTTGGAATGATTGCTTAGAATAATATATTAATTATATTAAATTTTTAAACATAAAATAATCAAAATTTAAAATATTTATTTATTTTTATTAATACTCCTCCAAACCTACAATTCACCCCTATATGCGAAAAGAATCATAATAGTGTGTATATATATAAAAAACATCCACCGATACTCTATAAAAAAAATTTGTTACCCTGCTATGGTGTCAAAGGGGTGGAAGTTACTTGTTTACACATTAATGTAACTATTCTTTAACGAATTATATTTATATGAATATTTAGTATATCTTACGCGTGAAAATCTTATAATAACTCTCACCAGGTAATTGTGGCCACCAGTTTCCTCTCTGAAATTTCTTAATTTTGTTTTATTTTGCATTGTGGGGTTTTTTCATATATATATATTTTGGTTTATGCTTTTAAAAACTTAAGGATCAATATTATATGATGAAGAAAAATTGATTTTATTGCATTTCTAGGAAACGTTGAGTTGATTAAAAATCTCTGTAGGCAAATTAGTTTTATTGCATTTCTAGGAAACATTGAGTTGACTAAAAATCTATGTTGCATGATTGTTTGGAACTTGGGTATGAGTGTCTGGATGGCCAGAGGTTTCCTAAAAAAAATTCTAGTAAATGGTTAATTGGGAGTAGTAAAAAAAATATATATAATTTATATAATAATCAAAATATTCAAATATTAAAATCAATTTAAAATATTAATTTATTATATGAATATCAAATTCAAAAATGTAAATTTGAAAATGTAAATGATCCAAGAGACACTTTTGAATTTAAGAAATATAGTGAAAATCAAAGAACTCATCATATTAATATTCATATTACTGCAATGCCCAATACATCGTAAAAAAAATGACAAATGCCCAAAGTTACAAAGTAATACATGGTCCAAAAATGCTCAAAGGCCAAAACATAACATTAAAGACTAAAATTTAACATGATCATAAAGTGCAATCTTCAACATCAAGACTATCCATATAACCTTGAGCTTTGCTAGGCAATCCAATTTCATCATCACCATCATCAATATCAAGGTCACCTGCAATGCAACCCAAAGGTATGCCAATTAAACGTGCATCTGGTGAAGTATTATCCTCATCATCATCAATCTCAGAAGCCTCCTCAACATCAACATCCCATCTTGCTGCAAGGCACTCTAAATACTCGAGTAGCTTCCTTGAGCGAAGTCAAAGACTACTATGCATAAACCAATTTCTCTTCTCTCTTAGAGGTAAGCCTATTCCTCTTAACAGAGTGAATGAAACTATAAGTAGACCAATTCCTTTCATTTGCTGATGAACTAGAAACTTGAGATAGCAAGCATGAGGCAAGGTTTCAAAGATCTTGGGCTTTCCCCCCATACATTCTCCACCATCCAATGGGATTCCTTTGTGCATAAATTTTGATGTCCACCCTCGCATCTTGAGAGAATTTGGAAGGGCTTAAGGTAGAAAAATCAATAAATTGTTCTCGCATTATAGTTGCTTCATTAGGTGTATAGATTTTTCATATCACATCAAGAAAGCCCTGTTTCACTTCTTCATCATCAATGCGTAGAACTATGTTTGGTCTCTCCATATACCACTTTGGATTAAGGGCATAAGCAGCCATGTGAAGAGAGGTATTGAGTTTGATCCATCTCTTCCCTATTATGTTATGAATTTTATTGAAGAACTCCAAAGAGGGGTTTCTATCCCGAATGATGTGCCTTGTCTTGCCTACCATGCTATCAATACATTCATAAACTTCTCCAAGGGTGGGGGAATTAGAAACTGCATACCTAATCAACTCCACAATTGGAGTTGTGAAAGAAACAACATATTTACAATGAAACCACCAATCATCATTGAGAAGTTGCACTCTTATCTTCTTTGCATGCACTGATTTAGCTTCAGACCATGCATTCCACTCTCAGGAAATAACATTCACTTGTAAGTATGCATGCACCTCAACCATACGTTGAAGAAGAATGAAGTATGTAGCATATCTTGTTTCTGCAGGTTTCAAAAACCTCTTCCTTGAATACATCCTATAGATTTCTAAAGAGGCATGGTGGTTGAAAATGTACATTTGTGCATCTCTTGCATTTAAAATGAGTTTTACAATACAAGATATTTTTCCAAAGTCTTTGACGACAAGGAATCCAAAAGATATGCCTATATCGAGTTTGAATGATCAAACCTGTTACTTTGCAAACAGGGGATGCATCTGTGATTACTTGTACTACATTTGAAGGACCAAGCTCATCAATTGCTTCTTGGTGGGCTGGTTGCAGGTGTTAAGGATAATCGTTCAAAACTAGAAATGATCTCTTCAAGCTCAGTTGGATCTTCTTCTCAGGTTTCCTTTAGGGTATCAGTCATCAACCTCCAATTTTAGTTATTCTGTTAAAAATAGCAGGACTGTTTAATTTACCCGAAATATGACAAACCTTCACCTTCTCCCACGGAACCGAAAAGAAACAAAACCCCAGTTCATAACCTTCTCGGATCCGAAACTGAAATTAACTTGAGTGCATGTTCCGAGGCGATATCCGTTGGATCGCGTCCTTTCTTAGCGAACGCCTATGATCGATCCGGAATTCAATGGATTAAACCACAGTCTATAAAATATCGCGTTTGTTTTCTAAATTAAACCTCATTCATTTTAACCGCGCGATTACCGTCAGATCTGCCTCCTTCAAGTGGACAGTCACGATTAACTGAGCTATTAACTAAATTTTATAATTTATCGCGTCTGTTTTTAGAATTAACATCCACACTTATTAGCGCGCGATCAACGTTAGATCTGTTGTCTTTCGATCAGATGGTTCAGATCTTCTCCTGGGTTTCTCACCAATTTTGTCGGGGTTTTCCTCATTCTGCCAAGAATTTGCACTTCCGCCAAGTTTAACCTGTCTCTAAGTTATGTTCTTAAAACATATCCAGGTTATTTCAATACATAGTGAATGAAGGTTTAGATGCGATAACACATGATTATAATAAAATCTAATTCTAAGGGCCCGAACTGGAAATCAATACAATTCATAAATATTTTGAAGGAAACTAAACACCTCCGGGATTTACCATTCATGCACAGTATACATAGAGATACAGAGATATTCCAGATTTTACAATCAAATCCTCAACCAAATCCAGCCAAATCCCCTTACACTAATCAAGATATTACATAAATACCATTACATACAACAATCAAATCCTCAATCAATGGATCAAATCTGCCTAGTCCTAGATAATATCTACTCTGCATGATATTCTCCTCTAATATCTAAACTAAGCCTAACTACTTGAATTAATTACAGGATAACTCAAATCTATGAATTTAGCTCAAATCCTATCTAGAAATCTTTGTAAAGTGATAGCTAAAGGATCCCACTCCTTTGCTTGTAAACGTTTTTTGTATTTTTGGAATAAAATTCGAATCCTTTTGTCTTCAAGCCTCATGCTCCTGCATCAGACTCCTGAGGACAAAATTATTCATGGGCTCCTGTCCATGAGCTCTTCTACGTAACTGTCCAACTTCTGTAGCATGGCATTTGTCACCCAGGTAGCATTAGCAATTGGTTGATCTTTCCATTTGACCAAATACTGAAAATACTCCTGTCCTCTTGGCTTCTTAAACAATCTCTTGTCTAAAATATTTTCTGGCTGCAATGCCTTTGCTGTAGGTAACTCTTTTACCCAGTCAACCTCTTGTTCTTATTTATCCTCTGTTGTATCATCTGCATTCCCTTTTTCATACCTGTACAAATCAACAACATTGAAAATTGGAGATATTTCAATATCAGGGGGTAATTCAATTTCATATGCATTTGCAGAAAATTTCCTCAAGACTCTGCATGGTCCAATTTTCTTAAATTTTAACTTGTTATACTCCCTTTTTGGAAATCTTTCCTTCCTTAGGTGTGCTAAAACCAAATCTCCCACCTCAAAATTAACTTCCTGTGAAGTAGGAAAGTGTTCCCTTTGCGGACAAAGGCAACCCCTCTAGCCCTAGAGTGGGTCTAGTCACATCAAAGACAAAACAACAATCAATTCCCTGAAATAGTCATCGTTGGAGGCCTACCTCAAATCAGTGGTTGATGAAGTTCCGTTGCGCTGCTCTAGCTTCCGTTTCTTTCTCCTCAATGAGCAATCAACTTGAAACACCATAAGAAAACAACAGAACATGTAACCGAGAACAAAAATGATCTATTTACTTATAAAGTCAAGAAATCATAAGCTATCAAGTAAATTGCACACCAGATACAGGAAATCATCATTGATTGTATTAAAATGAATCAAGAGCAAAGCTTGCAACCAAGTCTTGATGTCGCAAGCCTTCTTGGAGGGTCCAACCAGTATGTTTCTTCGAGCATTCACTCTCAAGAATGGGTCTCCCAAATAGACAATATGTCTCTCTCACTCACAAGCTCTAATACAAGGTTAAGGCACTCCACAACCTCTTACCAGACTATTAGCAATCCCACACTTGTCACACTCACACCAAAGCTATCTACTTAGTTTCAAAGCAAACTCAAAAGAACTGACTAGCACTGCCCAACTAAAGAACTAGTAGATCATAGCAATGGTGAGTGATTTTATAGGAGAAGGAGTATCCATGAAATGAGGGAGAGGGAGCTTATCCTTAAGGGAGGTTGCACAAGAGGCGGAACCACCATCCTAGAGGAGGAAAAGCGACCCAAACTAACCCAACAACTAGCTCTAGAAACACCAAGAAGGCCGACTATTTGAACTAATTCGCCAAATCTGGATCGTCGCAGGTCATGAACTGGGAGATAGCGACGACGTCGCAACGATGCAATGCATGACAAAGAACCATCGCGAATTTTAAGGGTTTACTAGCGATGATGCAAGAACTTAGTCAAAAAGGGTCAATCTTCAGCATTAGAGAGCATTTGCTTAATCTTCTTGCACGAGTTGGAAGATATGGACATGTTTATTTGATGTACAACATAGCAGAGGGACTAATATGAGGACAGTGACAAATTACTGTGTAACAGATTCCCCCAAAGCATGAAGCCCAAGAGAGTGGGAGGGATGAAATGCTTTACGAAACCATGACCGAACTAGAACACCACCTTGAAGAACCTGCAGGCGCAAGTACAACTGATATCTCTGATAGTGAAGTACATGTAGTCTAGGCATGGGCGCAACCATCCAAAAGACATATGAAACTTGGTCTATGGTATGGACGCAGCCACCCAGTTGATAAGACCATATATAATGATAAAGGTATGGTCGCAGCCATCTAATCAAAGAGTCATGTATGTAATCACGAACCAATCCACGCAGCCCGAACATATGTAATCTTAGTTTGGGGTCTTGAAACCATAACCGATCATAGTACAAATCCTAGCATGCAAACAAATATGCTGAAGTCGAGCATGATTGAAAGTCGCTTGATTACTAGTCAATAATGAAAACCGTTAACAAGCGCGAGAGAAACCACCAATAATGTTGATGGCTCTCAAGGTACTATCCAGTACAATCCACTAAGTGTGAAAAATGAGCTGAAGTCAAACACTCGTGGAATCACCCAATCAAAGACCAATGATGAAAGTCTGTCGTCAGGTGTGAAGAACTTGCCATTGAGGCATGCAAGCTCCAAGGTACCGAAAGGGATCTCTAGATCAACCTCCTAGATAATGAGGTAGTGTCAACAAGAGGCGATCCATCGCAGGAGGGCCATAATGTTTCCCCCATCAACGACACGAGATAAGGAACAAGTGGTAGATGGTGAAACAGAGCATCAGAGGATGAGGTAAGGGTGTGAACTGCAGAAGGATTATACTCTTGACATTGCAAGCCTTCTCGAAGGGTGTGAATCAAGAGCAAATCTTATAACCAAGTCTTGACATCGCAAGCCCTCTCAGAGGGTACAGCAGTATGTTTCTTCAAGCATTCACTCTCAAGAATGGGTCTCCCAAATAGACAATATCTCTCTCTCACTCACAAGCTTTAATACAAGGTTAAGGCACTCCACAACCTCTTACCAGCTATTAGCAATCCCACACTTGTCACACTCACACCAAAGCTATCTACTTAGTTTCAAAGCAAACTAAAAAGAACTGACCAGCACTGCCCAACTAAAGAACTACCAGATCATAGCAATGGTGAGTGATTTTATAGGAGAAGGAGTCTCCATGAAATAAGGGAGAGGGAGCTTATCCTTAAGGGAGGTTGCACAAGAGGTGGAACCACCATCCCAGAGGAGGAAAAGTGACCCAAACTGACCCAACAACCAGCTCTAGAAACACCCAGAAGACCGACTGTTTGAACTAATTCGCCAAATCTGGATCGTCGCAGGTCATGAACTAGGGACTAGCGACGACGTCGCAACGATGCAGTGCATGACAGAGAACCGTTGCGCATTTTAATGGTTTACTAGCGACGATGCAGGAACTTAGTCAAAAAGGGTCAATCTTCAGCATTAGAGAGCATTTGCTTAATCTGCTTGCACGAGTGGGAAGATATGGATATGTTTATTTGATGTATGACACAGCAGATGATTGAGATGAGGACAGTGACAAATTACTGTGTAATAGATTCCCCCTAAAGCATGAAGCCCGAGAGAGTGGGAGGGATGAAATGCTTTACGAAACCATGACTGAATTGGAACACCACCTTCAAGAACCTGCAAGCGCAAGTACAACTGATATCTCTGATAGTGAAATACATGTAGTCTAGGCATGGGCGCAGCCATCCAAAATACATATGAAACTTGGTCTGTGGTATGGACGTAGCCACCCAGTTGATAAGACCATATATAATGATAAAGGTATGGTCGTAGCCATCCATGAAGACTCAGGTATGGTCGCAGCCATCCAATCAAAGAGTCATGTATGTAATCACGAACCAATCCATGCAGCCCGAACATATGTAATCTTAGTTCGGGGTCTTAAAACCCTAACCGATCATAGTACAAATTCTAGCATGCAAACAAATGTGCTGAAGTCGAGCATGATAGAAAGTCGCTTGATTACCGGTCAATAATGAAAATCGTTAACAAGCACGAGAGAAACTACTAATAATGCCGATGGCTCTCAAGGTACTGTCCAGTACAATCCACTAAGTGTGAAAAATGAGTTGAAGTCGAACACTCGTGGAATCACCCAATTGAGGACCAATGATGAAAGTCCGTCGTTAGGTGCGAAGAACTTGCCATTGAGGCATGCAAGCTCTAAGGTACTGAAAGGGATCTCTAGATCAACCTCCTAGATAATGAGCTGGTGTTGACAGGAGGCGATCCATTGCAGGAGGGCCATAATGTTTCCCCCATCAACGACACGAGATAAGGAACAAGTGGTAGATGGTGAAACAAAGCATCAGAGGAGGAGGTAAGGGTGTGAACTGCAGAAGGATTATACTCTTGAACATATCGGCGACACGACTCTGGAATGCGGCAGCATTTTGGTACCAAGGGATCGGAGGTCTAACGGAGACAACATGGATCAGATGGAATGAGGCAAAATGGCAACCCAAAACCCCAGAAGGCCAATGACGATGTGAGGATATCCCAACCCGACGAGAAGCAAAAGTGTCGATGTTCAAGAGTGACTAGCTGTCATAGGTAACCAATGACGACTTCCAAATTTTCCCCCACCATTGCTGGCAAGTACCCCAATTATTTTTGGAAAACAAGCTTGAAGGGGATAGCATATGCTTGTGATATAAGTTTGACCTTCGGACGAATCCAACCTAGTAATAGTTTAACGAGCCCTAGGGAGGAGAAGCTCAAGTCTCGTCATGGTGATGAGTCAAATGTTGTTAGGGTTTAACGAGTCCGACATAGGGAAAACTCGGAGTCTTTTTCATGTTTAGAGAGTTTGAAAAAGACACGGAAAAGAAAACTCCATGGGGGTCCTTTTTCATAAATTTGTGTCCCTCGAGCCCAAAAAAGTAGAAAACAATACCCGAGAGAACCACTTGACCATTTCGATCAAGGAGTACTTTTCATAATTAGTGTTCCTGACCTAAAAATGTAAAAAACTTATCATAGACACGACGTTTCATAACCAAAATCGAACTTGAAACGACAAAATCTCGACCATCTTTTCGCATTTATACGATCCGAAAAGAGCTAAAAGTGGACCGCCTTTTTATTCCGTTTAACGAGTCAAAAAGGAAAAACTCGGCAATCTTTTCATATTTTACGAGTCAGAAAAGAGCTTAAAGGTGACTTGTCCTAGAGGAACGAGTGGTATAAAGGGTAGCAACTGGTTCCGACAATGGTGGAACTGCTCAAAACATGTAATGGTCAGGAGGTTGGCTAATAAAACCACTCATCGTTGCGGTTCCTCGGGAAAGGAAAAACAACCAAGTGAAAGCATACGATTGGCCAAAGAGATGGCGATGATGGAACGAAACAACCAAGGCTCATCTAGCATAATTTAGCGGATAAAAACAGCGATCACGAGATGTAAATCAAGTATGGGTTCATTTTACACAAGCTTGAACCATGGAGAACTCTACTTGGATTCGGTTTCTTGTTTACAAAAGCTTGAAACGAAAAACTATGCTTTTTATGAGTTCGCATGCCCCTAGCATAATAATGCAAATTGAGGTACATGCCCCCCAAGCTTCATTGCATCCAATGGAGTGGATGGAATGAAGGTTCACTTTTGAGATCTTGGAAAGACTTGACTCGAATTTTACGAGATCTTAATCAAAGACGCGATTTGGAAAGGGAGGTGTTTCATTTTTTAATGAGGTTGACATAGTAAAAGAACTATCCTCATAACCCTTGTTTCATTTTTTAACGAGGTTGACACAAGATCAAGAACTTTCCTCAACACTCCTTATTTCATTTTTTAACGAGCTTGACACAAGACAAGGAACTATGCTCCACACCCCTTGTTTCATTTTTTAACAAGGTTGACATAGGGACAAACTATCCTCGGAACTCTTGTTCATAGGATGTACGAAAACATGGCTCCCAAGAGATCTTCACCGGACAGAGGAAGCACGCTCCGGGAGGAACACATGTCATTAGACACCAATGACATATCAGGTTCCAATGCCCCCAGTACATGATGTACGAGACCATCTGCATGATCAGCAGCAGAGGCGGAGATGGAACAGGTAGCCACATAATTGACCTTTGGCAAGGAAGGTACTACTTGCGAATAAGAACGAAGAGGGGATGATGGTGGTACAGGAGGCATTGGGTGACTGAAGAACGACAATTGATCAATAGCACCATTCTTCCATTGTGCGAAAACAAACCACACACAAAAGTGAAGAAACAAGAGCCCCCATGGCATAAATATAATCATAGCCAAGGAGAAGACTGAGATCTAAAGCACCTTGGAAAACCATCACGTCGATATAGACGGTTTTGCCTCCTAAAGTAACAAGCAACTTCGGAAGGATCCCTAAAGGTTGACTGGTTCCTCTGTCAAATGCCAATAGATTCTGCGTGACTGGCACAAGTTGTGGGGAGTCCAAAGCTTGCCAAGTAGTGAAAGGCATGAGGCTAACCGACGCACCCTCATCCAAGACAGTGCCAGGTACTGCCTTATCATAGGCATGTACTGTAATCTGAAAAGGCACATAGGATGGAAGGCGGAAAGCAGTCAAATGACTCTAGTCGAAGGAAACGACCGAACTACTTGGTGGGGGTATCATATGATTGCCCCCATTCTCTATAGGAACCGAAGAAGGACTCTATGGATCAGCTAGGATAGGAGGGTCGTTCTTGAACTCAAGAGAATCTGACGAGATAAGAAGAACATGAGCAGTATAATCATGATGCTCTTCCGGAACATAGTGATTAACAGGTGGTGAATCCAAGTCGACACTCTCTCCGACTAGTGGTTGGTTTGGAACAGGCTTAGCACAGTTAGGCTCAGAAAGAGGAGGATGGACAAGAGAAGAATCTGAGTCAATCTCTTTGTCAATGGGGAGAGGGTTTGAAGAGAGCCTCTGATAACCAACGGGAAGTCGAGGTGAAGAAGCTGTAAGACTTTCCAAAACAACGGAAGCTTTATCCATGAGCGAACAAAGGTGAAGGGGATGGTTGCCTTCACATAACCTACAAGGGAATTAAATCTTCCCTTTCTTATTACCACTGCCAGGTGATAGGGTAGCATCGTCATGAGCTTTAGAGGATGACGAGGGATAAGCCAGATCATGAGACCATACTTCCAAGATCCTAGGAAGGCCAGGACAATCATGAAGAAGATGGTCACCCTTGCACAATTTACAAGGAAACTTAACCTTCTGCGAAGGAGAAGAAAGTGGTCCAACCTGAGATGTACTCGGAGCAATAGCTGCATAGGTGGCCTCGCATTTATCAGACTTCTTCTTCTTCTTCTTAGTCTCTTGGTTACTAGATGTGAAACTTTCACCAGGCAAAGGAGGAGATGAAGGTGAAGAAACAGGGGAAGAAGGCGCAAGCTCAACCTTGGAATCAACGTGTCGTGATTCAGACAAAGGAGATGGTGGAACAGGAGTCATGACGCTCGGGACCACCGAGGTTGAAAACAACCAAACGAGTAGACTGATGGTTAACCCAGGCAGAGACAACGTTGCCATGTACGGAGCACCGACATTTCCAAAATGTGGAAACAGACCAGGATTTCCATCTGGGGGAAGACCTTGGCCAGTGGACTCAGGGAATGTTGCCATCAGGAATGAACTGGAAAATGAAGAAACTTAGCTGTAACCAGGAATAGTTCGTGGGCAGTAAATTTTATGACGCAGGAACAAAACTTGACCTTTTCATTTTTAAAGAGTTGAGAAAAGGACGAAAAGGTGACTCTATCTCTTTCGAGGTTTAATGAGCCTGAAAGGACAAGTGCTCAGATGGACCTTTTCTTTTAAGGAGTAAAAAAGGAACGAAAGTGACTACTCTGGAGAACTAGGCAAAAGGTTAACCAAACAAACCGTAAAACTGCATATACACCTTGGTGATCAAATGAAGGAGAAATGACCAAGGACTTTCCGTATGGCAGTCAATCTTCCCAAATGTTGTGTTCGGTGCGTTACAGTTCACAAGGCAGTAGAGACAGCTTCCTATGGATGTAGGATGATAACCTAGTGGGGTCTCCTGATATATACTCGACGGTACTGGGAGCAAAAATCAGTACTAGGTAGCTATTGAGTCATAGAAGGAGGAATCACCCAACCTTAAGCAAAAGAAATAGTGACTAGGTTTAACGACGCCAGAGCACGTCTCTAGCCTAGACCTCTAAATAATGTGCGTTAAGTTCCAATGCATTGCTAAGTTCATTCAATTGATTTTAGAGTTGATCTTGAATTAAGTTTCAGTTTTCAGGCCCTACTGAATGTATCTCAACAATCCTAGGATGCAACTAGAATGAGTAAAGCATCTTTCATTTCGATGAACACCTACTTAAGGAAAGATAGAAAGTTCGTTCCCAAGCAAACACAAGCAAGTGCAAACACAATGCATTAATACACTAATCTCACGATGCATCGATACTACTAACGAAAGATTTAGAGTTCACTTTTCAATTTCTCAAACATGAAAATTTGAAATGCACATATACTTTCACTTTCGTATATCAAATGAGTGCAATCTTTTGACTTTTTTTTGTTTTGAATTTAAAGAGACAAACAAGCAAGTGTGAACTGATCGATCCAAAAAATTGTGATGTATGCTTGGTAGTGAAGAAATTGAATCAATATCAAAAATTGGTTCAACAATCGACACTAAAAGTCAACCAGCAAGAAAACAAGCAACAAAAAAGCCTCAAGCAAATCAATAAGACGGTCGTGGATGAACCTTGGATAAACAAGTAACCCAAGCAAACAGTTTCTTGACGAAACCTCTAAAGAGCTAGGTCACACTGTCTAAAAACACAAGACTCACTCAATGAAACCAAAGAGACAATACCATAACCAAAAGCAATCAAAACAAGCTGATGGGAGAGAGGAAACAACAGGGGATAAACAAGACTGGTGGATTTAGGAGGTAAAGTTGTAAAAACAACTTTACAGGAATCGTCGCAGGTGTTACACTGACAACTAGAGACGTCGTCGCAGGTGTTACACTGTCAACTAGAGACGTGAATCATCGCAGGTGTTACACTGACAACTAGAGACGTTGTCTCAGGTGTTACACTAACAACTAGAGACCAGTTGCTAAAGTACACCCATGTTTAGAGACGGTCCGATTTCAGGAGTCGTCGCGAGAATTAAACTAGCAACCTGAGATGAAAGCCAAATAGTCGAGGGTACAAAGCTAGAACATCAGCGATGTCGTCGGGACTGTTAGGCTATCTTCAGCAACGATCTTATTGAAGCAAAAGACAAAGTAAAATCACCTAAATGACACCAAGTTGATCTTCCAAACAGTCAGAAGGACTCCCAGATTAACCCAGGTAACCCAAAAAACTGATGGTTTAACCCCAAAATCCAAGAGACACTAAAACAAAAAAAAATAAAGGGTAAACAAGAAGAGAACATGCAAAGGACTCCCCAGTATGGTCGCCAACTTGTAATTAGGAAAGTGTTCCCTCTGCGGACAGAGGCAACCCCTCTAGCCCTAGAGTGGGTCTAGTCACAGTAAAGACAAAACAACAATCGATTCCCTTAAATAGTCATCGTTGGAGCCCTACCTCAAACCGGTGGTTGATGAAGTTCCGTTGTGCTGCTCCAGCTTCTGTTTCTTTCTCCTCAATGAGAAATCAACCTAAAACACCACAAGAAAACAACAGAACACGTAACCGAGAACAACAATGATCTATTTACCTATAAAGTCTAGAAATCATAAGCTATCAAGGAAATTGTACACCAGATATAGGAAATCATCATTGATTGTATTAAAATGAATCAAAAGCAAAGCTTACAACCAAGTATTGACGTCACAAGCCTTCTCGGAGGGTCCAGCCAGTATGTTTCTTCAAGCATTCACTCTCAAGAATGGGTCTCCCAAATAGACAATATCTCTCTCACACTCACAAGCTCTAATACAAGGTTAAGGCAGTCCACAACCTCTTACCAAACTATAGCAATCCCACACTTGTCACACTCACACCAAAGCTATCTACTTAGTTTCAAAGCAAACTCAAAAGAACTGACCAGCACTGCCCAACTAAAGAACTAGCAGATCATAGCAATGCTGAGTGATTTTATAGGAGAAGGAGTCTCCATGAAATGAGGGAGAGGGAGCTTATCCTTAAGGGAGGTTGCACAAGAGGTAGAACCACCATCCCAGAGGAGGAAAAGCGACCCAAACTGACCCAAAAACCAGCTCTAGAAACACCCAGAAGACCGATTGTTTGAACTAATTCGCCAAATCTGGATCGTCGCAGGTCATGAACGGGGGACTAGCGACGATGTCACAACGATGCAGTGCATGAAAGAGAACCGTCGAGCATTTTAAGGGTTTCCTAGCGACGATGCAGGAACTTAGTAAAAAAGGGTCAATGTTCAACATTAGAGAGCATTTGCTTAATCTTCTTGCACAAGTGGGAAGATATGGACATGTTTATTTGATGTACGACACAACAAAGGGACTGAGATGAGGACAGTGACAAATTACTGTGTAACACTTCCCTCTTCTTCAAATCTACTCTGCTCTTATACTTTATGTTTCTATCCTGTAACTGTTGTTTTACCTGTTCATGTATTGCTTGAATCTCTGAAGCAAAATCTTCTCCTTTAGCACTTCTCATTTCAAATTTTCCCAAGTCTCTTAATTCAGACACTCCTCTTGGGTGCATTCCATAAACTATATGGAATGGACTTTGCCCTGTACTCCTGTTAGGAGAATCATTATAAGCATATTCAACTTGTGCCAAAATTTGATCACACTATTTTGGATGTTCACCTGCAAGACTTCTCAGAAGATTACACAAGCTTCTGTTTACAACTTCAGTCTGTCCATTAGTCTGAGGATGATAAGCTGAACTGAAACTCAGTTTAGTACTAAGTTTCTTCCACAAGTTCCTCCAGAAATGACCAACAAATATGGTGTCTCTATCTGAAACAATGCTCTTAGGTAACCCATGCAACCTTACAATCTCATTAAAAAACTGATTAGCAATGTGAGTAGCATCACTGGTTTTATAACATGGAATAAAATGTGCCAATTTAGAAAATCTATCAACCACAACATAAATTGAATCATTTCCTCTTTGAGTTTTTGGTAAACCCAAAACAAATTCCATACTTACCATATCCCAAGGTCTATCTGGAATAGGTAATGGAACATACAAACCTATGTTTTGGCTCCTTCCCTTTGCATACTGACAGACTTTACAATTCTTTACATACTTCTCCACTTCATATCTCATCTTCGGCCAGAAATAAAACCGATTCAACTGCTCATAAGTCTTGTCTGCACCAAAATGTCCTCCAAGTCCTCTGCTTGTTTCTCCTTAATCAAATTTTTCCTCATAGAGCAATTTGGTATGCACAACTGATTTCTTTTAAACAACAACCCTTCTTGCAAGAAAAAATCCAACCACTTACTTCTGTCTAACAAAACAGGACTTTTACAAGCTTCAAATGCCTCTTTAAAATCTAAATCTTTCTCATATAATTCCTTAAGAAAATCAAAACCCAACACTTGAATTTGACTTTCTTGAACTAAAATGCTTTTTCTACCTGTGGCATCTGCTACCTTGTTTGATTGGCCATTTATATGCTTCAATACAAAATTAAAACCTTGAAGATATTCTAACCATTTTGCATGTTTCTGACGAAGCTTTGGATGTTGCATAATGTATTGTAATGCATGATTGTCTGAATAAAGTATAAACTCCTTAGACATCTAGTAATGTCTCCACTTTCTCAATGACTGCACAACAGCATAAAATTACTTATCATAAGAATAATATTTCTTCTTTGATTCATTCAGTTTTTCACTGAAATAAGCTATAGGTCCATCCTCATGACTTAAAACAACGCCAATAGCTTCTCCACTAGCATCACATTTCACTTGAAAAGGTTTATTAAAATCAGGAAAAATTAAAATAGGTTTCTCAGTGATCTTTCTTTTCAACAGCTGGAAGTTTTTTCTGCTTCAACAGTCCATTTAAATGGTCGTTTATCCTTCTTTATAGTGCCAATAATAGAAGCATTGATCTTACTAAAATTCCTTATGAACTTTCTATAAAAAACTAGCAAGACCATGAAAACTCCTTACCTCAAAAACACTTTTTGGTGAAGGCCACTCTATGATTGCATTTATATTCTCTGGATCCATCTTTAATCCATCAGCAGAAACAACAAAGCCCAAATATACCAACTCTTTCTTCATGAATGAACATTTCTTTAAATTTAACAGTAACTTTTCTTGTTGTAGCTTATGTAAGACATAATTTAGATGTCTCATATGTTCCTCTTTAGATATGTTGTAAACTAATATATCATCCATATATACTATTACAAATTTACCAATAAAGTCTTTCAGAACTTCATTCATAAGCCTCATAAATGTACTAGGAGCATTTGATGACCCAAAATGCATTACCATCCATTCATACAGTCCTTCATTTGTTTTAAAAGAAGTTTTCATTAATCTCCTTCTCTGATCCTTATTTGATGATACCCACTTTTTAAGTCCAGCTTTGTAAAATATTTTGCTCCACTTAAACAATCCATCAAATCTTCAATTCTAGGTAAAGGAAATCTGCACCTGATTTTTGTTGATTGCTCTTGAATCAGTGCACATTCTCCAGCCTCCATCTTTCTTTGGACTCAACACTGTTGGCATTGCAGAAGGACTCAAACTCTCTCTAATCAGTCCTTTATCTAACAATTCCTAAACCTGTTCTCTAATTTCTTCATTTTCTGTGGGAGTCATCCTGTAAGCTGCTTTATTTAGCATATTTGCCCCTGGAATCAAATCTATATGATGACTGATTTTTCTAATGGGTGGTAACTCATTAGGAAAATCATCTACATTGATATCACAATACTTTTCCAGCATCTCTTGAATTTCAATTGGAAAATCAGAAATTTTAGTGGAAGTAATTATTACCTTGGGTTTGTAAATCAATGCAAAATTTACCTCATCCTCTTCATTCTGCTGCAATTATTCTTTTCCACTCAGCAATAGAGTCTTTGGATCAGATTTTCTTGATGTATCCTCTTCTTCCATAGGTAGAACTGTATGATTTATATCATCTTTACCAAATTTGTATGTGCTCATTTTCCCATCATGCATAGCTCCTCTATCATACTGCCAAGGTCTTCCCAACAATATGTGACACACATCCATAGGCATCACATCACACAGAATTTTGTCTTTGTATCTACCCAACTGCAACTCCACTTCACACTGTTCATTTAATAACAAATGATGTCTTTTTTGAAGCCATGACACCTTGTATGGTGTTGGATGTTTCTTTGTCTTTAATTTCAACTTCTCCACCACTTCTGTAGAGACCAAATTATCAGTGCTGCCACTATCAATTATCATTTGACAACATTTTCCTTGAACCTTGCACACAGTCCTGAAAAAAATCTTTCTCTATGCTAGTTCAACAACTTCCTTTGCTGGTTTTAACAAAACTTTGTTAACTACCAAAGATTTCCCTTTCTCTGGTGCATTTTCTTATTTTGTCACCTTTGTTGCTCCCTCTTCAGTCTGAGCAACAATTACATTTCTTTGATTTGTCCCTGTGTTTTCTGGGCACTCATAGGCTCTGTGTCCCAGCTTGTTACATCTATAACATCTTATTTCTCTTCCTCTACCTCTGCCTCCTCTTCCTCTAAAAAAATACCTTCCTCCACTTGCATCACCTTCTGTGGGTGTATGCTGACTCGAGTTGCTGCTAGCTCCATCTCTAGGTGTTGTAGATCTTCCTCTACCACCTTGACTTCCTCTTCCTTGGAAAGTACCTCTATTTCTAGTAGATTGCTTCCTCATGAGTTTTTCTTCAGCCTTCAATACCATCTGATAAGCCTCTTCTATTGTTTTAGGAGACATCATACTTATCTCATCTTGGATCTCCATTCTGAGTCCATTTACATATCTTGCCACCTTCTCATCTATATCTTGAATTTGTCCAGCTCTTATGCTCACTTTGTAAAATTCCTTTGTATATTCTTTCAATGTCAAAGACCTCTGTCTAAGATTCTGCATCTGTCTAAATAATGTCTATTGATAATCACTTGGCAAAAACTTACCTCTCAACTTTTCCACCATCCTATTCCAATTTTTAATTGCTTGCTTACCAAGTCTCCTTCTTTCTGCCTGCACTCCATCCCACCAAAGTTTTGCATGTCCTTTCAATTTTGTGACAGAAAATTTCACTCCCCTTCATTCTTCTGTTTCTTCATAATCAAAGAATTTATCCATGTCATTAATCCAGTCTATCAACTCCTCAAGGTTTAAACCACCTGTATAAACTGAAACCTCAAGTCTAGGTTTAGATGTGGATCTCAACATTGATCTAAAGAATCTCATTTCAGGAGTAACTTCTGCAGGTTCCTCTTCTTATGCAACTTCAACATCAGGCTCACTGACATCTCCAACATCTACATCTCTTTGATTTCCCATTTCCACTGCTTCTAATCTAGCTTGCATCTGTTGCATAGCTTCCAACACTTCAACATTTGCAACTAGTCTTCCTCTTCTACCACGTCCTCTTCCAAATCTGAAAGCCATGTTGGATTTCGTTTTTTGATCTTTGAGATCCTGCTCAGTGTCAATAGGCTGCTCTGATACCACTAATGGTGGGTTGGTTGTAGGTGTTAAGGATAATCGTTCAAAACTAGAAACGATCTCTTCAAGCTCGGTTGGAACTTCTTCTCGAGTTTCCTTTGGAGTATCAGTCATCAACCTCCAATTTTAGTTATTCTGCTAAAAGTAGTAGGACTATTTAATTTACCTGAAATATGGCAAACCTTCACCTTCTCCCCCGGTACTGAAAAGAAACAAAACCTCAGTTCATAACCTTCTCGAGTCCGAAATTGAAATTAACTCATGGGCATGTTTCGGAGCAATATCCGTCGGATCGCATCCCTTCTTAGAAAATGACTGTGATCGATCCAAAATTCAATGGATTAAACCACAGTCTATAAAATATCACGTCCAGTTTCTAAATTAAACCCTGTGCATTTTAACCACACGATTACCGTTGGATCTACCTCCTTCAAGCGGGTGGTCACGATTAATTGAGCTATTAACTCAGTTTTATAATTTATTGCGTCCGTTTTTGGAATTAACGTCTGCACTAATTAGCACACGATCACCATTAGATCTATTGTCTGTCGATCGGATGGTTCAGATCTTCTCCAGGGTTTCTCACGAATTTTGTCAGGGTTTTCCTCGTTCCACCAAGAATTTACACTTCCGCCAAGTTTAACCTGTCTCTAAGTTATGTTCTTAAAATATATCCAGGTTATTTCAATAGATAGTTAATGAAGGTTTAGATGCGATAACACAATATTATAGTAAAAACTAATTCTAAGGGCCCGAACTGGAAATAAATACAATTCAGAAATATTTCGAAGGAAATTAAACACCTTTGGGATTGACCATTCATGCACAGTATACACAGAGATAGATAGAGATTCCATATTTTACAATCAAATCCTCCTCAGCCAAATCTAGCCAAATCCACTTACACTAATCCAAAACTTACATAAATACCATTACATACAACAATCAGATCCTCAATCAATGGATCGAATCTGCCTAATCCTAGATAATATCTTCTCTACATGATATTCTCTTCGAGAATCTCAACTAAGCCTAACTACTTGAATTAATTACAAGATAACTTGAAGTTTAATGAACAATGTATGTGAAGGACTTCCTAGTAGACTACCGGTTGCAGCGGTTGGGAACCCATGCATTCTGGTAGATGATTGTTCCTTTATATGGACATCAACAATTGTATGAACAAGGTACAAGGTGTAATTACCCAACTGGCCCAGATGTAGATCTTGTAGATTGATATCGAGACAAGAAGTCATTAAGGGGGAGTGTTGGAAAATGTAATTCCTACTTGTCTCAGTTGTGATTCTTTCTATCTAAAAGAGTCTATTCCTATTAGTTACAAGTTGTTTCCTAGATTGGTGTGTGGTTGAGATATTCTCTCAACCGTCCAAGACAGTCTTCCTATCGTGAGACAACACTTCATATATTTATTTGTAATATTATTTGATTAATGATGACATAGATTTCCTTATGGAAATTTAAGAATCCGAATCACTAGTAGTTTCACTTTAACATTGTGAAATCAAACAAAAAAATACTCATAATTACCTAATTCAAACCGTAAACATAAATGTTTTTTTTTTTCTTGACAAATGACTAATTCTATTAACTGAAAAGTAAAATAATATTACAAGGAGTTGAGGCTTCGGATAACATCACCCGAGAGCACTCAACACAACAAAACTGCCCCAGTATAGGGAGAGCCTGGGAGAAACAGTTATAGAAGACAAGAGAATAGATATAGAGACCAGAGATAGACCAGCATAACATAAGAAAGCACACGAAAGCAAGACAGAGATTTTCCTTAGCTGCGCAGAAGATCTTTATACTGCCACTGCTCGAGGGGAATAACGAAACCATCTGGCTATAGATGTTAAACCGGAACTGTAAACAAAACTGCCTGAGGTTGACCATATAAAACATCAGCAAACCAAAAGATGTTTGGGCATGCCCAGGTGGCATTATACCTCCACGTCCTCATTCAGAGGCATCTCCACCTCCTGACACGCAATACCAGTCCACATTTCTTCAATTCTTGCCTTCTCGCCTTCTGGGTTCGCCGGGTGATGAGTGGCCATGGAATTGCCTTCCCCGTCCACCAGGATGATGGCTTCAGAAGGCATAATATCGCTAGGAGCGTCGCCTCTGTCAATCATCTTGCCCTTTCGTTTCTCTGGACTTCCCTCTGCCGTAAACTGCTCACTGCTTTGAGAATGCTCAGACACCACACGCACCAGAGGATGAGGCTGGCTTTCATCTTCAGACAAGATAATAGTGATATGAGTGGTGATCATTGGCCTACTGAGATTACTTTGAAATTTGAAGTGAGTGGTCTGAAACGCATTGTTCAGGGTCGGCCTGCGAGAAGGGCTATGAGGAGGCGAAACCACCGGAGAGGAGGGGATAGTAACAGGAGGCAGGGCAGGATCCACAGAGCCGCTAGCCTTCGAACGCCTTCGGCTACCTCGGCGTCCCCCGGAGCGACTCCTCATACTCTGGCGCACCATTTTGAGGCGGTGATGGGAAAGCACAATGAGACCAAGGGCACTGGCAGGAGGGCTATAGAACGGCACAAGGGATCTCTTCGTTCGCACAAGACGGGCCTGAGAGTGCGGCTCAATTCGAAACTCAGGGGCAATTAAAATATTGCCATCAATTGCATAGACTAGCCTATTATCACGACCCTCAGTATAACCAGACCACAGACCCGTTGTAGGCCAGAACCTGGAGCATGGAGGCTGAGCAAAAGTTGTGGTGAGAAGAAAACAGAGTGCCATGAATATAACAGCTGAAGCATCACCTTGGATGAAGCGAGCCATTAATGCAGACATTCCTCCAAATCTACCTCTCTTAAGGCTATCCAATTTGCGTCGGGTGAAATCCTGGGAAAACACGTAGAGCTGCAACTGGCAGTACCCAACCTATCCATCAATCAATAAGAGCATTATATTTCATTAATGTCACCCGCATCCGGATCGTAAACATAAATAACCATGAAATGTGTTGCTTGGGAATCCATGGTTGTTTGGAAAATCATTCCGTTCCGCCAAGTCGATGAAAGATCGATTGTAATTTTGTTTTGTTATATATATATATATATATATATATATATATATATATATATATATATATATATATATATATAATTAAAAATTAAAATATTTGAATGTAAAATATACAATAATAATTATAATTTAAAATATTTGAATATAAAATATACAATAATAATTATAATTTATAATTCGAAATTTGTTAGATTATAAAAATCAAAATAATGATTTATATGGATAATTATTACAACTAACAAAACATATGTTGGCAAGCCATTGCGTATCAAAATAATAGAAGTGATAGAAAGTTCAATTTCCCATACATGTTTAGGGTGTTAAGAAAAAGAAAAAAGAAAAAAAATAAATATCATAATTTTATATTTAAGTTTAATTAATAACCATAAATATATCTATATATATATATATATATATATATATATATATATATCACATTAAAAATAATTATAAAATATTTTTATCCATTTAGATGTGAAATTTATATAAATATAAATAATATTATTAAGAATCAATATAGATCTATATTTAAATTCACGACGTACAAAGCTTCAAGAAGAATCAAATCTTTGGAGGCACAAATATTCACTAAAGAAGAGGTTTCCATCTTGAGAGATTTGATCCCTCTAGTGTGTGGTAAATCCGAAGTTAAAATGGTTGTATTCCGATTTTATGATACATATCAATTGCTAAAATTAAGAAAAATGTAATAACTACTAGTTAATTTATAATATGTTTTAAAATATTAGTAGTATGAGTATTGATGACATATAACTTAAACATATATACATTTAAGAAAAAACATGAAACAAACTTTTTAACCATGGCCATTTACCCTTTGAGATTCTTAATATGTAAAAATGTTTTCTTACATTAATATAGGTCAACACCATGGTTTATTAATATTGCATACCCAAAAAAACTATAATATATTCATTTCATATAATACTAGTTCATATAATTTTTTTTAATTAATAAATTTAATTAAAAAACAAAAAAATCATAACTATTTTGGAAATAAATCTTAATTTTTGATTTATATATACCATTACAAATATTCTAAAATATTATATAGACATTAAATCTCTATCCTTAATTTAATAATTATTAATACTTAAATTAAAACCATAAAAACTCTATTTCCTATCTATATACAAAACTCTATTCGATAACTATAAATAAAATTAAAATTTATTTAATTATCATGTATTTTATTGAATTCACTATATATCAAACGTGGGTGGTATGGAATTTATTTTATCTCAAGATGTATTGAGCCTCGCTATTTATCAAACCTAGGTGGTATTGAATTTATTTATTTTTTCTTCAAAATTGACATTTGAAATCCAAGTTTATGGAGTCAAATCTTTTAAAATACATTATTAATAGTGGAAAATGTTTATTTTTTAACGACTATACTCAAACATTTTAATAAAATAAACTTAACATAGTTATTTTTTAACAAAAATATTCTAGGGCTAATATAAGTGAAAATCAATCCTAAATATATAGCTTTATACCGTATACATCATCAAAAACCACAATTACCAACCTGAAATGAAGCAGTGGAGAGTCTATGTCGGTTTCGGGCCATGGAACGCTACTCATAAAGTCCAAAGCACGAGGAAAAGGCGGGGCGAGAACTCCAAAGTCTTCCAACGAAATATCTGCGTCAGCTTCCACGAAAGGAACACCTTCACCAGTAAAAGACAATGGAATTTCGTAAAAGACAAATCTATAGACCATAAGATTTATAAAAGACAAAAAAAGAATAAGATTCGTAAAAGACAAGGGAATTTTGAACGGATGTCAAATCTATATACGATCAGATTTATAAAAGACAAAAAGGAATTCTTAATGCATAATCTGGTGTGCAAAGGATTGAAATTTATACAAGTTTTATCATAGTAAATGCATAATCGGGTGTGCAAATGATTGAAATTTATACCAGCTTTATCATAGTAAAACCCAAACTAAATAATTTTACTTTTTAAGGTCTTATTGATTTTAGTAAATGGCAGACACCAAAAAGCATCCTCCATTCCGCTCCGCTCCAGCCAATCAGTCAAAAACCTTCTTAATACACCCATCATATCATGCAACACTTCTTGTGACGCAGCAAGTAGCAAGCTTGTGACAGAAGTCCTTGCTTAAAATTTGGTATCAAAGCCAGTAACGTCTGGTTCTTGAGGTCGGTATTCTATTCCTTAACTCATACAGAATGGATTCATTCTGGAAATTTGTTTCTTTCCGAAAATTAGAAGAGAGAGAATCTATGGCTTAAGAAAACCCTTTGAAAGATATGTTTGCATCTAGTTCAAGTCGTGTCTTAAACCAAGCCGAGCTTGAATATGAAGAAACCCAGCCATCTACTAGATGGGAATTACCTGTTATAGTGCCCTCAGAAGTATATAGTGATATATTTGTATTTCATTTGAAAATTGTTACTAGAATTAGCATCAAAGAGTCTGTGAGCCAAATCCAAGAAAATTCTGATGTAATCCAAACTATTCCCCTGTTAAACCCCAAAGCTTTGCAAGCAGAGGCAAAGAGACTGAATACGAAATATCTGCATCTAGGATGCATAAGAGTAGGAATCAGTCCCCTAGTCCACCAAGGACTAAATACTTTTGTGTTAGCAGCAGTTCGTGATCTAACACACAACAAATATACTAATTCTTTGATTGGCGGGATTGTTGCTCCACTGTCAAATGGCCCAGTCTACTTTGATTGTTTTCCAAATTTCTCTATCTATGTCTTTGATGAAACCATTGACCAGATCCTCCAGCTTCAAATCCAAACCACTGGTTTCAAAATGCATCAAAAGAGAACTAATATAGCCATTCATACCAAAGGTTGTTTTCGCCATAAAAACACTTTATGGCCAGCTATCCGCCATACTCCCAGTCGTGATTCAAAGTCAAGTGTTGTAGTTATGACTGATGCCAAAAACCAAAAGATTGAGCATCAAATAATCAAATGGGAAGACTTGACTTTTCCTGAACATTGAGTTGTACAAAATCCTAAACCTCTAATTCCCAGAAGAATTACCTCAGCCGATATTACAGAAAATCAATCTTCTGCAGTCTTATCCTTCCCCAGAAGATCTACTATAGACCGCCGAGGTATAGAACAAGCCTGTAAAAGCTCTAAATATTACAGGGATCCTTCTACTGTAGATACTGCATGTTCCAGTAATTCTCTTTGTAAACATATTTCCCTTTTTGAGTTAGCCCAGCTTGTTAATTTTTCCTCTCTGGAAGTTAAATGTCCAAAATGTCAAAGTATTGTAAATCTGCGTACGCTTGCTGAAATTGTAATCCATGAAAATCATAACCCCAGATCTGGCATAACTCCTCCATCAACCTCTGTAAATCCATGCCCAAATCCTAAATGCTCAGACATCCTGTTTCCCCATGAACAAGAGTCTGACCATGTGCTCATGATGCATGAGATCACTACTTTGGAAGATGAAGATCCAATATTCATTGAGATGATGAGTCTCATGAGACCAACTAAGCCTAGATATGGTCTAGGATATCTCGAGTAAGCAAAAGGCCTTGTACCACCATGTAGGTTTGGTCCAGTACCTGATGATTGTAAAAACCCTGCTTTTATGGAAATGCATAATTTCTTTTCCCTGATGGATGGATGTTTTAAGTATGAAATTAGTGCCAAATGGATGAAAGCAATGCTTAATTGGGATTTATTCACTAATCCCTAAGCAGAAGAGTTTGATCAGACTTATTCTACTCAAGAGAAACAGAAATTAGCTGAAGATTGGAAAAGATATATGGAAGTAAATAATACATGGATATCCTTTTATTCTTGGAAGGATAATATTGCTCCCATAAATGTTTTAACTGGTTCATCATCATCCCCTTTAGTTAATAAACATGCTTGGACTGCTTTGGATGGAAGCAAATTAGAAACTTCAACGACATTTCCTCCATTTAAAGGAATTGTTATTGGAGAAAATCAACACGCAGCCAAAGCTGTTCCTATGGTCCAGAAAGATGACAATGCCTTAGGCATTGATGGCAGAATACAGAAGGCTAGTGAACAGATAAACTGGACAAACACAACAATCAAAGGCTTAGAAATGAACATAGCCAAAGCAGCAGAAGTCAGAGACCAGATTGATACTATTCAAGTGTCAATTAATGATGTAAATAAATGTTTGAATAATGTACAGTTTGATTCTTCTATTATTAGAACATATACAAGAGAATCCTTGTCCAAGACAGAAGGAGTACAAGAAAAATTAGTTGGTCACTTGGATTCAACTAAAAGTCTTATAACTAGTTTGACAAACAAAGTAGAAAAGATGAATCTGTCAAAAGTTGAAAAACCAGTTCCTAACTCCTTTCTGTTTAAAAGAAATATAAATATGTAGGATCCTGTCAAGCCTGTCAACAGGTTTCCAGCACTCTTTCCAAAAGAAGTAGCCAGCTCTTCAGAAGCTGAAGCTACTGAGAAAATAACAATTGCATCCTTATTTAAGGGTGAGGAAGAAGAGAAGAAGGAAGAGAAAGATTCTAACACACAAATCTTTCCTATTTATGAACCTTTGGAGCATAGGTTCAGCAAATATCCAGCACCTGATATTGAAGGTAAAGGTAAGCTACCTGAAGCTCACACCTTTTTCCCAAACTCCCGCAGAGAGTGGAATATTGACAACATGAGTGTTGGGCAAATCAGACAATTGATAGATATGATGTATACTGAATATAAACTCATATGTTTAGGGGGAAAAAGCGAAATTGATGCCTGCAGGACCATCATACAGTGCTTTACAGGCACACTTCTCAGGTGGTGGGAAACAGAGTCATCTCCAGATCTTATATCAAAAATGGAAGCATAAGTATTAAAAGATGAAAATGAGATGTCATACACAATTTAGATGGCACCACTACTAGTAACATGATAGGAGCATTGACATCAATGATCCTTGAACACTGGTGTGGAAGTGAGAAAGAGATTGCAAATAAAAATGAGGTTATCCTGATGAACCTCAAATGCTATAAAATGTCTCAATTTGAAGATTTCCATAGAGATTGGATGCAGAGAATCTATGAAGTCAAAGATTCAAAGAACTTGTTATGGAAACAAGTTTATCTTGCAGCCCTGCCATCCAGGTTCATTGATTATTTCTGATTACAAGAAGTCTTCCAGTTGCCATTTGATTCCTACACATGGGGAGAGATATATGCACATATCACAAAGACCCTGGTTAGTCTTTGTACCAGTTCAAAAGTGAACAAATCTCTGGAATAACTTTCCAAATTTCCAGACCAAAAGTCCACATGTAGCAAATATGGACTTACAGCAGATGGTCCTTTAGTAAAAAGGATAAAAGCAAAGAAGAGGACGAAAAGAGAATTCAAAGAAAGATACTACAAGGGCCGCAGAAAGTATCCCAAAGATACAAGAAGAAATTTTAAACAAGCTCGAGGCGAGACCTCCAGAGCAAAAAAAGGATATTACAAATATATTCCTAAAACACATTAGTATCGTCCCTCTGATATTCATCTGCACACCACAAAGAAAGAGAAATGGAATATCATTACTTGCTGGCTATGTGGTCAGAATGGACATACTGCCTCTAGATGCCCAGTAGGAGAAGAGTAAAAAAGAAACAGAGGCAAGAAAACACAGGCCTTTGCTCAAAAAGCAAAGCAAGTCAAACAAGAGAGAAGGGGGCCAATGCAATGTATGAAATGTGGTTCCCATACTCATCAGATAGAACGCTGCCCCAATGTTGTGATCAGAGAAATAGGTCAGCAGCATCAGATTGAATAATCATCTTATGATTCTTTTAGTTCTTCTTCCGCAGAAGAAATACATGCCCATATGCAGCAATGCTCAGAGTTTGATTCTTCAGAATGCCTTTGTTCTGATTCTGAAGAATGTGCCTGCCAAGTTCACTATGATTCTGATTCATAATTCTTTAGTGACTCCAGTGAAGAAGAAAATCCTAAGCCACAAAAATAAAAAGTCCTAATGGCTGCTACTGAAGAAGACGAGATGAAGATTTTAGCTCAAATCCGCAGCATGGAAGAAGGAGAGATGAAGAACCGTCTGACTTAAGCATTCATGGACCAGCTCAAGTCCAGAACTGCAAAATATTTAGGTAAGAAATCTTTATTTATTGATGCCTCTTTTGAAAAGAATATTAAGTCATATCAAAGGCATCAGCAATAACCTGGCAGAGTGAGATCTCTCACTTTGGGAGAAGTGAGTCAAGAGATTCACATTTTAGAATTAGAAATTTCTACAATGAAGTCTCAAATTGCAGAATTGAAGAAAGGAAAACAAGTGGCTGGTAAAGAAAAAGAAGAAGAAGATCAACGTTGGAATACTGCTCAGTACAACAGTAATAATCAGATTGAAGTTGCTGAAGGATTTAAAGATCCAAATTTTGGCTTCAAAGAAATGAGACTCATGACCATCTCATATCAGCAACACCATGTTAAAGTAAATATCTGCATTAGAGGTGAAATGTTTGAATTAATTGCACTAATTGATTCAGGAGCAGATATTAATATTCTTAATATCAAGACCATTCCTGCAAAGTATTGGATTGTAGCAGAAAGAAAAGTGGTGGGATTAGGAAATAAAAAGCTTAATTATGAAGTACCCAAAGCATCCTTATGCTTTGAACACCACTGTATCAATTTAAAATTTGCAGTTGCTGACATTCCCGTTGACTGTATTTTTGGCAATGTTTTCTTAGTAGCAGTAGAACCTCATGGCTCAGTGAGGTTAAGGAATGGGAAAGCCAGATATTTTATATCAGTTCCTACATCAAAAGGAAATCCATCTTTTAGGTACTCAATTGTTGTACTAACACAAACATGTGTATTTTATATTAGAGGAAAGTTAACTTAGCACCATTAGAAAAACTAGAATTTCACAATCATACAAAACTTCCATGAATAAAAATGTTATTATTCCAAATGCTAATTTGATTTCCTACATTTCGTCTTTTTACACAATATCAAAATCTATTATAAAAATACTTTTAATCCTACCCCTAAATTAACATATTATTATTTTTCTATGTTTACATTACCATTAACACATTAGAAAGATCATTATTCACTCACACTCATTTGATAATGCAATCCTTGTTTTCTAAGTAAAATGCATAAATACACTATCCCAAGAAATAAATACTTTGTAATAAATAACAATCTGACATTTTTCTAATATCCAACAAATAAGTAAAATCTTACCGATAAAAAAAAAAGGTCATAAGTTGTGAATCAACACATACAATTGAATAGTATCAAATTTCAATAAAGTATAAATCTTAAATATCCAACAAATAAGTAGAATCTTACCGATAAAAAAAGGGTCATAAGCTATGAATTAACACATACAATTGAATAGTATCAAATTTCAATAGAGTATAAATCTTAAATATTTGTAATACGCTTAAATTAAGAAGCTATAAATAAAAGAGAAGGGGCCATAAGATAGGAATAAATTTGTAAAATTAAATAATATGAATTTTCAATAAGATTTAAAGCTTTAATATTTGCAATCTTATATGAAGTTAATGTAATGGAACCCCAAGAATCTATCTTTTATTTATGCTTATGTAATTCCATCACATTCACATGCATGTGTATCACAAAGGGACGTATACTCTAGCATTCTATAAATTTAAAATCAAGATTAAAAAACAATATATTTTAATAAAATATCTCTAAATATATGATATTCAAGAGTATAACATTTTATAAATCTAAAAGCAAAATTTAAAAACAATATAGTTTAATAAAATATATCCAAATATATTATATTCAAGAGTATAATATTTTATAAATATAAAATCAAAGTTTAAAAACAATTTAATAAAATATAGCCAAATATATTATATTCAAGTTTTATTTTATTGAAATGTTTTACATGTATGACTAGTTAATTATATTAATATAAATCATAATTGTTAAAAAAAATTGAAAATACCTTTTTCATAAAATGGGTGAAATATTCATCCTAAACTGTGAGCTCTTAGGCTCTTCAAACAATGCACAGAAACAAACAGTGCACACAAGATTCTTCTCAGCAACTATGTCACTGCCTCTGGAAACATACATGCTATAACACCTTATAATTCCTTTTTTTTTGTCACCGTCGCATTTAATATCATATTGTAATGCCCAAGATTCCAGAAATTCTCAGCAACTATGTCACTGCCTCTGGAAACTTACATGCTATAATTCCTTTTTCTGTCATCGTCGCATTTAATATCATGCGACTCTCGCGTGTGTAGTTGGTTCAACGACTTCAGCATTTGGTCTTGTCATTAATTCCGGTGACTAGTCATTAGTGCTATTCATTTAAGTCTGGTGTGGCCGATATAAAATATTGACATGTTTTATACGGTGATTTAGGTTTATGTTCAGTATTTCCTTGTTTGCAGTGTTCGTCGATTTGCCTGTAAAACTCTGGGAGTCTAATATTATTTTTGGCTGTTCCACATCCCAGTCTTACTTTATGTTTTTTTCCTGCTCGTTATATGAGGGATAAGAAATCAGAACTGCTCCTCCCCATCAAGTGGACTATCCCGTCGTCTTTTTCGTTTCCCAGTTCAGTACTAATAAATCATGGGGTAGGTAGTAAATCAAGAAAACCTAATCGATTCTGCTGCACAAGAGCAGATTCAGACGAGTTAGTGTTGATGAGCACAAAACATGAAGCCTCAAAAGGCACTTTATTCTCACGGAGCAGAAGAAGCGGATTACTAGACTTATGCGATGATCATAACAATTTCTAATAATTTGCGAAAGTCAGGTTATGAACAGCGAGTTATTCAAAGGGTTGCGTGAAATTCATGGTAATGAATTCCATGAATTCATGTTGAAAAGACTGGTCCCTGTGGCTGGCGATATGACGAAACAAAATCTTGGAATTGAAAAAGATATGGTCGATGTGCTTACAAGGGAGGTGGACATTATTGTCAGCTCGGCAGCCAACACAACATTCGATGAAAGGTTGTTGTATTATTTGTTTGAATAGTGTTAATATTTGACTTCATTTGAATAGTGTTAATATTTGACTTCATTTTAATATCTGGATTCTGTGCAATCTGCTAACCATAGATACAACTAAGAGCACCATCTGTTGCAGATACGATGTCGCTTTGGACACCAACACAAAGGCAATTATTCGCCTTCTAGAATTCGGCAAATGCTGCAAGAAAACCCAACTTTTGATGCACATCTCTACTGGTAACTCATCGATTTTATCCTCCGTTTGAACCTAAATTATTTATCGATCTCATCGTTGTTGGTTTATTTCATTCCAGCATATGTCAACGGGCAAAGACAAGGCCGAGTACTGGAGGAGCCATTTCAAATGGGGTATAGTATAGCTAACGAGAAATCGATATGTGTTCCACCTGTGGACATCCAAGCTGAATTTCATTTAGCAAGCAAAGCTCTAGAAGATTTTGAGATTGAATTTTCAGATCTCCAAAACTACAAGTTGAAGAAAGGGAAGGTTGCTCAATGGATGAAAGATTTGGGAATGGAAAGGTGACATTATAACGATAGCTGTGAATTCTCCTTTCCTTTCATGGTGTAACCATAGCCACATCTTTTTTCTTGGAACATAGGATAAAATTTTCCTAGAAGTTGAAAGTTATAAGCAATTTTTATATAATTTCCATAGAAGTTGACATTAGTGTTTTACATGGGTTAACCTTAGTGTTTTAAAAGAAATAAATTATTGATTTATCTTTTTGTAAAGGCTATCAATATGGTTTCTTCCCAATGTTGGAATTTGACTTCAAAAAATTTCGTCCTTTCAATCTTGTTCCTTTTTTTTATTATCTCTGTAACATTGATCATCGTGTCCTTCATATTAATATAGTAAAACCTATTCAACTTTGATAAAAGTATTCAATTTCAATGTCAAATCCCACCATATCTCAGTAGGTGTTCGCTATTGGAACGCTGTTTTTCAGGGCAAGATCATACGGCTGGCAGGATACTTACGTGTTCAGCAAGGCAATGGCGGAGATGGTAATATGCGATGGCAGGAAGATTTACCCGTAGTTATTGTTCGTCCGACTGTTATTGAAAGCACATACAGTCAACCTTTTCCTGGATGGATCGAAGGCCACCGGTATGTTATAATCATTTGACTTCACGTCAAATTCATTGCTGCAGGCCCTGTACATTCAATCGGACAGCTGCCCATCCATATCGCACGGCTCTATCTGCTCCAGGGAAAATTGCTTTGGCAAAACTGCTGTCTAGGTGTCTGCTGTTTTAATTTGCGCTGGGAAGCGTACTGGTTTTCTGGAAACAGTACGCAGTAGGGGAAATTAATATTTCAACAATTGAAAGCACATACAGTCAACCTTTTCCTGGATGGATCGAAGGCCACAAGTATGTTATAATCATTTGACGAATCTCACCGAATATTAATACACATAACAAGAGCTAAATCGAATATTTAAATCGCAGAATGTTGGATCCAGCCATTACGCGCTATGGCAAAGGTCAATTACCTTGCTTCTTGGCCGATCCAGATACTGTGCTCGATCTGGTTAGTAACTATATCACAATATGGAAAACTGTTTCTGAAGTACTTGAGAATCCTTTTTCTATATTGGTAAACCTTTCCGCAATAATCACATCAGAGATATTGCTAGATGGTTCGAAAATCTTAATAAAAAGAATGTGATTATTGCCGAAAGAAAGATTTTCCAATATTCAAAGTATAGATCACATCAACCTAAATTTTTATATTCAAATTACAGATACCCGTAGACATGGTTGTAAATGCAACTTTAGCAGCCATGGCAAAACACGCGGAAAAGAGTGGCGTAAAGGTTTACCACGTTGCTTCTTAGGTGGTAAATCCCTTGAGAATCGGAGACCTTACAAAATTAATATTTCAACATTTTAAATGTAATCCTTACATTGATAACAGAGGAAACCTAGTCAGATTGCTGCAGCAAGTGACCTGCGTTAATACTATGGAGAACTACAGGCAGGCTTTGGAAACGGTTTTTAGTTCACAGAACAATGTAAGTTGTAAAGGCATTTTGTATTTATTTAAACTTTAGATTGCATATCTAACCCAATAGTCTTCCTGCAGACACCTGGGTTATCATCATCAACTGCAGAGCAATTGGAGTACATGGCCAAGATCTACAAGCCGTATACATTCAACAAAGCAAGGTAATCAAGAGCGGACTGAAAATAATTAGTTTGTGAATGGAAATTAAATGAGTTAGGTTGTATATGTTCCTCATTAAATTTTTGATAGGTTAATAATCTTATTGTGGACATATAATTTCTACTTATTTAATACCCATTATAAATGAGTTGCCATCAATTACCTTCTAAGTAAACAAATTTGCTTTTCATGAGGATATATAAATAAACATATTTTAATATCCATAATTATTTGTATATCCATGGTGGTTAATCATCAGGATAGATCAGTGATTGTGTAAGACAGATCTGTCTTACACAATTACTGATCTATCCTGATGATAAGCCATGGTGGATGACTCAAAAAGTCGATGCAAACAATTATAGATACGAGAACTCCGAAAGAAAACTACACACAAAACACTGATCACAGAAGCCTCAAAACAATATTTTAATATGTTTGTGTAACACGCAGAAATATAAAGAAACATATTTTAATATGATTGTGTAGATTCGATATCTCGAATTTGGAAAAGCTGTTCCAAGAGCTCTCTGCAGAGGAGCAAGCGAGTTTCGGATTTGATGTTAAGAATATGTCAGTGGGAAAATTACATTGCAAATATTCATATTCCTGGACTTCGTCAATATGTCTGGAAAGGACGCGGTGGAGCAGAACGCCCTGCAGAAATCTAGTGCCACTAATTTCTAAGCCGACTATGAAAATAATAGAAGATTAATCTAATAAAGATACATATCCATGTATCTCACGAAAATATTCAAATTCTTCGTGTACTTTAATAGTAAATAACTCTTCTGTTATAGTCTATATTTCGATACCTAAGTAATGGTAAATAATATTGCAGTCAGCAAAATCATTTTGGTAGTTGTATTAATTGTATGGCAACTATGTTAATAACGGGAATTCATAATTTGAGACATTCAACTGTTTCACTTTATATCATTCGTTTAATTTTATGTAATTTTTTAAAAGTTCTATAGTGATAAAAACAAATAAAATTATTTAAATACATGTAAATAAAACTTTAAAATAATTAACTTACAATAAAGCGATAGTACTTAATTATATATGACTATTTTTTCAATATTGTATTTAAGAATTTTTAGGGTTAGGAGAATTGAAAGGTCTGGTTCCTTGTTATTGGGATTGGGATGTTACCTGGTTTTTTAGTGCCTTATAGTCAGACTTTGATTAATTTAGTAGAGTCTTTTAGATAAATCTATTTAAATTTTCATATATGTATTATTTTTAAAATATTTTTTATATTCTTAACCAATAAGATACACCTTACTATTTTTTTTTCAAAATCGTTTTGATATTTTCCTTAATTCAAGTCCAATGTTAGAGAAGATAACGTATAATTACATATAACTATCTTTTCAATGTTGTTTTCATATTTTCTTGATAGTAAGTCCAACTATAATTTTCGTGGTATAGAGAGTTGGATTTGTAACCATGTATTATATAATGTCATACATAATTTGTTTTAATTTTTTAATTAATATAAATTATATATTAATATAATATAATTTATAGATAAAGGTAATTTTTTATTGAAATTTAGTAAATTAATTTTAAGAAAGAATGTGATTTTTTTTATTTTTTATTTTTAATGTATTTTTGAATGTATAAATAGATCCTTACAATACTTGAATTTTATAGATTAGACAACTTAAACTCATATTTTTAAAATTTTAGTTAAAGTTAACCAGAAAAAAATATGGAGAAAAAATGACATTTCATCTAAAAGTTAGACTAAACCATTTATATTTTGAAATTTATAATATATATTAAAAAAATGTTTTATAAATTATAAAATTATAAAAATTTTAATTATAAATTTTACATTTAATAAAAATAGATTTTTTATATTTTTATTGGAAATAAATTATAATAATTTTTAGATTAATTTGTGCAACACAAATTTAAAATTTTCCATTAATTTTAACATAATTATTAAATACGGTTATACCTCGGAGAGACATTTACAATAATAATATGGTTCAAATAAGTCTAAAATCAATGATTGCATTTTCTTATCAATTTATTTCCTGCTTTAATTTCAACAATCTACATTATTATTACAATGACAGAAGAAACTGTATTTTCAAATAGATATTTAATAACTGCAATATATCACTATCACTAAACTAATTTCAAAGTCTTAAGAATATTTTGAATTATATTTTTTATCAATTATTTTTACAACAAATAGTTATATTGAAGAAATGTTGTGAACAAAAACATGATGATGATGATGATGATGATGATGTCTTGAATTTCAATTGGAAAATCAGAAATTTTAGTGGAAGTAATTATTACCTTGGGTTTGCAAATCAATGCAAAATTTACCTTATCCTCTTCATTTTGTTGCAATTATTCTTTTCCACTCAGCAATAGAGTCTTTGGATCAGATTTTCTTGATGCATCCTCTTCTTCCATAGGCAGAAATGTATGATTTATATCATATTTACAAACTTTGTATGTGCTCATTTTCCCATCATGCATAGCTCCTCTATCATACTGCCAAGGTCTTCCCAGCAATATGTGACACACATCCATAAGCATCACATCACACAGAATTTTGTCTTTGTATCTACCCAACTGCAACTCCACTTCACACTGTTCATTTAATAACAAATGATGTCTTTTTTGAAGCCATGACACCTTGTATGGTGTTGGATGTTTCTTTGTCTTTAATTTCAACTTCTCCACCACTTCTGTAGAGACCAAATTATCAATGTTGCCACTATCAATTATCATTTGACAACATTTTCCTTGAACCTTGCACACAGTCCTGAACAAAGTCTTTCTCTATGCTAGTTCAACAACTTCCTTTGCTGGTTTTAACAAAACTTTGTTAACTACCAAAGATTCCCCTTTCTCTGGTGCATTTTCTTATTTTGTCACCTTTGTTTCTCCCTCTTCAGTCTGAGCAACAATTACATTTCTTTGATTTGTCCCTGTGTTTTCTGGGCACTCATAGGCTCTATGTCCCAACTTGTTACATCTATAACATCTTATTTCTCTTCCTCTACCTCTGCCTACTCTTCCTCTAAAAAAATGCCTTCTGCCACTTGCATCACCTTCTGTGGGTGTATGCCGACTCGAGTTGCTGCTAGCTCCATCTCTAGGTGTTGTAGATCTTCCTCTACCACCTTGACTTCCTCTTCCTTGGAAATTACCTCTATTTCTGGTAGATTGCTTCCTCATGAGTTTTTCTTCAGCCTTCAATACCATCTGATAAACCTCTTATACTGTTTTAGGAGACATCATACTTATCTCATCTTGGATCTCCATTCTGAGTCCATTTACATATCTTGCCACCTTCTCATCTATATCTTGAATTTGTCCAGCTCTTATGCTCACTTTGTAAAATTCCTTTGTATATTCTTTCAATGTCAAAGACCTCTGTCTAAGATTCTGCATCTGTCTAAATAATGCCTATTGATAATCACTTGACAAAAACTTACCTCTCAACTTTTCCACCATCCTGTTCCAATTTTTATTTTCTTGCTTACCAAGTCTCCTTCTTTCTGCCTGCACTCCATCCCACCAAAGTTCTGCATGTCCTTTCAATTTTGTGACATAAAATTTCACTCTCCTTCATTCTTTTGTTTCTTCATAATCAAAGAATTTATCCATGTAATTAATCCAGTCTATCAACTCCTCAAGGTTTAAACCACCTGTATAAACTGAAACCTCAAGTCTGGGTTTAGATGTGGATCTCAACCTTGATCTAAAGAATCTCATTTCATGAGTAATTTCTGCAGGTTCCTCTTCTTCTGCAGCTTCAACTTCAGGCTCACTGACATCTCCAACATCTACATCTCTTTGATTTCCCATTTCCACTGCTTCTAATCTAGCTTGCATCTGTTGCATAAATTCCAACACTTCAACATTTGCAACTAGTCTTCCTCTTCTACCACATCCTCTTCCAAATCTAAAAGCCATGTTGGATTTATTTTTTTGATCTTTGAGATCTTGCTCAATGTTAATAGGCTGCTCTGATACCAATAATGGTGGGCTGGTTGCAGGTGTTAAGGATAATCATTCAAAACTAGAAACGATCTCTTCAAGCTCGGTTGGAACTTCTTCTCGGGTTTCCTTTGGAGTCTCAGTCATCAACCTCCAATTTTAGTTATTCTGCTAAAAATAGTAGGACTGTTTAACTTACCTGAAATATGGCAAACCTTCACCTTCTCCCTCAGAACTGAAAAGAAACAAAACCCCAGTTCATAACCTTCTCGAGTCTGAAATTGAAATTAACTCATGTGCATGTTTCGGAGCAATATCCATCGGATCGCGTCCCTTCTTAGCAAATGACTGTGATCGATCCAAAATTCAATGGATTAAACCACAGTCTATAAAATATCGCGTCCAGTTTCCAAATTAAACCCTGTGCATTTTAACCACACGATTACCGTCGGATCTACCTCCTTCAAGTGGGCGGTCACGATTAACTGAGCTATTAACTCAGTTTTATAATTTATCACGTCTGTTTTTGGAATTAACATCTGCGCTAATTAGCACGCAATCATCGTTAGATCTATTGTTTGTCGATCGGACGGTTCAGATCTTCTCTAGGGTTTCTCACGAATTTTGTCAGGGTTTTCCTCATTCCACCAAGAATTTACACTTCTGCCAAGTTTAACCTGTCTCTAAGTTATGTTCTTAAAATATATCCAAGTTATTTCAATACATAGTGAATGAAGGTTTAGATGTGATAACACAATATTATAGTAAAATCTAATTCTAAGGGCCCGAACTGGAAATAAATACGATTCAGAAATATTTCGAAGGAAATTAAACACCTTTGGGATTGACCATTCATGCACAGTATACACAGAGATAGATAGAGATTCCATATTTTACAATCAAATCCTCCTGAGCCAAATCCACTTACACTAATCCAAAACTTACATAAATACCATTACATACAACAATCAGATCCTCAATCAATGGATCGAATCTGCCTAATCCTAGATAATATCTACTCTGCATGATATTCTCTTCGAGAATCTCAACTAATCCTAACTACTTGAATTAATTACAAGATAACTTGAAGTTTGATGAACAATTATGTGAAGGACTTCCTAGTAGACTACCGGTTGCAGCGTTGGGAACCATGCATTCTAGTAGACGATCGTTCCTTTATATGGACATCAACAATTGTATGAACAAGGTACAAGGTGTAATTACCCAACTGGCCCAGATGTAGATCTTGTAGATTGATATCGAGACAAGTAGTCATTAAAGGGGAGTGTTGGAAAATGTAATTCCTACTTGTCTCAGTTGTGATTCTTTCTATCTAAAAGAGTCTATTCCTATTAGTTAAAAGTTGTTTCCTAGATTGGTGTGTGGTTGAGATATTCTCTCAACCGTCCAAGATAGTCTTCCTATCGTGAGACAACACTTCATATATTTATTTGTAATATTATTTGATTAATGATGACATAGATTTCCTTATGGAAATTTAAGAATCTGAATCACCAGTAGTTTCACTTTAACATTGTGAAATCAAACAAAAAAATACTCATAATTACCTAATTCAAACGATAAACATAAATGTTTTTTTTTCTCGACAAATGACTAATTCTATTAACTGAAAAGTAAAATAATATTACAAGGAGTTGAGGCTTCGGATAACATCACTCGAGAGCACTCAACACAGCAAAACTGCCCCAATATAAGGAGAGCCTGGGAGAAACAGTTATAGAAGACAAGAGACTAGATATAGAGACCAGAGATAGACCAGCATAACATAAGAAAGCACCCGAAAGCAAGACAGAGATTTTCCTTAGTTGCCCAGAAGATCTTTATACTACTGTTGCTCGAGGGGAATAACGAAACCATCTGACTGTAGATGTTAAACCAGAACTGCAAACAAAACTACCTGAGGTTGACCATATAAAACATCAGCAAACCAAAAGAAGTTTGGGCATGCCCAGGTGGCATTATACCTCCACATCCTCATTCGGAGGCATCTCCACCTCCTGACATGTAATACCAGTCCACATTTCTTCAATTCCTGCCTTCTCGCCTTCTGGGTTTGCCATGGGGTGATGAGTGGCCATGGAATTGCCTTCCTCGTCCACCGGGATGATGGCTTCAAAAGGCATAATATCGCTAGGAGCGTCGCCTCTGTCAATCATCTTGCCCTTTCGTTTCTCCGGACTTCCCTCTGCCGTAAACTGCTCACTGTTTTGAGAATGCTCAGACACCACATGCACCAGAGGATGAGGCTGGCTTTCATCTTCAGACAAGATAATAGTGATATGAGCGGTGATCATTGGCCTACTGAGATTGCTTTGAAATTTGAAGTGAGTGGTCTAAAACGCATTATTCGGGGTCGGCCTGCAAGAAGGGATATGAGGAGGCGAAACCACCAGAGAGGAGGGGATAGTAACAGGAGGTAGGGCAGGATCCACAGAGCCGCTAGCCTTCGAACGCCTTCGGCTACCTCGGCATCCCCCGAAGCGACTCCTCATACTCTGGCGCACCATGTTGAGGCGGTGATGGGAAAGCACAATGAGACCAAGGGCACTGGCAGGAGGGCTATAGAACAGCACAAGGGATCTCATCGTTCGCACAAAATAGGCCTGAGAGTGCGGCGCAATTCGAAACTCAGGGGCAATTAAAATCTTGCCATCAATTGCATAAACTAGCCTATCATCACGACCCTCAGTATAACCGGACCACAGACTCGCTGCAGGCCAGAACCTGGAGCATGGAGGCTACGCAAAAGTTGTGGTGAGAAGAAAACAAAGCGCCATGAATATAACAGCTGAAGCATCACCTTGGACGAAGCGAGCCATTAATGCAGACATTCCTCCAAATCTTCCTCTCTTAGGCTATCCAATTTGCATCGAGTGAAATCCTGGGAAACCACGCAGAGCTGCAGATGGCAGTGCCCAGCCTGTCCATCAGTCAATAAGAACATTATGTTTCATTAATGTCACCCGCATCCGGGTCGTAAACATAAATGTTATTTTTCACATCAAAATTTATTATTTTCTAAATATCAAAATATCATTATTACATTTATTAATTATTCAATGATATGATTTATATGAATATAATCTGATTTATTATATGAAGATTACCTTTACAAATCCTTTAATATTATCATTTATATGATCATATTATATGACGAATCTCTTTATTATTAATGCCTTTACAAGAATGGCCGCAAAAGCCGTTTTTTAATGTAACTCTGAACTGTAAGTTACATCAAGTTTTGTAATGTAAATAACAAAGAACCAAGTTTCAATATTTTTTTATACTTTTAAATTTATTTTTAAATTTTAGGCATAGTAAAATTTTAATCATATTTTTATACCAAAATAATTTAAAGATGGTAGAAATATCTGATTTAAATATCCAAAGAAGTTATCATTTATAATTTTATTAATTGATGTAGTAGCAACCACAATAATACACTACCATTTTTCAATTTATAGATGAATATAATTAATTAATAAAATCATTAAAATAGACAATTCCAAATAGAGGAACACCTTTTAGCCTAATTAAAACAAAAACATTTTATTTCACCTTCTTAAATATTTGTAAAATAACATATTTAATGTGATATATGTTGTTTTTAATTATAAATTATTTATTATAAAATGCTTTTGGAAATGACAAATTATCATTTAATATTTTTTTTTAATTATATATAGTTTATTATAAAATGTTTTTGGAATTGACAAATTATCCTTTAGAAACATTATTTTTATAAAAGTGGTAATCATATTTTTTTTTTTTATATAAAAAATAAATAAATTTAAAGAATAAATTCAACGTATATATTATAAACATTTTTCATATATCGCGTCCATAAAGATTTTCTGCATCCTATGTGGACTACAAACTATGAACGTAATAACTTGGCAGAACCTTGCGCCATATTAAAAATGTGATTAAAACCAGAGATGTCTAAAGCTAGTTTCATTCGAAACAACTGTGCTCACTGCTCACTACTAAGCGCTTTAGTTGCTAATTCATCATTCAACTTTATTTGAAACAACTGTGCTCACTACTAGTGCTTTAGGTACGAATTCTTCATTGAACCTTCATACAATTTATCTGATTAAATCTGGCTCATGAACATTACAATGCCTGTCTTGATTCCCCACGTTCAAAAGATGACTAAGCCTTCAGGGAGTCGTTGATCGCATTACTTATATCAATGGGCAATCGACGGTAAAGAAACAGAAGCAAGGAATCCATCATGGGCATTCCCAGAAGGCATCTGCTACCTTGTTTGACTGGCCATTTATATGCTTCAATACAAAATTAAAACCTTGAAGATATTCTAACCATTTTGCATGTTTCTGACCAAGCTTTGGATGTTGCATAATGTATTGTAATGCATGATTGTCTGAATAAAGTATAAACTCCTTAGACATCTAGTAATGTCTCCACTTTCTCAATGACTGCACAAAAGCATAAAATTACTTATCATAAGAATAATATTTCTTCTTTGATTCATTCAGTTTTTCACTGAAATAAGCTATAGGTCCGTCCTCCTAACTTAAAACAACGCCAATAGCTTCTCCACTAGCATCACATTTCACTTGAAAAGGTTTATTAAAATCAGGAAAAATTAAAATAGGTTTCTCAGTGATCTTTCTTTTCAACAGCTGGAAGTTCTTTTCTGCTTCAACAGTCCATTTAAATGGTCGTTTATCCTTCTTTATAGTGCCAATAATAGAAGCATTGATCTTACTAAAATTCCTTATGAACTTTCTATAAAAAACTAGCAAGACCATGAAAACTCCTTACCTCAAAAACACTTTTTGGTGAAGGCCACTCTATGATTGCATTTATATTCTCTGGATCCATCTTTAATCCATCAGCAGAAACAACAAAGCCCAAATATACCAACTCTTTCTTCATGAATGAACATTTCTTTAAATTTAATAGTAACTTTTCTTGTTGTAGCTTATGTAAGACATAATTTAGATGTCTCATATGTTCCTCTTTAGATCTGCTGTAAACTAATATATCATCCAGATATACTATTACAAATTTACCAATAAAGTCTTTCATAACTTCATTCATAAGCCTCATAAATGTACTAGGAGCATTTGATGACCCAAAATGCATTACCATCCATTCATACAGTCCTTCATTTGTTTTAAAAGAAGTTTTCCATTAATCTCCTTCTCTGATCCTTATTTGATGATACCCACTTTTTAAGTCCAGCTTTGTAAAATATTTTGCTCCACTTAAACAATCCATCAAATCTTCAATTCTAGGTAAAGGAAATCTGTACCTGATTTTTGTTGATTGCTCTTGAATCAGTGCACATTCTCCAGCCTCCATCTTTCTTTGGACTCAACACTGTTGGCATTGCAGAAGGACTCAAACTCTTTCTAATCAGTGCTTTATCTAACAATTCCTAAACCTGTTCTCTAATTTCTTCATTTTCTGTAGGAGTCATCCTGTAAGTTGCTTTATTTGGCATATTTTCCCCTGGAATCAAATCTATATGATGACTGATTTTTCTAATGGGTGGTAACTCATTAGGAAAATCATCTACATTGATATCACAATACTTTTCCAGCATCTCTTGAATTTCAATTGGAAAATCAGAAATTTTAGTGGAAGTAATTATTACCTTGGTTTTGCAAATCAATGCAAAATTTACCTCATCCTCTTCATTCTGCTGCAATTATTCTTTTCCACTCAGCAATAGAGTCTTTGGATCAGATTTTCTTGATGCATCCTCTTCTTCCATAGGTAGAACTGTATGATTTATATCATCTTTACCAAATTTGTATGTGCTCATTTTCCCATCATGCATAGCTCCTCTATCATATTGCCAAGGTCTTCCCAGCAATATGTGACACACATCCATAGGCATCACATCACACAGAATTTTGTCTTTGTATCTACCCAACTGCAACTCCACTTCACAATGTTCATTTAATAACAAATGATGTCTTTTTTGAAGCCATGACACCTTGTATGGTGTTGGATGTTTCTTTGTCTTTAATTTCAACTTCTCCACCACTTCTGTAGAGACCAAATTATCAGTGCTGCCACTATCAATTATCATTTGACAGCATTTTCCTTGAACCTTGCACACAGTCCTGAACAAAGTCTTTCTCTATGCTAGTTCAACAACTTCCTTTGCTGGTTTTAACAAAACTTTGTTAACTACCAAAGATTCCCCTTTATCTGGTTCATTTTCTTATTTTGTCACCTTTTTTGCTCCCTCTTCAGTCTGAGCAACAATTACATTTCTTTGATTTGTCCCTGTGTTTTCTGGGCACTCATAGGCTCTGTGTCCCAGCTTGTTACATCTATAACATCTTATTTCTCTTCCTCTACCTCTGCCTCCTCTTCCTCTAAAAATGCCTTCCTCCACTTGCATCACCTTCTGTGGGTGTATGCTGACTCGAGTTGCTGCTAGCTCCATCTCTAGGTGTTGTAGATCTTCCTCTACCACCTTGACTTCCTCTTCCTTGGAAAGTACCTCTATTTCTGGTAGATTGCTTCCTCATGAGTTTTTCTTCAGCCTTCAATACCATCTGATAAGCCTCTTCTACTGTTTTAGGATACATCATACTTATCTCATCTTGGATCTCCATTCTGAGTCCATTTACATATCTTGCCACCTTCTCATCTATATCTTGAATTTGTCCAGCTCTTATGCTCACTTTGTAAAATTCATTTGTATATTCTTTCAATGTCAAAGACCTCTGTCTAAGATTCTGCATCTGTCTAAATAATGTCTATTGATAATCACTTGGCAAAAACTTACCTCTCAACTTTTCCACCATCCTGTTCCAATTTTTAATTGCTTGCTTACCAAGTCTCCTTCTTTCTTCCTGCACTCCATCCCACCAAAGTTCTGCATGTCCTTTCAATTTTGTGACAGCAAATTTCACTCCCCTTCATTCTTATGTTTCTTCATAATCAAAGAATTTATCCATGTCATTAATCCAGTCTATCAACTCCTCAAGGTTTAAACCACTTGTATAAACTGAAACCTCAAGTCTGGGTTTAGATGTGGATCTCAACATTGATCTAACGAATCTCATTTCAGGAGTAACTTCTGCAGGTTCCTCTTCTTATGCAGCTTCAACTTCAGGCTCACCGACATCTCCAACATCTGCATCTCTTTGATTTCCCATTTCCCCTGCTTCTAATCTAGCTTGCATCTGTTGCATAGCTTCCAACACTTCAACATTTGCAACTAGTCTTCCTCTTCTACCACGTCCTCTTCCAAATCTGAAAGCCATGTTGGATTTCTTTTTTTGATCTTTGAGATCCTGCTCAGTGTCAATAGGCTGCTCTGATACCACTAATGGTGGGCTGGTTGCAGGTGTTAAGGATAATCGTTCAAAACTAGAAACGATCTCTTCAAGCTCAGTTGGAACTTCTTCTCGGGTTTCCTTTGGAGTATCAGTCATCAACCTCCAATTTTAGTTATTCTGCTAAAAGTAGTAGGACTATTTAATTTACCTGAAATATGGCAAACCTTCACCTTCTCCCCCGGAACTGAAAAGAAACAAAACCCCAGTTCATAACCTTCTCGAGTCCGAAATTGAAATTAACTCATGGGCATGTTTCGGAGCAATATTCGTCGGATCGCATCCCTTCTTAGAAAATGACTGTGATCGATCCAAAATTCAATGGATTAAACCACAGTCTATAAAATATCACATCCAGTTTCTAAATTAAACCCTGTGCATTTTAACCACACGATTACCGTTGGATCTACCTCCTTCAAGCGGGGGGTCACGATTAACTGAGCTATTAACTCAGTTTTATAATTTATCGCGTCCGTTTTTGGAATTAACGTTTGCGCTAATTAGCACATGATCACCGTTAGATCTGTTGTCTGTCGATCGGACGGTTCAGATCTTCTCCAGGGTTTCTCACGAATTTTGTCAGGGTTTTCCTCGTTCCACCAAGAATTTACACTTCCGCCAAGTTTAACCTGTCTCTAAGTTATGTTCTTAAAATATATCCAGGTTATTTCAGTACATAGTGAATGAAGGTTTAGATGCGATAACACAATATTATAGTAAAAACTAATTCTAAGGGCCCGAACTGGAAATAAATACAATTCAGAAATATTTCGAAGGAAATTAAACACCTTTGGGATTGACCATTCATGCACAGTATACATAGAGATAGATAGAGATTCCATATTTTACAATCAAATCCTCCTCAGCCAAATCTAGCCAAATCCACTTACACTAATCCAAAACTTACATAAATACCATTACATACAACAATCAGATCCTCAATCAATGGATCGAATATGCTTAATCCTAGATAATATCTACTCTACATGATATTCTCTTCGAGAATCTCAACTAAGCCTAACTACTTGAATTAATTACAAGATAACTTGAAGTTTAATGAACAATGTATGTGAAGGACTTCCTAGTAGACTACCGGTTGCAGCGGTTGGGAACCCATGCATTCTAGTAAATGATTGTTCCTTTATATGGACATCAACAATTGTATGAACAAGGTACAAGGTGTAATTACCCAACTGGCCCAGATGTAGATCTTGTAGATTGATATCGAGACAAGTAGTCATTAAGGGGGAGTGTTGGAAAATGTAATTCCTACTTGTCTCAGTTGTGATTCTTTCTATCTAAAAGAGTCTATTCCTTTTAGTTAAAAGTTGTTTCCTAGATTGGTGTGTGGTTGATATATTCTCTCAACCGTCCAAGATAGTCTTCCTATCGTGAGACAACACTTCATATATTTATTTGTAATATTATTTGATTAATGATGACATAGATTTCCTTATGGAAATTTAAGAATCCGAATCACCAATAGTTTCACTTTAACATTGTGAAATCAAACAAAAAAATACTCATAATTACCTAATTGAAACCGTAAACATAAATGTTTTTTTTTTCTCGACAAATGACTAATTCTATTAATTGAAAAGTAAAATAATATTACAAGGAGTTGAGGCTTCGGATAACATCACCCAAGAGCACTCAACACAGCAAAACTGCCCCAGTATAGGGAGAGCCTGGGAGAAACAATTATAGAAGACAAGAGAATAGATATAGAGACCAGAGATAGACCAGCATAACATAAGAAAGCACACGAAAGCAAGACAGAGATTTTCCTTACCTACCCAGAAGATCTTTATACTGCTACTGCTCGAGGGAATAACGAAACCATCTGGCTGTAGATGTTAAACCGGAACTGCAAACAAAACTGCCTGAGGTTGACCATATAAAACATCAGCAAACCAAAAGAAGTTTGGGCATGCCCAGGTGGCATTATACCTCCACGTCCTCATTCAGAGGCATCTCCAACTCCTGACATGCAATACCAGTCCACATTTCTTCAATTCCTGCCTTCTCGCCTTCTGGGTTCGCCGTGGGGTGATGAGTAGCCATGGAATTGCCTTCCCCGTCCACCAGGATGATGGCTTCAGAAGGCATAATATCGCTAGGAGCGTCGCCTCTGTCAATCATCTTGCCCTTTCGTTTCTCCAGACTTCCCTCTGCCGTAAACTGCTCACTGCTTTGAGAATGCTCAAACACCACACGCACCAGAGGATGAGGCTGGCTTTCATCTTCAAACAGGATAATAGTGATATGAGTGGTGATCATTGGCCTATTGAGATTACTTTGAAATTTGAAGTGAGTGGTCTGAAACGCACTGTTCGGGGTCAGCCTGCGAGAAGGGCTATGAGGAGGCGAAACCACCGGAGAGGAGGGGATAGTAACAGGAGGCAGGGCAGGATCCACAAAGCCGCTAGCCTTCGAACGCCTTCGGCTACCTCAGCGTCCCCCGAAGCGACTCCTCATACTCTGGCGCACCATGTTGAGGCGGTGAGGGGAAAGCATAATGAGACCAAGGGCACTGGCAGGAGGGCTATAGAACAGCACAAGGGATCTCTTCTTTCGCACAAGACGGGCCTGAGAGTGCGGCTCAATTCGAAAATCAGGGGCAATTAAAATCTTGCCATCAATTGCATAGACTAGCCTATCATCACGACCCTCAGTATAACCAGACCACAGACCCACTGCAGGCCAGAACCTGGAGCATGGAGGCTGAGCAAAAGTTGTGGTGAGAAGAAAACAGAGCGCCATGAATATAACAGCTGAAGCATCACCTTGGACGAAGCGAGCCATTAATGCAGACATTCCTCCAAATCTACCTCTCTTAAGGCTATCCAATTTGCGTCGGGTGAAATCCTGGGAAACCACGCAGAGCTGCAACTGGCAGTACCCAGCGTATCCATTAGTCAATAAGAGCATTATGTTTCATTAATGTCGACCGCATCCGGGTCGTAAACATAAATATTATTGTTCACATCAAAATTTATTATTTTCTAAATATCAAAATATCATTATTACATTTATTAATTATTCAATGATATGATTTATATGAATATAATCTCATTTATTATATGAAGATTACCTTTACAAATCCTTTAATATTATCATTTATATGATCATAATATATGACGAATCTCTTTATTATTAATGGCTTTACAAGAATGGCCGCAAAAGACGTTTTTTAATGTAACTCTGAAGTGTAAGTTACATAGTTTTGTAATGTAAATAACAAAGAACCAAGTTTCAATATTTTTTTATACTTTTAAATCTATTTTTAAATTTTAGGCATAGTAAGATTTTAATCATATTTTTGTACAAAAAAAATTTAAAGATGGTAGAAATATCTGATTTAGATATCCAAAGAAGTTATCATTTATAATTTTATTAGTTGATGTAGTAGCAACCACAATAATACACTACCATTTTTCAATTTATAGATGAATATAATTAATTAATAAAATCGAACACCTTTTACCCTAATCAAAAACAAAAACATTTTATTTCACCTTCTTAAATATTTGTAAAATAACATATTTAATGTGATATATGTTGTTTTTAATTATAAATTATTTATTATAAAATGTTTTTGGAAATGACAAATTATCATTTAATATTTTTTTTTAATTATATATAATTTATTATAAAATGTTTTTGGAATTGACAAATTATCGTTTAGAAACATTATTTTTATAAAGTGGTAATCATATTTTTTTTATTTATATAAAAAATAAATAAATTTAAAGAATAAATTCAACGTATATATATCGCGTCCATAAAGATTTTCTGCATCCTATGTGGGCTACAAACTATGAACGTAATAACCTGGCAGAACCTTGCGCCATGTTAAAAATGTGATTAAAACCAGAGATGTCTAAAGCTAGTTTCATTTGAAACAACTGTGCTCACTGCTCACTACTAAGCGCTTTAGCTGCTAATTCATCATTCAACTTTATTTGAAACAACTGTGCTCACTACTAGTGCTTTAGGTACTAATTCTTCATTGAACCTTCATACAATTTATCTGATCAAATCTGGCTCATGAACATTACAATGCCTATCTTGATTCCCCACGTTCACAAGATGACTAAGCCTTCAGGCAGTCGTTGATTGCATTACTTATATCTTGCTCAAATATTTCCATGGCAGTCGACGGTAAAGAAACAGAAGCAAGGAATCCTTCATGGGCATTCACAGAAGGCCTTATTAGATATGACACGTCTAGCCACGGTGGATAAACCGGACAAGCATACGCCGCCTTTCCCCACCCAAAATCCGCTTCTGCGAGGTCGAGCATAATCTCGGAAACGTCTGAAATAGGGCAATAACCATGACATGTGTTGCTTGGGCATCCATGGTTGTTTGGAAAAGCATTCAGTTCCGCCAAGTCGATGAAAGATCGCATGTACTCTTCCTTCACCATCCGTTTCCCTTCGTTAATTAATTTCGCAGCGAAGGACAATGGTCGTTCAGTGAGATACTCGGATTTTGCCGTAGCATAGGCGAACACTATAAGATTGCCATAGTAGCCCCTTGGATGTTGGGTATTTTTGAAGGGAAAATACCAAAAACCAATCATGCAAATACCACAGAGGTAATGCTCTGTTTCTCTGCCTCAGGATCTTTATGCACAGGGAAGCCTTTAAATAAAATTACTCAGAACAGAGTATTACACAGCCATAAAATCATTTCAATTCATTAAAACAAAAACATTTTCTATTGCTTTAAAAAACTGTTACAAACTTCATCCTCTTTTACTGTGAGGGATTTTCCAAAAACAACATTCAACCAAATCTCTTTTTCACCTGAGAAATTACTGTGCTGGGTTTACTGCTGTAAAACCCCTTTTTACTTTACTAGTGTAAAACTATTTTTACACATACTGCTGTAAAAATATTTTACACATACTGCTGTAAAAATATTTACATATGGAGCTCAAAACATTATGTGTCTTCTTCACTTCGTTTGGACAACATCAAAAAAAACAATTTACATTTCAATCTCTGTTTTATAATACTCCATGTTCCCTTTTTTTTACATTGTTGTAGCAAGCCCTTCTTTTCTTTTGCGTTGCTCCCAGCTTTACATTGCATACCCAATAAAACAACATAACATAAAAATATATATATTCGCTGCTGCGCTGTTCATATTCTTCACAAAAGATATCAACACAAAATTTGTGCAAAATTAAACATACGCTGGTGTGCAACAAACACAGGCTGAACTCCTTATGCACTGATGTGCATTCTTCTTCTTTTTCGCTGCCCTGTTCCTTCCATTTTTTTTACACTGCAATATTACATTTCGCTACTGCTTTGTTTTTCAATATATGGTCAACACAAATTACAACACTTATATGTGAGGGCGCGAGCTTACATAATATATATAAAAACATATATAAAAAAACATGGCCCATAATAATATTAAAGGCCCACACCTAAACTACGTACATGCATAAAAATATAATAACGTGCCCATAACCATTTAAAAGGGCCTCCACCTAATCCTACGTAAATGCATTAAAGCCATGTCATTTCCTCCACGGCGGTCAACCCATAGTCTTCCACTCCACGCAAAATTAAATTGACTTGACGCGGACGGGCTGCAACTTCGGAGATCGACGGTGGAGAACACACAACCAGATCGGACGATGGAGAGGATATCGGAAGGCACTTAACTGCTGAGCTTTACCTCCCGATGGGTCAAAGTTGCCTACGTCAGGCGAGAGCCACGTGCTTGCACCAAATCGCATCGGAGCCCTTTGCCGGAATATTCTGTTGCCGGAAGGTTGGCGCGATATGTTTCAGGTGGCCGGAAAACACATGATCCGTTTCGCTGCTGAGATGACGCCCAATGCTGCCCACGTCCGCCTGCAACTTGCAGTTGGAATTAACATTCCAACACTCCCCTTTAATTTCAACTGCTGGGCGTTCAAACATACCCAAACACTTCCTCTCGTAGAGGGATTCCTTAGTACTGCTGTTACAAAGATATCATCCTCACATAGAGGGATTCACCAACTGCTTCTGATGCAGTTCCACAAACAATAAAATTTGTCTTCCTCTTAATAGAGGGATTAACCTGAAACTGTGCTTAAAAGCACCTTCCTCATGACAGAGGGATTCACCATAACAATGTGCTGAAGAGCACCTTCCTCTTAACAGAGGGATTCACCTGTGACTATGCTGAAAAGCATCATCCTCTTGATAGAGGGATTTACCATACTATGCTGAAAAGCATCTTCCTCTTGACTGAGGGATTCACCATGACACTGCTTTACATGCAGTTTCAAAAACAAACAATCATTGCACTGCTGTGTGTGCAAACTCATTACATTGTTCTTTTATGCTGCTGCATATTCTCTGCTGCACTGTTGTGCCATCTTCTTTGCTGCGTCTACCCCACACTGCTGTGTCTACACCTGCACTGCTTGTGCACTTTTCAAAGACAAAATACTCTGTCTTTTCTGGAACAATTACACTGTCCCCACTTACATGTTTACACTGCTGTGTGTAAACATTTCTTTTACCTCTGCTGCTGTCCATTACCTTTCATTTCTTAAACAAAAACTTCACGCTGCTGCATTTTCTTATTTGCACTGCTGTGTGCTTCTCCTTCTTGCCATCATGCTGCTGTCCATAACTTCTTGCTGCTGCATTTTTCATATTCACTGTTGTCCATACTCATAACCATAGACTGTCATCCCTGGGTTTTTATTTGCTGCTGCGTTGCCTCTGCAATTTGCACTGTGGCTGCCTTTTTGTTTCATCATATTGCTATGTGCCCATACTCTTGGCACTTCATTCTCCACAAAAAAAATAACACAGGCTGCTGCCTTTTCTCATGCACCCTTGCTTCACACAATCTTAGTCTTCATTTTTTTTACACAATGCACTGCTGTGCAATTCCTTTGGCTTTCTGCTGCCACACACATTCTTATACATCCAGTGTGCATTAAAAATCTGCTGTCCATGTATTTCTTTATGCATTTCTTTGCATGCTGCATTGCATAAAAAAAATTACATTTTTTTTACTGCTGTGTAACAAAAATTTCATTGCATTCTCAGCCACTGGGCATTTACGTTCTGTTGCGTTTTGCCTTCTTCTCATTTTCTTCTCACTGCTTTGCATTTTCATTCCCAATACAAAACATTTCCATCTGCTGTGTATTATACTCACTCTGCTGTGAGTATGTTCTCTCACATTACATAGAAGGAAACTACCTTCCATTGCTATGCATTTCAATGCATGTGCTCCATAACAAAAGAAATTTAAACTGTTGTTCATTCTAATCCATGTGCTCCATAGAAAAAATTTCCAAACTGCTGTTTTATGTTCTGTCTTCCCACTGCTGTGAGGGTTTCCATGCTTTGCATTTTTCTCTTATCTCGCTGCTGCTCTTTACATTTCAGCGCTGCCATCTTTTCTTCTTTATGCATTTCTGTGCATATTGCATAAACACAAAGCAAAAACATTGCTGATTTCATCACTGTTGCATATTACCTTTCAGAGGGATTAACAAAGATTTCATTTGCAACTGCTGTGCTGCAATACATCCTCCATCAACAAATGACTGTTAATACAGTTCAGCAAACAAAAAAAAATTCAAGCTCCCCTTTAGTGTATGCTTGTCTTCTTTTGGCAGACTCTTCTCAAAATAAATTTAGATCCACTGGGGAGTTCAAGGGATTTTCAGGTTGCCTTTCCTTCCTTCTCCATACTTGTGTAACTCTCTTCTTTTGCATGGGACTAGCTTGTGTAAGAGCCCATGTCAAGTTACATTCACGTGCCATATGTCCAATGTTATGACACTTGAAACATTCTACATTTTTCATGAATGACATTTCATGATTTCTTCTAAAATTGTTTCTTGGAGGTTGTCGGGGACCACAACATCTATCTCCATGAAATGTTCTACAGTCTTTTGCCTTATGACCAAAGTTTGAGCAAGCATAACAATAACCATAAAATGAACTTTGGTACCTGGGAGATGGAGGTTTCCTTGATGTACTTCTGAACCCTTGCTGCCTTGAGATTCTTTGATGATCACCATTGCTTCTTGCGTTTTTGACATCAGCTACATTTCTTCTTGGAGCTGGTTTTCTACTTGGAGCAGGATCTCTTCTATTGCTGCCTTCATTTTTCTCCTTGCCTTTGCTGGAACTAGGAGCATCACCATCTCTTTCTGGCTTCTTCACATCTCCTTTGCTTAAAGCATCCTCATCCTTGTTTGAGGATTCACCTATATACCCAAGTCCTGATTTATCAAATGGAGATCTGTGATAGCTGAGCATGTCATCCAGAGCTTGAGAGCTCTTCATGATCTTGTTCATCCCTTCAACCTTCTTCCTGAGGAGAACAATCTCTTCTTCTAACTTTTCACATTCATTATTTTTCTTTGCAAGCTGTCCCTCAGTTTCTTCCTTGCTACGAGTAGCTTCAGCTGCTACTACTTTGAAGGAGATAATATCAGTCTTCATTTTGGAGATTTCTTCATCTTTTGCTTGACTGCTCTTCACTTTCTTTTCAGCTCCTTGTGCCTGCTTCTTGGCTTCTTGTAGTTCAGACTCAAGGGAGGAGACCTCTACCTTGTACTGTCCAATCTCTTCTACAAGCTTGTTCACTCTCTTGTGCTTTTGTTCAAGTTGGCTTGTCAAGACATCTGCCTGCTTCTTTGCTTCATTCAGCTGATTTGTCATAGATATGACTTCTTCATGATGCTTCCTCTTGCATTGGTCAAGCTCCTTCTTCAGCTTGGTAAGCTCTTCATCCCTTTCTTTTACTTGAAGCTTGATGAGGTCAAGCTTTTCATTCTCAGCTTCTATGATGGGTTCTTCTTGACTCATTGTCATGGTCAGTGCTCCCTTTGCATGAAGGTCATGCAGTCTGTCCCATATATCCTTTGCTGATGTGTATTTCCCTAGATTCTTCTTCACAGAATCAGGCAGTCCATCCAAGATAGTCTTTGCTGCCTGTGCATCATATTCCATGGATTCTTTATCCATCTTGCTGTCATCAATCACTGACTCCCAGACTTCAATCCCTTCAAACATTAGGAAAGCCCTCATCTTTATTTCCCATACATCAAAGTTTCCATCAAACTTTGGGGTTTCAAATAGAATGTATTCTAATGGATTGCCTTCTAGTTTAGTAGAGGAGGGAGACACATTTTTAGCAGGCTTGGAGGCTTTCTTCTTTGACCTTGCCATTCTTATCTAGGCTTTAAATACTTGACTGTGTTTTTTTTAAAACAACTGACTGTCTTCAATAATAACTCAAAAACTTGAGAAATACCTGAATCCCTTTGGCTGAGGCTTCACACTGCTGGAGAGGTTTGACTGCTGTAACCACACCTTCCTTCAGCTTCTTTGACACTTCAAAGAGCCTGGACTAGCTCTGATACCACTGTTGGGTATTTTTGAAGGGAAAATACCAAAAACCAATCATGCAAATACCACAGAGGTAATGCTCTGTTTCTCTGCCTCAGGATCTTTATGCACAGGGAAGCCTTTAAATAAAATTACTCAGAACAGAGTATTACACAGCCATAAAATCATTTCAATTCATTAAAACAAAAGCATTTTCTATTGCTTTAAAAAACTGTTACAAACTTCATCCTCTTTTACTGTGAGGGATTTTCCAAAAACAACATTCAACCAAATCTCTTTTTCACCTGAGAAATTACTGTGCTGGGTTTACTGCTGTAAAACCCCTTTTTACTTTACTAGTGTAAAACTATTTTTACACATACTGCTGTAAAAATATTTTACACATACTGTTGTAAAAATATTTACATATGGAGCTCAAAACATTATGTGTCTTCTTCACTTCGTTTGGACAACATCAAAAAAAACAATTTACATTTCAATCTCTGTTTTATAATACTCCATGTTCCCTTTTTTTTACATTGTTGTAGCAAGCCCTTCTTTTCTTTTGCGTTGCTCCCAGCTTTACATTGCATACCCAATAAAACAACATAACATAAAAATATATATATTCGCTGCTGCACTGTTCATATTCTTCACAAAAGATATCAACACAAAATTTGTGCAAAATTAAACATACGCTGGTGTGCAACAAACACAGGCTGAACTCCTTATGCACTGATGTGCATTCTTCTTCTTTTTCGCTACCATGTTCCTTCCATTTTTTTTACACTGCAATATTACATTTCGCTACTGCTTTGTTTTTCAATATATGGTCAACACAAATTACAACACTTATATGTGAGGGCGCGAGCTTACATAATATATATAAAAACATATATAAAAAAACATGGCCCATAATAATATTAAAGGCCCACACCTAAACTACGTACATGCATAAAAATATAATAACGTGCCCATAACCATTTAAAAGGGCCTCCACCTAATCCTACGTAAATGCATTAAAGCCATGTCATTTCCTCCACGGCGGTCAACCCATAGTCTTCCACTCCACGCAAAATTAAATTGACTTGACGCGGACGGGCTGCAACTTCGGAGATCGACGGTGGAGAACACACAACCAGATCGGACGATGGAGAGGATATCGGAAGGCACTTATGCTGAGCTTTACGATGGGTCAAAGTTGCCTACGTCAGGCGAGAGCCACGTGCCTGCACCAAATCGCATCGGAGCCCTTTGCCGGAATATTCTGTTGCCGGAAGGTTGGCGCGATATGTTTCAGGCGGCCGGAAAACACATGATCCGTTTCGCTGCTGAGATGACGCCCAATGCTGCCCACGTCCGCCTGCAACTTGCAGTTGGAATTAACATTCCAACATTGGAATAGGTGGCCGCAATCGAGAACGGGCGTTGAAGGGAAACAAAATTGTGCAATCCTGATGAGCAGGGTTATGGAGAGCCTTTGTTCTGCATCGCCACAAGCACGCCGATATTACTTCGAATGGGGTGCAGTGCTTCACCCCTTCCGCCTCTATCTGTCTTTTTAAAGCCGCAATTTCCTTTGAACCAAAATAGAACGATTTTGCTTTCATTTCCTGCGGTACTGCAGGTGCTTGCACCAATGATTCTACATATTTTTCTTCCAGCTTAAAATACTCACCGACCCCAGGGTAATTTACCTCACGCTTCTGCCTTGGTCTAAGGATTTCTCTGTTCCAAACTGGAGGAACAGTTGGGCTTGACGCGCCTCTCGCTATTTCACCCAAAGCCTTCACAAATTGGGTGATTCCAACACCATCAGTCACACAGTGCTTGAAACTCAGATTCAATATGAAACCTCCACATTGAAGGCGCGTTACCTGTGGGAAAAAGTAAATACACACAGCTCAAAACTAAAAGATCGATTGTATAATCAGATACTATGTAAATCGATTTAGACAATTAAAACTCATAAAATCGTTCAAACTTTATTGACGAGTCCAATTATATAAAATAAGGGCATTGTTTAACAAGTTCGTTTATTTTTTCTTTTAAAATATTTAATCATAATAATGTTTAAATTTTTTTATAGTGAAAATGTATTTAGCATTATCAAAATAATAATGTTTAATTTTTTTTATAGTGAAAATGTATTTAGCATTATCAAAATTCAAATCCTGAAATTCAACAATTATAATATAATCTAGATTTCCAAAAATTCTATAAGATTCTAGTCAAAATCTTACTAGAATTTCCACTATTTTCCACACAATCTTACTAGAAAAAATGTGGTGTGATAGAGATTTAGCAGCTAAAAAAAATTTAAGTTATTTGCCTTTTTTTTTTTTTATACCACATGGTGAATCGGTAACTGCCAGCACTAATCTAACGAGACACAGGATCAATCCCCGTAGCTGCCACTATAAACCTTCCTAGCCTTTTACGATCTCAAAATTATAGTGAGTTCGAGAGACTTCTCTTCAAGCTTTTTGAGCATAGCAATAAAATCTTAAATCAAACTAAATAATTTGTTTGTTTTCTTTAGGTCCGATAGACCAAAGTTTGGTCTCAGTGGACGTTCATCATCATCATCATCAATAAATAAATAAAAACAATCTATATATATGTATATATATAAAATAATAATAGTTAATTATTATTATTTAATAAATTATGAATTAATTATTAATAATGAATAGATTATTTTTTTAATTAACCATATTTATACTAATAAAATAATATTAATAATATTGAGTTAATTATTATTATTATTTATTAATTAAGTATGAACTAGTTAACTATTAAAAATAAATTATTTATTTATTTATTAAATTAATTAATAATGTATAAATTAGAATAAATTAATTAATTATTATTAATATTTATTAATTAATAATATTATTAAATTTAATTAATGATAAATCACTTCCTTTTAGAGTGCCCGCTTACAACTACATTGGATCTCAGTTTCAAAATCTTTACGTTGTGAAAATTACAGTGAGCTTGGGAGGCTTCTCTCCAAGCTTTTTAAACATAGAAATAAAATCTTAAATCAAACTAAATAATTCATTTCTTTAAATTTGATAGACCAAAATTAATCATCATCATTATTATCATTAATAATCATAATTGATATAAATTTACATATATCAACCCTATTTACTATTTACTATATGGTGTAATATTAATTATATGAAAAAAAAATGTCAAATTGAGAGACGATGAGATTTAGAGTAGACAAAATGGAATCTCTGAAAGGATGCCAAATGGATAGACGACAAGTTTTGTAAAAGACAAAAGAATTGCCGAAAGGATGTCAAATTTAGAGACGATAAGATTCGTAAAAGACGAGGGAATTTATGAACGGATGTCAAATGTATATACGATAAGATTTATACAAGGAATTCTTAATGCATAATCTGGTGTGCAAAGGATTGAAATTAATACAAGTTTTATCATAGTAAATGCATAATCGGGTGTGCAAATGATTGAAATTTATACCAGTTTTATCATAGTAAAACCCAAACATAAAAGTCTTATTGATTTCAGTAAATGGCAGACACCAAAAACCGTCCTCCGCTCCGCTCCAACCAATCAGTTAAAAACCTTCTTAATACACCCATCATATCAGGCTGCACTTCTTGTTAGAGCACATTATTTTAAATAAGAGAGAAATCCGGACATAACATGGCAGATTGAATTCGACTTAAGTACATTGTACAAGTAAATCGTCGTTGCCCGACAAACAAATATGTGGCCAGGTAATGGCCATTAAATGAGGGGTTATATAGGCCATTAAATAAGGGGTTATGTATACCTATCTTTAGATAATTGACCTACTAAAATCTAATGGTAAGTATATACTGCCCTGTTTATTAAATGTTTATTAGGGTTGGAGAAGCCCTAGAATTTTATTAGAATATTTCGAATCTTAAATGGCTGTCCTTCCGTTTGTTTATGAAGATTTTTAGTTGATTGTATTCTTAAATGCTTTCCAGTTTAGTAGTTAGATTTCAGTGTTCATAATTAAATCATTTTGACAAAGAAATTCATTCTGTTACTCCAGATCCAAGATCTTAAGAAAACATGGAACAAAATGAAAATAAAACGATGTTATCATTGATAATTGAACGCTCCAAAACATTAAAGGTTATCTGCCCATAGATCAAATGCACTAGTTGGACATCTTAAAAAGAAAATGAAAGTCATCCGCACAACTTATTAACCATTCAAATGAACCGGTCGGTCATTAGGAGTGATCAAAGAAAATTGAAAACAAGTCTCTTCTATACAAATTATCTATTTAAATAGCATATCTCTATTAATTAACATCGAAGTATTTATTTTAAAGCCTCGGGGATTGTTTAATTGGTTGAGCCCTCATTGCTAAGTACCTTATGTATTGCGTAATTAACAATTAAGTATTTATTGCCCCGGGGATAGTTCAATTGGTCGAGTCCTCGTTGCTAAGTACCTTGTCTATTGAGAGGTCACGAGGTCAAATCTTCTCGATGCCCTTGGGGTTAGGCCCGATATATTAGGCCGCATTTGATGGATTTGTGATATATTAGGACGAATTTGTGTCTTGAGTTAATGTAATATGTTTTTTTATATTTCACATTATTTGAATCCCTTTTGTTTATTTTGTACAACCCTATCAGCAAGTGTGTTTTTCACAGAAAGGAGAGAAGCACAAGGGAGTTATTGGATGTCGTCGTTGGTTCTGGGCAACCTAAATGGAAGGTCGCAAGGATGATAGTATGCGCACTAAGTTTATGAACCAATATTGTTTGAAGGAATGATTGGGGTCGTCGAGTGAGAATGGAATTGGGAATCAGGTCTAATGAAAGTCAAAGCCAACAATGGAGGAAGGCCATGAGGAGAAGTTATTGGCATTATTGATAGTATGTTGTCCTTGATGGCAACCTGCATGACAAATATGTCATTGATGTCCACTTGGTTATAATATTATGTTTTATATAACTATTACTGATGACATGAATGATGGTACAAGAATTGCAGAGGATAATGAAGAGTACTGGCAACTTAGTCACAGGATACGACATGAAAAATGTGAAATTTGAAAAGTATACACAACCCCTGTGAAGAAGAGTCGCATACATATGCAGGTCTAATGAAAAAAAGTTGCATACATGACCCTACCCATGGAAAATAGAAAACTTAGAGATTTCCCCATGGTAAATGCCCATAGTACTATGACAACATCTATTTGATCCTGTCAACAATTACCGATAACAATTACCAAAAAGATTTTCCTATGGTATTGTTAAGGTAAAAAGCTATAAAAGGAGAAGGAGATTAAGGAATTGGGTGTGCATTGGATGGAATATTCATGCGTGATATGGTTTGGAACATGTGTGCACTAAGGAGCAAGGAGAATGCTCAGATCTGAGAGATATGAAAGTATGCTTGATTGATTTTCTTATTGTGGGTGTATTATGGAAAAATATTTAAGTTACTGACAATGCAAGATCTGTGGTTATAATATAACTATGATTTGAATGTGTGTGCATAGATCTTTGTTTGGCATGGGTTGTGTTTGCAAAGATAATTTAATTTAGTGATTTGAGATCTGTACGGAAGTTGTATTTGTGAATGTCACATACATACGAGGATATGTTTCAGAATAGTCATGTATAATATCCGATTTAATGTGAGTTGATTAAATTAGTTGCTTATTATTTGTTTTCATTGATTGCAGTCACTGTGATGCATGAGAGTGTTTAATTGACAGTTGTTTCCATATTGATTTATGATTATAATGATGGTAGATGAGATATGTTGACTTGGTATTTGGCATATTGATAAGCTTGTTGCAAAGAGGGTTTGAATGACTTTAACATATTGATACACTTGTTGTAGAGTGTATTGTATACAAAAGTTGTGTTTGACAGAGCGTTTGGTGAAAAGAATGTTTTGAGATTTGTATGTTTGTGCTATGCATGAGAGTCGCATATATACGCAGAGCCACTTAATGGAAGTCGCATATATATATATATATATATATATATATATATATATATATATATATATGCAGATCCACTTAATGGCAGTCACGTATAGTTTTTTATTTGATCAAGGTTTTTAGTGTTGTTTGTCTTCATCAATATGTTTGTTGTGCCCGACTATATTAGTGATTGGTTGTGCATTGGTATGATATGGTTGCAGTAATTTAGTATTGTTATTTAATGATTCAGCGATTCAGTTATTTAGTGATTCACTATTAGTATTCAGTGATTGGTTTAATGATTCAATGATTTAGTTATTGGTATTCAGTAATCAGGCGGCTTGCATGTTTTTTATGGTTCATAGAGACACGTGGATCCAATATGAAATATTATGAAATGTGGTCCACAGAGGTCTTGAGTGTTGGATCCTTTAGTAAGGGAGTTAGATATTCCTTCTGGTAGGAGGCAATAAACTTGATCAGGGGGCAGTAGCTCCCTCTAGTAGGAGTTGGAGAACGAGTGGAGGTTGTAGCCTCCTACAGGTAGGAGCCTACATGCTGGAAAGAATCTACGCCAATACAAAATTGTAAGAATATTTTTTTGAAGGCAGAGATCACAACAACGACGGTTTTCTCCCACATTGGGTTTCCACCTAAAATCCTGATGCCCTTATATGTTGATGTGTTTCTATCTATTATGGTTTATCTACTATTTACTTCTCACGATTAATGAAATAATGATGCAATGCTTAGATTAAACACTTATTAAGATTTTGAAAATTGGTAATTTGCACATACGCGACCTTCACTCACCAAAAGCACATACACATGCAAGTTATTGAAACAAAAATAGTGTACACTTTTCTGAATTTGAAATTGAAGACTAATTGAAATAAAAATATTGATTCAGCCCCCTCTTAGTATTTTTCCTAATAGAAGCCTGACCCCCAACTTGATCGAGGCCCAATTGGGTGGTTGGGTCCAGCATTAGTCAGTTCTTGTAGAGAGAAATAAAAGAATTTGACCCTCCAACCTCATCCGAGTCTCGAAACCTTGACCTATGACATCATGGTGGGACTGTAAGCGTCGATTCATAGGTATTACGCATTAGCGAGAAATGTGGAATAGGCATGAAGTTAAATGTCACTAGGAGATTTTGTGGTGCAATTGGAGCATGGTTTGGGAGCTCCATTGTTGCACAAAAATTTATAGTTCATTGTTGTGCAATTAGGTGATAGAAGAAAATTTTCATGGGCCCATAACCCATAGGATCAATTAATTAGAGCCATCTAAAGGTCAAATTGAGAGACCTGTAATAAAGTTGTCATCAATGTTATGGATGTATGTTAACAGGGTTAGTGTCTGAATTGATGCTACTCAATTGAGAGACCTGTAATAAAGTTGTCATCAATGTTATGGATGTATGTTAACAGGGTTAGTGTCTGAATTGATGGTTGAGTAGCATGAAATTCCTTCCCATTATGAATTTTGTTTCCCCTCATTATTGTAGAAACCTGCTTCTCATAGCTCCCATTAGTGCTTCAGGTGAGAATTTGCCTATTTTCACAGGTGATGCCAAAAGGGTGAATACTTGTTGGGGTTTTTTTGGTCGCAAGTTGTGCTATTACTTGAGTCACATCGAAAGTAGCCCTAACATGGCTCTAGGCGCTACATATGATCAGAGAATAAACCTAAGAGTTTGACCCTAAAGGAAGCTTCTACACATTTAGGGCTATGAATGACACCTTAAGCCATCACAAATGACTTCTTAAGGGCATCCTTTGCTTATAACTAGGTATATAGATGCCAATAAAATTATTGAACACCAGGTATAGATCTTGGTTCCCTGGCCATGATTATGGGAGGAAACATGAAGTTGATGCCTTAAAGAAAGATTCTCACCCTCTACAGCCAATGAGTATACCTTGAACAAGCACACATGGCCTCTTGACGGTTTCTTAAACTATGGTTGGGGATGTTGGTGCCACATGGATGTCAATAGGTGGTTTTAAGTAGTAGGTATATGTCCCAACATCTTGGAAACAAATTAAGAAGGCCATGCCTTAGCTCCTAATGGAAGCCTTGAAGCATCTAGGGCCATGAAAAAATCCTCAAAATACCACACATGACCTATTAATGGTATCCTTGGCCTCTAAGAATTGATATTAGTGTACCCACAAGGTTTTGAGCATTAAGTATGGGTCTCAAGACCTTGATGTAGTGGGGGAAACCCCAACCTTAGCTTTAATGTATAAAATGTTTAGACATATAGGGCCAAACAAGATGTCTCAAACTACCACATCGAACTTGTCAAGGTATTAGGTATATTCTACGACTCAAGCATCATGAATGACACCTCAAACCATCATAAATGACCTCTTGGTGATAACTTTGGCATTATAGTGGCAATATTTGGATGATTACTAGATTTGAGCATGGGGCATGTGTTTTGGGTCCTTGGACATGATTAAGAGATCAAACATAGACCTAAGGTTCTAAAGGAAGATTGTAGGCATCTAGGACCAATAAGAAGATGTTGAACAACTATAAAGTACCTTTCTAATGTACCCTTGGTGTCTAGATGGGGATAATTAATATTATGAGTATTTTAAATAAGTATGAGAATATGAACCTTGGATATGATTAGGGGAATAAACTTGAGAGTTATGCCCTAAAGTAAGAGTATAGATTTTTTGAACCGTGAATGACACCTTGAACCACCATAATGAATTTTCAATGTGATTCTTTGCCTTTAACTAGTTGTATAGGTACCATTACCACTTTTGAGCACCAGATATTGGTCTTGAGGCCCTAAACATCCTAATAAGAATGTGCACATGCTTTAGAACACATGTTCACTCTTACATAAAAATGGATGTGTGTTCTAAAAGGCATGTGTACTCCTACTTAAGAATGTGCATGCCTCTAAAGTGCATGCACCCTCCTACTGAGGAAACGATGCATGTTCCTAAAATATTTTAGTCAGAAAACATGCATGGAGGTTCAAGGTGCATCAAGGCTATAGGATTAAGAATACATGTCCATTTCTAAGAATGCATGCACGTTTTTCTCACCCCACTGCTAATTTTTCCACCGTCAAGTTCTTGTGAGCAGTGCACAAGAAGAAATTCTTCTCTATAACTCTACAAAATATTTTAAGGAAATCCATCTTTTAGGTACTCAATTGTTGTACTAACACAAACATGTGTATTTTATATTAGAGGAAAGTTAACTTAGCACCATTAGAAAAACTAAAATTTCACAATCATACAAAACTTCCATGGATAAAAATGTTATTATTCCAAATGCTAATTTGATTTCCTACATTCCATCTTTTTACACAATATCAAAATCTATTGTAAAAATACTTTTAATCCTACCCCTAAAATAACATATTATTATTTTTCTATGTTTACATTACCATTAGCACATTAGGAAGATCATTATTCACTCACACTCATTTGATAATGCAATCCTTGTTTTCTACATAAAATGCATAAATACACTATCCCAAGAAATAAATACTTTCTAATAAATGACAATCTGACATTTTCTAATATCCAACAAATAAGTAGAATTTTAGATAAAAAAAAAGGGTCATAAGCTATGAATCAACACATACAATTGAATAGTATCAAATTTTAATCGAGTATAAATCTTAAATATCCAACAAATAAGTAGAATCTTACCGATAAAAAAAAAGGGTCATAAGCTATGAATCAACACATACAATAAAATAGTATCAAATTTCAATAGAGTATAAATCTTAAATATTGTGATTCCGTTAAATTAAGAAGCTATAAATAAAAGGGAAGGAGGCCGTAAGATATGAATGAATTCGTAAAATTAAATAATACGAATTTTCAATCAGAATTAAAGCTTTAATATTTGCAATCTTATATGAAGTTAATATAATGGAACCCCAAGAATCTATCTTTTATTTATGCTTATGTAATTCCATCACATTTACATGCAAACTTATACTCTAACATTCTATAAATTTAAAATCAAGATTAAAAAACAATATATTTTAATAAAATATATCTAAATATATCATATTCAAGAGTATAACATTTTAGATTTTCTAAAAGCAAAATTTAAAAACAATATAGTTTAATAAAATATATCCAAATATATTATATTCAAGAGTATAACATTTTATAAATCTAAAATCAAAATTTAAAAACAATATAATTTAATAAAATATATTCAAATATATTATATTCAAGTTTTATTCTATTAAAATGTTTTATAGATGTATATTCATGTTAATTATATTAATATAAATCATAATTGTAAAAAAAATTGAAAATATCTTTTTCATAAAATAGGTGAAATATTCATCCTAAACTCTGAGCTCTTAGGCTCTTCAAACAATGCACAGAAACAAACAGTGCACACAAGATTCTTCTCAGCAACTATGTCACTGCCTTACAATTCCCTTTTTTGTCACCGTCGCATTTAATATCATATTGTAATGCCCAAAAATTCTCAGCAACTAGGAAACTTACATGCTATAACAGCGTATAATTCCTTTTTCTCTCGCGTGTGTAGTTGGTTCAACAACTTAATCATTTGGTCTTGTCATTAATTCCGGTGACTAGTCATTAGTGCTATTCGTACGTTGATAATGTCAATATATTGATATATTTTATACGTTGATAATATAGGTTTATGTTCAGTATTTCCTTGTTTGCAGTGTTCGTCGATTTGTCTGTAAAACTCTGGGAGTCTAATATTATTTTTGGTTGTCATGGCTATGTCACAAACAGTTCCACATCCCAATCTTACTTTATGTTTTTTTCCTGCTCGTTATATGAGGGATAAGAAATCAGAACTGCTCCTCCCCATCAAGCGGACTATCCCGTCGTCTTTTTCGTTTCCCAGTTCAGTACTAATAAATCATGGGGTAGGTAGTAAATCAAGAAAACCTAATCGATTCTGCTGCACTAGAGCAGATTCAGACGAGTTAGTGTTGATGAGCACAAAACATGAAGCCTCAAAAGGCACTTTATTCTCACGGAGCAGAAGAAGCGGATTACCGGATGCCACAATCGCTGGGGGGAATACTGAGAACACTTCTATAGCCCCATGCAAGGGTCTTGGAATTGTAGATTTTCTGAGGAGGAAGAACTTTCTCATCACTGGTGCCACGGGTTTTCTGGGAAAAGGTGTAACACAACTTCCTCAAGTTATTAATTATTTCTAATTTAGTTATTTAGATCACCTCCTGCTGGCTCACTCGTTATTAATGAACGCTTGTTTCTCATATCTGCAGTGTTGATAGAAAAAATATTGAGAATGCAACCAGATATCGGAAAGCTGTTTTTGATAATCAGGGCTGATCATGAGTCCACCTCTGCATCGAAAAGATTGATAAATGAAGTATGATGAATATCCTCTTCTAGAGTTAAGTACTAGAAATGAGATTACTAGACTTATGCGATGATCATAACAATTTCTAATGATTTGCGAAAGTCAGGTTATGAACAGCGAGTTATTCAAAGGGTTGCGTGAAATTCATGTTGAAAAGACTGGTCCCTGTGGCTGGCGATATGACGAAACAAAATCTTGGAATTGAAAAAGATATGGTCGATGTGCTTACAAGGGAGGTGGACATTATTGTCAGCTCGGCAGCCAACACAACATTCGATGAAAGGTTGTTGTATTATTTGTTTGAATAGTGTTAATATTTGACTTCATTTGAAGAGTGTTAATATTTGACTTCATTTTAATATCTTGATCCTAAGTCCAACTATAATTTTCTTGGTACAGAGAGTTGGATTTGTAACCATGTTATTATGTGTTATATAATGTAATGCTTTAATTTTTTTATTAAATATAAATTATATATTAATATAGTATAATATATAGATAAAGGCAATTTTTTTATTTAAATTTGGTAAATTAATTTCAAGAAAAAACGTGATCTTTTTATTTTTTAAAATGTATTTTTGAATGTATAAATAGACTTTCACTGTACTCGAATTTTATAGATTAAACAATTTAAGTTCATATTTTTAAAAATCTTTTTAAAATTTTAGTTAAAGTTAACCAGAAAAAAATATCGTGAAAAAATGACATTTCATCTATAAGTTAAAGTAAGCCATTTATATTTTAGGATTTATAATATATATTAAAAAAATATTTTATAAATTATAAATTTTACATTTAATAAAAATAGATTTTTTTTATATTTTTATTAGAAATAAATTATAATAACTTTTAAATTAATTTGTGCCACACAAATTTACAATTTTCCATTAATTTTAACCTAATTATTAAATATGGTTATACCTCGGAAAAACATTTACAATAATAATATGGATCAAATAAGTCTAAAATCAATGATTGCATTTTCTTATCAATTAATTTCCTGCTTTAATTTCAACAATCTACATTATTATTACAATGACAGAAGAAACTGTATTTTCAAATACATATTTAATAACTGCAATATATTACTATCACTAAACTAATTTCAGAGCCTTAAGTATATTTTGAATTATATTTTTTTATCAATTATTTTTACAACAAATAGTTATATTGAAGAAATATTGTGAACACAAACATTGATGATGATGATGGTTAAAGTCCACTGAGACCAAACTTTGGTCTATTGGACCTAAAGAAACGAATTATTTAGTTTGATTTAAGATTTTATTCCTATGCTCAAAAAGCTTGGAGAGAAGCCTTCCCAGCTCACTGTAATTTTGACATCGTAAATTTTGAACTAAGATCTAATGTGGTTGTACGTGGGGAACTCTAAGAGGAAGTGATTTTCATCCTCGATGTTCGTATTCTCACAGAGATGGCAGAACCTTTCCATCCATGGTGTTTTAGGAATTGTCCAACGCCCCGTTTCACTATGGAGCTCATGAGAGTTCGTTCTAATCTTGGCTATATTAACTTTCTTCTTTGAGCTAGTTAAAACAGAGATACTTCTGATCTTCTAGGGTGGGGTTGATGACCTCCTTACAATATCTTAATTTTCTTTTAGCTGCTAAATCTTTCTCACACCACATTTTTTCTTTGAACTTAGAAGTAACAATCTTTTTAATGTTATTAATGTTTTGCAATGCAACATTCTCATCGATCTCCCAATGGTTTAACCAGGCCCTGGTGTCTTTATACCACCCTCGTTTGAGCCTTAGGTGGTTTTGGCTGGAATTTAAAGCTAGTTTAGGAAGTCTATGGTCTCCTATGTTATTGAGTTTGTGCTTGTACAACAGAAGCCTAGTCATAGCTAGGCTCTCTATAGGGAAAGACCCACTTCTATAAGGAAAATAGGATAGGGTGTGTTGCTTTTCATTTTGAGGTTATACGTTACGCTTCTAGATTTGCTCAATCTTTCTCCAGGATTCTCTAAAGATGCTACAACCCCAAACCTCACAATGACTAAAATTTCAAAAAAAAAACTTCTTTCACACAACAGTGTAACATTAAATCACACAAAGACTATAATTTCAACATCTATTAATAACATTAATGGTTTCACTCACAAAAACAATAATATTTTCAAATACATGTTTAATAATCTTTTAAAACAATCTCTCACTATAAAAAAAAAAAAAAAAACTTAACTTCAAAATATTAGAAATATTTTGAATTACATTTTCTTAACCATTAATTTTACAACAAATAGTTGTATTGAAAAAATATTATAAACACGACAACATAATAATATATTGAGTTATTGTTTGTTCTATCTATATATATATATATATAATGATTATCTTATGAATTAAGGCTCAAATTATTTCATCTTAGCTTGATATGAAATGATGTCACACAGATTTCAGTACTTTCTTCGAAGATAATTTGGATATCTCAGTTATTTTATCTCATCTGCGACAAATGCTCTTGAGCCTTTTAATAGGATATAATTTGAATATTTTATTAAAATATATAGTTTATTTATATATAAGAATATTCAAAAATAATTGTCATATATAAAATATATAAATATTTAATTAATGTATTATTATTATTAATATATATTTAAAATAAAATATATAATATAGTTTAAATATAAAAAATTTAACTTAATTTATTTTTTAAAATGATTAATTATTATAATCAAATATTTATTATATAAATAATTAAATAACATAATTTTTGAGACATGTTTTCACATCAAAATTCATTTGTCGAGGGAATTAGTAAATGTGGTATCATTTGATGTGGTTCATGCTTGGGACAAGATGAAGAATCAGACCTTGGCAACAAATTAAATAGAGAGACGAGCATTCCAAAGGCTAGAAAGAAACAACTACTTTGGTCACGATTATAATTGACTCAAGGATGAAAATCACTTCCTCTTAGAGTGCCCTGCGTACAACCACATTAGAGCTCGGTTTCATAATCTTTGTTGCAATACTGACCTTCCTAGTCTTTTACCATGTCAAAATTATAGTGAGCTCAGGAGGCTTCTCTCCAAGCATCCTTGGGACAAGATGAAGAATCAGAGCTTGGCAACAAATTAAATAGAGAGACGGAGCATTCCAAAGGCTAGAAAGAAACAACTACTTTGGTCACCATTATAATTGACTCAAGGATGAAAATCACTTCCTCTTAGAGTGCCCCGCGTACAACCACATTAGAGCTCGGTTTCATAATCTTTGTTGCAATAGTGACCTTCCTAGCCTTTTACCATGTCAAAATTATAGTGAGCTCGGGAGGCTTCTCTCCAAGCTTTTCAACCGTAGAAATAAAATCTTAAATCAAACTAAATATTTGGTGTCTTTAGGTCTGATAGACCAAAGTTTGGTCTCAGTGGACGTTAACCACCACCACCACCATCCTCACCATCATCATAATCATCATCATCTACATTTGACTCGACCAAAAAATAAGGAAAAATTAGATATTTAATTAATTAATTAGTTAATTTATTAGATTTATCTATTTTATTAAATCTATATGTAATTAAATATATCTGTTTTTGCCCACGGGGCTTTGGATTGACGGTGAATGGGTGTGCTGTTAAGGCACTCCTTGCGATAGGTCACTGGTTCAATTCCCCGTGGGTACTTAGTTTAGTCTTAACCTAGAAAAAAAAATATATATATATATCTGTTTTTAATTAATTAAAATTTTACGAACTAAGAACATTAAAGCTAATAAATAATTTATTATTTTCTTAATTTAACTACATATAAGCTCATGATACTATAAGAAATATTATAGGATCCAATATTAACTAATTAGTTAATTTGATTACAAAATTTATTTATATGTAACCAATTAAGTACTATTGTTACAACTAAATAAATTTATATTAATAGTAACATGTGAAGTATTAAGATAAAAATATAAATATTTATTAAATAATTAATTAATCAGTTAATTTGTTTATTTATTTTTATCTAACTACATATAAACCTATAATATTATAAAATAAAATATAAAATAAATAAATAATTTGTTAATATAATTAGTACGTGATATTATTTATATGTGGCCAAATATATATTATCCTCTTTAACAACCAAATAAAATGTTAATAATGAAATGACATGACCTAAATTTACCTAAATTTAGGAACAAAATTTTCGTCAATCCCGGAGAACAATCTACCTAAACAATAAACTAGGTGTAGGACATTAACAACAAAAGAGCCTTTTGAATCATATTTTCCAACATCTTTTATAGTAAGCACTTCTCTTAGGTCTGGTGGATGCAAGGGTTATTTCATCTCATCCACGGTAACAAATGCTTCCGACCAAACTCAAGAAACTCCTTAACAAATATTTTCACTCATTTGAATACATGTTAAAATATGAGTAACAATTATTGAAATTTGAGTAACAATTACTGTAATTAAGTAGATTGTAGTTTGTGTACACATTTTAAGAATTTCTTCACTCAGGGGAATACTTGTTAAAAAATACTCATCGTTTATTGAAATACTGTAATTGTCAATTAATTAAGTAGATTGTATTTTGTGCACACTTTTTTTAATGATTTTTTCTTGAAAATTAAATATCATTCAAATTTGATTTTTAGAATTAATACACTTTCCAAAGTACACAACAAATTATATTTTTTTGACTTATTATATCTTTAAAAATACGCAATAAATATGGCTGATTCAGAAAATTTTTAAATATATGTAGTTTATTCTTTACAACTTTATAACAATTATATTTCATATTAAGTTCATAGGAGTGTTTATTTTGGAATAGGGTTTTTACAATTTTAAATTAATTATCAATCATTATTAATGGATGGTAGGGATTTAATGTTCATTAAATATCTTAGAATATTTTTACTAGTAGTCATAAATAAAATATTGAAATTTATCTTAAAAATAGATATGTCATAGATAAAATATTGAAATTTATCTCAAAATTAGGTATGTCCTTTCTAGTTTTAATTAAATTGATTAATTCAAAAAAATGTCATATGAACATGAGTTATGGTTTTTTGGGCATGTAAAAATGTAGAAATAGTAAGTCACCATATTGGTCATGGGATAAGAATAAAGTCTATTTACAAATTAAGAATCTCCATGGTTAAGAATATTGTTACATGTTTTTTAAAATGTATATATATTTAACTCATATATTATTATTATCATTATTATTATTATTTAAAATAAAGTTATAATTTAGTTATTTTTTATAATAATAATAAAAAATCTTAGTATGTGAGATATATCATGAGGTGAGTATTTTGATGTCTATTGACTCTTATCAACCATTAATAATATTATTTTAAGTATATATTATGTGTAAAATTATGTCAAAGTTTTCATTTTATGATTTAAGGTTTAATTGCAAATTAAACATGGAATGATATTGGGTGATCTTAGTAAGGGTATAAAAATCCAATTAATTAAGTAGTATTTGTTAATTTTATTTTTAATTTTAAATTAAAAAATTGAATTTTATATTATTTTAATTTTACTTAATTAATTTTTAAAATTTGACATAGTTTTATTTAATATTATTTCTTCTGATGTTTATGGTTGCAATAATGACAAGGAAAACATAATCGTACATAACATTGGTAACAAATGAAAGTGAAATTTGTTAAAGAGGATTGAACATTGTAGGTGCATGTTGGCTTGGCTTTTCATTGAAAAAATTTAACCATGTAATACAAAATAAAAATAATAAAGCTCTTTATTTCATGAAAGGACTCAGTTTATCTGAGATTGTTTCAATGCATCCTCACTAGCCTTGCAACAAATTGGTATGTGAGCGAGACAACTCATTCCCATGACATATTTGAATCCTTAGCTTGATCATTGCCCACTTTTTTCTAGCTCCCAGTACGTCATGACATGGGGTTGGAATTATTGACCCATTTTCGCCAAACAACTTCCACCCACATCTCAGACCATATTCATGAATGGAGAAAATTTCATAGTTTATGTAAGGTCTATGTCACACTAACCCTTCTTCTGGATTCCTTTTTGAAATATCTTTTGCCCACAATTACAAAAGATGTAGTGACAATTCTGCCACAAACAGAGGAAGAGGCCATTAGAAAATCTCGACAGTTTGAGCTTATCTATACTTAGTCACGATACCTTTACTTTGTACTCCCTGATGCTCCTCACTTGCAATATTTTGGACAGGATAAACCTGGAGCATTAAATGTTGCAAATGGTTTGATTGGGAACTTTTCCCAAACAAACCGACAGTACTTTCCACTACCCTGGAATCATGTGCGGTCTACAACCTCACTTCCAATCGTTTGGTAGGCAACCCAAACCCTTAGTTCCATCTAACCTTGGGTTCTATCCCAATTAACTTGTGCCTCCTTAGAACCCTACACGTTAATATTTCCATTTATGTATATCTATATATATATGCCCAAAAATCACTCAATTAGCCTTTTCTCTCTGCATTAGTTGATTGCCTTCCGGGTGGGTCCCACTAGACACATCATCCCGCTTACCCTCTCCCGACGATTCCCAAACTGTACACTTGGTTATTCGTCAGACTCTTTACACCGGGCTTACAAGGACAGTGATTCCCTCGCACCTCCTCCTAATAGGCACAAACATGTCCATAGATCACTATTGTCACAGGTTCACATTATCCCGACACATCGTCTTTTGTGATGACTCTTTATTCTGTTGGGAACAAAACGTCAGGTTGACCTGGTTGTGGGTCCTCCCTCCACCAATGAGAGATTTTTCAGGCTTGCATGGATGACCATGTATCCGACCCTTGTCATCTCATTTGGTCCCTTCCGGCGCATACCAAAAGCATCCTTTACCTCCCGTCAGGTTTCACTTATCAGGCTTGCGTGGATGGTGGGGCCATATAGTCCCTTCTCTCATTGGTCTGTTGCGATAGCTCTCGACTTCCACTACAACTTATGCCACTTCATCTCGCTTCCTTTACCCTTAAGCCTCCTTTTCGACTCCCCTTATTTTTTTGGGTCATATCATTGGGTTGACTTGGCTAGTGAGACCCTTCTCCACCAACCGGATATGTGCGTACTACCGTGTGGTATGACTTACATCATAATGTTGGTTTCCTCCCGACGCTTTTCCATTAAATCCCACTTTATGCCTTTGGGGTGAACTTCGTCGGTTTGACTCAAAAAGTGGGCTACTCCCCGACCAATAGCGTCATGACAATGGTGTGGGCCCAGCTACATACCCCTTTTGCATTATCCCACCAAGATTTTCCTGGCGTTTTCCATTGCACCTCATTCCATTCTTTCGAGCTAGACGTCTAGGCTTATGTGGGTTGTGGGTCAACCCTCCAGCCAATAGCAACATCGTTGGGCACACATCATCTTGTCGCATCTTGTTCCATCATCCCTGTGCTTTAATCTTTGTTCTCCCTTGCTTGCGCCTTTAGAGATGTTCTAGGGAGAAACCTTTGGGTTCTATCTCTAGGCCATGTCAACACTCTTATGACCAATCGCGTGAGGCGAAAATTGGTTGTGACAATGGAAGGTATCCATGGCTAGTGGTTGATCTATGAATGGATAAGGTTGCCTGATATTTTCTTATAAGTACAAAGCTTGATCCTTCTGTACCGCAACAAGTTTTCCTTCTCATTCTCTATCATGGCTTGGCTAAGGGTCTTTGGGCCTACCTCATGCGACATCTCAGATGGGGATCTCCACGACCGCCCCAAGTACAAGCTCTACTACTGCATAGACTTCCTCGAGTCACTCTTCTCGACCATGGTTCTATGTAAGGGGTCTGGAAGACTTCGAGATCCACATCAAAGATTCATGTTGATGTCATTGGTTTATTAAGGTGTTCCATGGTGTTACCGCTCCTGATCTTGGTCGAATCCAACCCCAAGGAGTTCTTGACCCGCCTACATTCCCTGTTTTTGGACAGGGAATCCCACGCATGTCAGCATAGGTGCTCCTGCAACACTTACCTACCACGGGCTTGGTTTGAGATCCTAATAGGTATCCACCTCGCTTGCCACATATTGTCAGTACCAGAATCAATGTTGATCCTGTAAGCATCTCTATGGAGCTATGCAGAACCTTTTGGTGCCTCATCGAAGACACTAGGATTCCAACGAAAGAGATCTAGCATGTTGAGAATGCAAGGTTGAAGACCATTTAGGTAAAGATAGTGGGCTCATCTGGCTCCAAGGGAAACAACCCTTAACATTAATGAAATTTTTTACATGTGGAAAAACATCTTGTAACTTAAGTAATAAGATGTTATAAGCAAATGCAGACCCTGCCAAGTAGAGGACCTACATGTAACCCTTTCATATCAATAAAAAATGCCTCTGAGCCTACAATTTTCAAGCTTCTTTCCAAGCTCGTATGACTATTTCTACGACCTATATCTATTATTTTATGTTATTTATTTATGTGTTGCTTTCAATACAATTAAGCATTTCATTTAAAATAAGGTTCAGCTTAGAAATATAACATAATCCTTATTCTCATGTGGTTGTGTACATAGTTTATACATTAAATATTTTGTGTTCAACATCATTAAGCTTAATCACACAACATTTTATTTCCAGCTTTAGAAGCTCATCGTTACATATTTCATTATAAGTTTCATCCATTTCAAAGAAGTGACACACACACAGATATGTTAGACACGTCCATCAGTGACATATCCCCACAGAGGGGTAACCACATGTTCAATCATTAACAACACAAATGCAGTCCTAAAAATCTTGAACCCTTACAATTAGAAATGCATCATACATTCATCAACAAATAAACAAGTATAAGCAGATACTTATCTTTGAATTTGTAGGGCATTTGAGTCTAGGAAAAGGACTCTCCACCCAACCATGGACAATTGCATCCACACATACTTGTAGCTATCACTTTTGAGGTAGGTTGCAAATTATAGGTGGGGTGTTTGCTTAAGGGATTAAAACACCAACTTCCAGTTGAAACAAGGACTCCAGAGGAGCTTTTTCCTCAATTCCACCAGTTGAGTGACGCTTATTTTTTCAACACAGGGAGTCTAGAGGTACTCTTCCTCACCCCCAAGTGCACTCATAGTGATTCATCTTGATCCAAAAATGGATCCTGGATAAGCCTCTAAATCTTCAAGTCTTCAAAATTTCCTAAAAGGTCAAAACCATCGCAAAAGGAGAAGTTTTAGACTTATCAAATTACACTATTGGGACCCAAAAATATGAATAAATGGCAGAAATGAGGCCTATTGGAGGCTTGAACAATGAGTGAACAGAAGTCGTCAGATCTGGCTGATCAACGGTCCAGATCCGATCGGCAATTACAATCGGCAGTGGCTATCGGAGGATATCGGAGCACAACCTATGGTTATTACGATCGCGACATCGCAATCGGTGATTGCAACGGAGCGATATCGCAAGCAGCGACCATAACAGAGCGCTACCCTGGCCCGGGGCATGAGCGATTTGCGATAGCGACAAGTTGCATCGCAATATCGCATTGGTGCATTACAGCGGAGCAAGGATATGTTATATATATCTATATATATATATATATATATATATATATATATATATATATATATATATATATATATATATATATCTATGCAATGCGATTGGCCGGACCCGACGACAATATGAACCAGGTTTAATATATTTTGAAATCCGTCGAAAGGCATTTTTTTATGTATGTTCTATATTTCACTATTAAAAGAAATACAAAGGGGAAGCGTGATGTGATGAAGTCCAGACCCAAAGGGGTTTTGGAATGAAAACGAATAATATTTGAAATCCGTCATAAGCCATTTTTGCGGTGTTTTCACAATTTTAATGAAATTTTAAATTACAAAGGGAAACCTTGGAACAAGGCATTGGCGACTTGCAATAGCAATTATGGGCGGACCCAATTATGAAAATTTGAAGTCCGGGAACAGTGTTTTCTATAGATTTTCCCTTTGTTAGTGTATTTTCCCTGTGTAAGCCGGGAATGCCAAAATTTGGGGATTTCAAGCGCCAATGACCCATTCCGTTATGGAATAGGTGGCATCCATCCCTGAGGGTGTTTAGAAATGATTGCTAACGCTCAGAGAAGGGATTTGAGCGGACCAAAGCGGGAAGACAGAGAGCCCGAAAGGGAAAACAAACAAACAACGTCGATTTGGCTTAAAAGCCATGAATGTCAAAGACAGAGGGGGCTGAGTTGTTGTTGGTTGTTGTTGTTGATTATTGAGGGTTTGCTGCTGAAGGTGAAGCCAAAGCAGGAAGCTAAGGTAAAAGAGGTAGCGCAGAAGAAAAAGGCAGCCAAGGGAATCATGTGGAAACCAAGTGAAAAGCCAAGAGGGCTTTGAACTGATAGAGGGCATAAAGAAGCTAGAGCTGAAGAGCCAGAGAGCCAGAGCCAGAGCCCAACAGCCAGAGTTAGAGCCAAGAGCAAGTACCAAGAGCCAAGAGCCAAGAGCCAGAGGGAATAACACAGTGTCTGAACCCACTGTTTTTGTGTAAAACAGCAGGAGTTAAGCCAAGAGCTTGTAAAAATGACTTATACCATAATCCCAGAGAGCCTAGTTGAATTAACTAGAGCTCATGGAGATGTAGCCCAAGAGTTGTGGGTGAACTCCAAATTAATATTGTTGTTCATGTGTCTGCTTTATTGTTGCATTACCTCTGCTACTTTATTTACTGTTATGTATATTTGTATATCAGTTTGAGCACATCAGCTTACAGCACAACAACGGAATTTAAAGCATATAATCAGCTTAAAAAAAACATAAGCATACACTATATTGTCAAGCATTTTTAATTCCGCACTGGATTATCATTAAGACTTGGGAAAATTTTAAAGCTTTAGAAGTGGCAGAGGTTCTTGTAAATTAGACAAGAAGCCTAAGTGCCCCATTTTCAGATCACATCCCCTCCTAGGGAGTCCAGAATCCAGTGTAACAATATTTCAGTAACCACAATTCTTCAATCATGTCTTCCTTTGATAATGCTTCAGGATGGCCTCTTCCCAAGTTGTTACAAGGCTCTAAAGTCTATTATCTCAACCTACATCCTCCATGGAACCAAAGTTGTTATAGGGCTCCAAATATTCTATCCCCACCCACAGTCTCTAGGGACCCAAGTTGTTACAGGGCTCGAGAGACCTCTGTCTCAACCTACAGCCTCGAGGGACCCAAGCTGTTACATGGCTCCAAGTATACTATCTCAACCCATAGCCTCCGGGGACCCCAATTTGTTACAGGGATCTAGAGACTAGCAGCTCAACCCACAACCTCCATGGAACCATAGAACCAATCCCCTTCTCTTCTCTTTAGATTTTCTTGCTCATTTTCTCTCACTGGATGCTCAAACTCCTTTACCTTCTCTATGTTTTCCTCTTGCATGCCTTCTAATGCTTCTAGCCTTATCTTGGGAAATAGTGTCCCTCTTGATGTATTTTTCCTTGTTTTGTGTTTTTTTTGTGTCCTTGTGACCTGCAATGCGCAGACCCTCTACTGGACTTTGTGTCCTCTTTTCTTGTTGTTGTTTCTTAAGAAACATGGGCTTGCATACTTTCTCTTACAACCCATTTAATTCAAGAAATAGTCTCTTAAATTTCTGCACCAACTAGTTTTTAATGGTTGTCCTAAAATTCGGGTTTCTTAATTCTCTACAAAAGAAACCACAATATCCCAAGCAAGCCATCCTCCCCATCTCTGGAATCTGTGTCCCTTTGTCTCAGTCCCTTCTTTTTCAATTTCATGCATAGCAAAATATTTTTACAATGTTTTTTAAGAGATAACCATGGGTGGGGTTGTCACAGTCCCCTCCCCTTTAAGGGAACACTATCCTCAGTGTTCATCTACACATATGCAACACCAAAAACAAAACACAACACATATTGTTTAATGGAGCTTTATACACACAACTCTATATGGTATTTACAATCATATACACACTTACTTTAACCAGCAAATAAGAAGGGATAACTACCTTTCATGGCATCAGTCATTTCCCACATGGCCTCCTCTATCCCAAAGTGCTTCTCCTACACCTTGACTTGCTCTATGGATCGATTCTGGAGCATGAGACTCCTCTGGCTTAGAATGCACATTGGCTCTAGCTAGAACTCTCCCTCTAGTTCCACCTATAGCACAGACCAATTAATCACACGATTAGAATATTGTACATATATTTTAAGTAAAGAAACATGGAAAACATCATGAACTCTAACGGAAGGATGTATAGGCAGCCTATATGCCACTGGTCCAATGAAGATAAAGAAACTAAAAGAATAAAACATTATAATACATCCCATACTCATTATGTGGTAATCCCAAAGTGCATGAGAGGTAGAAAGTTGAGAAAACTCTTGATCAAACACCAAATAAAGGCACAACCATATCAAAGTGAACTACAACGGTATTCATTACATCAACCATAAGCATAGTGTCTACAAGTTTGCCGATCTATGAAGACACCAAGCTGATTGTAGACAAGGACATCAAGTTGAAATGGCAAGAGGTCAATGATGCATTTGCAGGAACATTTGGGGAAGACCTCGAAGACCGCCAAGTCTATGTGAAAATTCACAAGTCCGGCTTGTACCGAATTTCATGCAGGTATCCCGTGTTCCATACACGAACATGATACATTGGATCTTCTCGCACATTGATCCTAAGATGATGACATTGAGCAGTGCCAACAAGATGGAGATTTCTACCTTCAGGGCATAGGATTATGAACAGATGTATCATATATCGAAGCCAGTGTTCACCATGGAAACACCCTTCAACATACCCAACAGTAATGCCAACTCCAGGGATATCTTAAACAACTTGGTGAAGGAGCCGAGAAAATTCAGGATGACACGCAACCAAGTTTACAAGACGAAGATACTACAGAAGGCGTATCAATACTTGGTCATCTTTGCATGTCGCTTGTATGGCCAAGAGAGAGCGGAAACCTTCCCGCAGAGTTGGTGATCGTGTTGGACCAACTGGCCAGTGAAGGCAAAGCATGCAACTAGTCCGACATGTTGGCTCATAGGCTGAAAGAACAGGTAGCAAGAGCTCGACAGCCGCCCAAAGGTTAGCAAGCAAAAATCTACATGTCTGCTTACATCTTGGATGCAATCTGTGCCTGTCAGGAGTTCACAGGCTTGAAGTGCGCATGGAAATCAGTGGAGACCTTTGTGAACACTTATTGTAAAATGTTGTCCGAATGCAGCTTCATAGGAGTTATCACATAGTTGTCCGATCATTTTTTCACCCTAGTGTACAAGATGATATTTGAACAGGATCCACCCCACATGTCGAAGGTAGTAATGGAGGAAATGATATAGAATATTGGTATGCCTCGCCGTCCAGCACCTTCATACAAATGTACAACGTAGAGAAGCCTCCACATTTTCTACCAAAGTTTGACTTGGACAAGCTCGTCATGCACGAAGTATCATACCACATCTTGGCAGGATTGTCAGCTAGGCTGCACTGGAAGAAGAAGGCACCTCGACCCTCTCTTCCATTGCATATCGGGTTATACGAGATACAGAATTTCAAGCATGCAAATATCGAAGTATAAGAGATCAAGAAATATCCATTCGATGCCTGAAGCTACAATCTGTATGACCCGCATTGTTTCATAAAAGATCACTACACGAGAGTACAGTTTCAGTGGATCCACGGGGCATGTCATTGGGCAGAGGAAGACCCATCGAGATATTGTTACAACTTCTCCAAACCCAATGAACCGGTCGGCATCGTTGTGGAATGGTTAGCAAAGCAGAATCTCGAAGAGCACCAGCAACAGCAGCGGCAGAGGTAAGCATATTAGCGCGTGACAAAGGCAAGAGGAAGATTGTCGACAACATGGAGGAGGAACAAAGCTGCAAGTTTAGAGCAGACCCACTTGTGCAGAAAGCATCTTTGGCAATAGAGGCGAAGAGGCAATAGTACGACAAGAGGAATGTGCAAAGGCAGATAGAAAAACGTAGAATGGAGGAAATAGAGAAGGAGTTGCATGAGTTGAAGGACGTAGAATGGAGGAAATAGAGAAGGAGTTGCATGAGTTGAAGGAGCAACTCCAGAAGGAACAAGAGTTGCGTGGACAGGAGAAGGAAGTGCAGCAAGAATAGGTACAGCAGGGGGTGCAACATGTACATACAAATGAAACTACACCTATACAGGTATTCGACTCATCTTAACAATTGGTACCAAGCAGACAGGATGAGCCATGGCAGGAGCAAGAGATTGAACAAGCACTTGATCAGATGGATACATATATGGAGAAACAGGAGTTAGAGAAAGACATTGACCTGATGCCTCGCCACCAAGAGGTTGACCCACCATCTTCACAGAATCCAGAAGCGGAGCAAGTCCCAAGCGACCAAGGAGGCACTGAAATCCTTGGAGACAATCCAGAGGGAGAGATGCACAACATCTCATTCGATGAGTCCCAACATAGAGTTATGCAATCTCACAGAGTGTCAACTCTAGATGATCACACATCTCCTGCGCAGTTTGAGGAACGAGTGATCATGTCTGACATGCACAAGCATATAACAGAATTAGCCGATGCTACCAGAGCATATATCGAAGCCACTAGGTCGAGTATTTGCTTCTTGATATTTGAGAATGATCGAATAGCTAAGGAGTTACAGATGGCCAAGTAGGGAGGAGAACTGGTTACTGCATCCACCCAAGTAGAGTTGAAGAAGGAAATACTGGATGAAGTATTGTCCCTTGACACAGTCATGCGGGCATTGTATTCTAAGTTTGGTACTGTGCATAAGGCAGTTGTCCATCTCAATGGTTGGCAGTGGCGATGTTCGAGCACATATCTTATCGAACGTGCATGCTACTATTGATTACATGAAAACATGGACAATGAAATACAAGGGAACCTTGTTACACTTGCCCAAGATGATGAATGCCAGAGCGGTCGAGCTGAAGGAACGCATCTTGTTGGCCGGATAAATCATTCTTGCGGACAAGACCGATCTCCCTAGTATCAAATGATATCTAGCAACAAGCAGCACAAGCAAATCTACTTTTCTCTAAACATGTTTCAATTCATAAATGAAAACTAAGAGGTGTAATAGACCCTACCTCGGTCCAACGCTTGTTTGTGGTAGTTTTGTTCCAACAGCTTCAAGCAGTTCCCTTTTAATAACCTGCATACACAAAAAAACACACATCAAAGAACACCTGCATAGATAATATAATAAAACATGTTCATTATGAAGATCAAGGAGCTCATAAAATAAACCATTAAAGACAGTTCATTGAGAAAAATAAACTTGATTGTATTAACTTTATGAATAAAAGAACTTTACAACTTTGGTGCCTTGATGTTGTACAAGCTCTTTCCAGGGTCCAGCAGGAATCTCCTCTACTTTGACAAGCCTCACTCACTCCCCAAATGAGACAAAAGGTATGTGATCTCTCCTCTCATAATCTCAAAAAGGAAGTCTAAGTTCTAGCAACATTTACCCTCAAAAATCTTCAGCTTTCAACCTCCCCTACAACCAACCCAATGCCTTAATTTATAGTGCAAAGGAAGGCAGTTGCAAGTCCTCCATTGAAGGGATAAGTTCCTCCTTCAATGGGATAAGCACCTCATATCATGTAGTTAGCTCCCTTAGTTACGGAATGGATGAACCAAGGTGGAGCGGGCTTGCCAGCGTAATATTCCTTCTAGAAGCATCCAGAAGTGACCCAAGGTGAGTTTTTAAGAATGAACCCACGCTTTTTAACTTTTACAGGGGTTCACACCCATTGCTTAATAGACAGAGCGGTCAGGTTCACAGGTCATGTGACCATTGGGTGCGGTACCGCAGGCAATACTAGGAGAAAGTGCGAAACCAAGATTTGAGATATTTTTAAGGTCTTTCTCCCATTTTCAAGGCTTGACATGAAGAGCTGAGGCTTAAGACTTGCAAAGGAGGTATGTATGAGTGCTGGTGGACTCACACAAACTGTAGAAAGTCATGGTGACAATTTTTGTGTAACAGATTGCCCCCTGAAGTGCGAAGTCTGTAATAGATGAGGATAGTTTTTGATCATCTAAGAAGAGTGAAGGACTTTATCATTTCAAGGATCTTCTTGTGAATACCCCGGTTGGAACCTATAAAAACGTTCAACACAAAATATATATATATGTGAAAATATCATCGCTGAGGTAGACATTCCCATACTCAGATCAAAACTGACTAAGAACTATTTAAAACTATTCTGATACAGGAATGATTTTGTAATACATCACAAGTAGAGACATATGGACACAGTATGGACACAGCCATCTGTTTATGAATAGTCCACTATATAATGATAACAAAATTCCTCGCAGCCTGGATAGTGGAAACTAGATCTAGGGTCTTCATTTCTGCTTCCCGAACTAGTACGATTCTATCCATGTGAATGAATGTGTCGAAGTCGAACATGGTAGAAACCACTTGATTACCAGTCAATGACGTAAACTATTAACAAGTGTGAGAGAAACCACCAGTAATGTCAATGGCTCTCAAAGTACTCAGTACAATCCATGAAATGTGAATAGATGAGTTGATGTCGAACACGTCACGGAATCCTTTGATCGAAGGCCAATGATGCAATCTGTAGTCGAAGGCGAGAAACCTGCCATTGAGGCATGCAGATTCCAAGGTACTGACGATTTCTAGATCATCTTTCTAGATAATGAGCTGAAGTCGATAGAAATCGATCCGTCGTAGACGAGCCCACAACACGAAATCATAGATCAAGTTTAAAGAAATATATTTGCAAGTACTAACTCAAGGATGGTCAAGATGGATGACAAATATTTTGCAGATGAATGGTTTATTTGGACTGACCTCTTGAACACATAACGACACTGCAGATGGTTTGGTGACAATTGACCCAAAGCTAATACCCAGAAACCAGCTGAAGACTTTCAATGTGGCTTGATTAACTGTTAGGCAAAGGATTTCCCAACCCAGGTGAACAAAAAGTGTCATGTTCAAGAGTGGTTGAATGTGTTTCTGAGACACAAAGTATGACAAACAAGTTCATTTTTCTCTCTTTTCCCCCACCATTTCTGGCAAGTACCTCTTTATTTTTGACAAGCTTGAGGAGGATAACATTTGCTTGATTATAAGCTCATCCTTCGGATGAGTCCAACTTAGTTTAAATTTGAACCCTAAGAAGGAGTGGTTCATTCCTGTTTGTAATTGAACAGGTTCTTTACTATGAAATTTTAACGAGCATAGTATAGGAGAAACTCGGTGTTTTCCAATTTTAGGGAGTCAGAAGAAAAACTTAAGAAAACTCTGTTAGGTCTCCAAATTGACCATTTTTGACCTTGTATTTTTGCTATAATATTACCCTTTTTCAGTCCATAAGTTGAAAGCTTTGATTACATAATGACCTAATCATCCCAAGGTATGAAGTAACTCTCCGCATGACTATATGTTTAATTATTCATTACATATTCATGTTATCTTTATAATTATCTTTGGAAAAGTTAACCAAGTTGCTAAGTAACCGTTGAACTGTCTAAAGTCTGCAGAAATTATAATTCATAGTTGCTGTAACACCAGAAACAGCAACTACGCAGTTGCTGCAACACCAGAAACAGCAACTACGCAGTTGCTGTAGCACCAGCAACAACAACTATCTAAAGCAGGGAAAACGTTATTTTGCAACAACTGGAATACCGGAAATAACAAACAGCAACTATCAGAAGATCGCCAGAGTTCCATGCTGACACAGCACGATCAGCAACTGTCCAGAAAGGGTAAAACACGGTTACAGTTGCTAAAACACCAGGAACAGCATGAGCTTACTAAATCAGCAACAATAGGGAAGCGGAAAAGGATAGTACAAGGATTCCAAGAAGACGGTTGAAGTTTGGTTACCAACTGTGTAACAGTAAGAGACCCAAGAAAGAATACACCGTCACACTATTGTAACGGCATCCTGTAACAAGGATGGATTTCTTATTTTTGACAAAAAGGTTTAACTGAATGAACTATGACAGTCTATTGTAATAGATGTCTCCTCTATAAAGAGGAGACATCTACATTAGAAGGGGGAGGAAGAAGTGTAAGGAAAATTTTGAAAAACAAAAGCAAGTCTGAATCTTTATTGTAACTGGACATTTTGGCAAATGAATAAAAAGTTGTTCTGAGCATCTAATCCAGCATTTGTGTTCTGGGGAATCTTGTGAGAGGGACAGGGCCCACCTTCTTCACAAGATTCACACATTTATTTTCTGTTAGTGTGTGAGTGTGTTTGGCAATTTCCTTTCTGCTAGTACTCTGTTTGGATTCTGTAGCATCACCTCTGATAATTTCCTTTTGCTGATACTCTGTTTTGTTAATTGCTTGATGTTGTAAAAGAATACTTCACCGGTGAATTAGAATTGCAGTGTGTATTAGCAACCTGGTTACAGGGGCAGGTGCTGAACATCCTTACCTTGAGGATAGGGTCCTGATCCTCTGCTAACAGAGCAACCATTACTTTTCTTTTCAGATTTGTATTCTAGTTAATTGCTTTCATTTTATCTTTGCAATATACTGTAACTGTTATAACATAGAGTAAGGAGTTTGACAGAAACAGAATTGTGTATACTACAGCTTTTAATGCTTTTAGAATTAAGTACATACAGTACGAGGTCACCTTTGAAATAAAAGGACTTTCCCAGGTTGACAAATTAATGTGGTAATTGACTGTTTAATCAATAAACAATTCAAGTAGCCAACATTTTGGCGTCGTTGCCGGGGAAGGCGACTAGAGATTTTAAAAGCATTAATGATTTCTTTTTAAGAATAACAGGTGCATGAGAGGACGCAGGAAACCTAATTTCACAGGCGGCAAAGGCGAAGGAGGAAGAAAAACCTTTATTGACGAAATTATCTCAAAGGCCGAGACATCACAGAGGACAAGTTCCCAGAGACCTCAGATCCAATATTCCTCACAAACAGATCGACAGATGGAGGAAGTACTAGGACCTGAAAGGAAGCTGGAAGTACCAGAATACACTGAGGAACCGGTAGAAGAACCTGAAGAGACAGAAGATACAGAAGATAAAGCAAGCGATTCAGGAAAAAGACCAATGGAGGATAACATAGCAGAAGGAAGGGGGGAAAACTCACTCTCTACTCTAGAGTTCCCTATTAGGGAGCTCCCGAGAGGAGCTATCCCTATTAAGAACATTCCACTTTCAGCATTACCCAACTTTCATGGGTTATCCTCTAAAGATCCGGATGAATTCCTCTTTGAATTCGATATACTATGTAGAAGTTATGATTATGTGAGCCCTAATCAGAAACTAAAACTGTTTCCAGCAACACTGAAAGGGAATGCGTTAAGGTGGTTTATGAGCTTAGGAGCTCAGGCAATCACTACCTGGGATCAGATGAAAGAAAGCTTTCTGGCCAAATATCAGGATTACTGCCGAACAAGAGAAAGGAAGGAAGAGTTGTTTAAAATGGTTCAGAAGGAAGACGAGAATCTGGAAGACTTTGTGGAAAGACTGCAGTATAATCTACAGTGGTCTGACCACCCTAACATGAGTAAAGATATTCTGAAAACAATATTGCTGAAAGGGGTACGAGATGACTGCTTGGACATGTTGAATATGCTGGGAAAATGGGACATTTCCAAGGAACCATTTGATGAAATTATCAACCTCTGCATGAGATGTTCAAGAGGAGCAGTAAGCATATCAAAAAGCAGGGAAAATGTATATTCAAGAGTCTAGAAGTCAGCAAGTGGAGGAGAAACAAGGGCTGAAATAGGAATTTGTTGGAAGAATTTAAAACTGAGATGTTAAGCTCTTTTGCTTCACAAATTGATGCTCTACAGGTAAAAAAGAAACAGGCAGAAGCAGAAGCTGCCCTAGCTATTTTTTGTTCCAAATGCAGAGAAAAACACCCACTCAAGGAATGCCCACTAGATAAGGTACCAATCTGCACGATCTGTGAAAAGGACCATGAGACCCAGCAATGCCCCTCTCTGCCTGGAATAAAAGCAGCATTGCAGTCAACTGAAGAAGAGGCTGAAGCAGTGTACCTGATGACACAGAGGAGGAAATGGCCACAAAGACAAGGTATGAATTCTAACACAGCATTTAGTCGTTGGAATAATCATTCTCCTTTTCAAACAAATTACCCACCCATGAACCAAATGCAGTACCCACCCTTTAACATAATGAATTTTCTACCCATGCAGCAACCAAGTCTTCCTTTTCCTGATCCTACCATATGGAATCCTTGGGCTCCCCAGCAACTGTATTTTAATCAATGGAATCCGAACTGGGCAGGCCAGCAGATGCCATTTCCTCAGCATCAACAGTCTCTTTCCTTACCATCCAATACTCCTCCGAATAACCAAGCAATTAGACCACAGCTGCCTGTGCAACCCAACCCCAACCCAAATAACAATAAAGCCCTGCAAGTAATTGATATTCAAAATCAGCCTGTCTCCCCCATGCAATGTAACGATATCCATCTTCGCTCAGGGAGAATTGTTGAACCCATCATTGATGACATTACTGACTCTGATAAAGAGGAAGTTAGAAAAGAAAAACCAGCTAACAATAATGCTGAAACAGTTGAATCAGCATCTAACAACAATGATCAAACAGCAGATCCGCCATTCCCTGAACGTCTGGCTCTCACTAAAACACTTGAGCAACCCGCTTTTAACCTTTTAGGTGAACTACAGAATTTATATGTTAAAATTCCATTGTTGCAAGCGCTAAGAGATGTTCCCATTTATGCTAGGACTATTAGAGATATCTGCATAAAAAAACCTGGAAGAAAAACTAAGGACCCCCTCACAGTTCATGTGATGGGAGAACTGACTGCTTTAATGACAGAAAAAGATCCTCCTGTGAAATATGGTGACCCTGGTCACCCTACAGTAACAGTTCAGGTTGGAAAAACCTTTGTCTCTAAAGTTCTAGTAGATTTAGGTGCTGCAATAAACATTATGACACTTGAAACAGCACAATTGCTTCAGTTAAAAAACTTTATTAGGGAAACTCCAACCATCCTAGAGTTGGCTGATCGCTCTACAATTAAACCTGAAGGAGTCATTGAAGATCTAATAATTTCTGTAGAATCCTGGAATTACCCAGCTGACTTTGTGGTGTTACAAACTAAAACAAAGTTGGGGGGTCATCCGCTGATTCTAGGAAGACCTTGGCTAGCTACAGCGGATGCTTTCATCAGCTGTAGATCAGGATCAATGACTATCTCTAATGGGCAGGAAACCAAACAGCTTACCCTTTATCCTCATGCTACACCCATGATTAATAATGACAATTCTGTATGGGTAGATTATGAGGATGAAGAAACCCAACCTATCTTGACTATCGGACAAGCTTTAACTTTCAAAGACTCTACCGAAGATGAATTAATCAGCAGCTTCATTTCTGAACCTTCTTCGGTCAGCCCAGAAATGTATAATCACTTCACTGCAATCTTGGAATCTGAATCTCAGCAGAACCTGAAAGATAAAAATTTATCTCAGACAACAGTAGGCAGCCCCTCCAAAAGTACAACAATAGAAATTGAGCCTGGCAAAACATTAAATATAAATCCTAACTTAACTGATAATGAAAAACAACAGTTAATAAAGTTACTCCGGGAAAATAAAGAAGCATTTGCATGGGATTATACGGACATGAAGGGGATCTCTCCTGAGCTATGCACTCACCGCATTTATATTAAAGAAGGATCCCGCCCAGTCTGTCAACCCCAGCGGCGGATGAATCCCAATCTAAGGGAAATTGTGAAGGAGGAACTTCAAAAACTGTTGAATGCAGGATTTATATACCCTATATCTGATAGTGAGTGGGTTTCCCCACTTGTAATTGTACCCAAGAAAAATGGCAAATGGAGAGTATGTGTGGATTACAGAGCTCTGAATAAAGCCACCCAGAAAGACCATTTCCCTTTACCATTCATTGATCAGGTATTAGATAATTTGGCAGGTAAGAAATTCTTTTCATTTTTGGACGGATTTAGTGGATACAATCAGATTAAGATTGCACCCCAAGACCAGGACAAGACCACGTTTACTAGCCCATGGGGGACCTTTGCTTACAGGGTTCTTCCATTTGGGCTATGTAATGCTCCAGCAACATTTCAAAGAGCAGTGATAGGGATTTTTTCTGATATGCTAAATGATTCCTTAGAAATATTTATGGATGACTTTACTCCTTATGGAGTGACTTTTGAAGATGCACTGCAGAATCTTGAAAAAGTACTTAAGCGATGTGTAGAAGCACACCTTGCCTTAAGCACTGAAAAATGTCATATGATGATGAATCAAGGTATTGTATTGGGTCACTTCATCTCATTCCTAGGAATTCAAGTCGATCCAGCCAAAATACAGGTAATTCAGACCCTCCCTATCCCCAAAACACAAACTGATGTAAGAAGCTTTTTAGGACATGCTGGATACTATAGAAGATTTATCAAGAATTTTTCCAAAATAGCTTCTCCTCTATTTGTGTTATTAACAAAAAATGTTGAATTTAAGTGGACTGATGATTGTGAAAAAACATTTAATGAACTTAAACATCAGTTGTCTACAGCTCCCATTTTGAGAGGACCTGATTGGGCACTACCCTTTCATATATCCTCTGATGCCTCAGATACTGCAATTGGAGTTGTCTTTGGTCAAGAAGAAAATAGTCTTCCCTATGCCATTTATTTTATCAGTAAGAATATGACACCAGCTGAACTGAATTACACAGTCACTGAGAAGGAATTCCTAGCAGTCATTTATGCCATTAATAAATTTCGACATTATATTACTGGCTACACTACTTTTGTGCATACTGATCACTCGGCCATTAAATATCTAATGAATAAATCAGTTACAAATGCCCGAGTTACCAGATGGTTATTATTATTACAAGAATTTGATATCACAATTGTAGATAGGCCAGGAAAAGAAAATGTAGTTGCTGATTTCCTTTCTCGATTAAAAACTGATGAAAACATTCCAGTAGATGATTCTTTTCCTGATGAATATTTATTTGCAGTATCTGCTCACTCACCTTGGTATGCAGACATTGCCAACTATTTAGTTGCAGGAAAATTACCGTCGCACCTATCACACAGGGAAAAAAGAAAGATCATCCAGCAAAGTGCTAGGTACAACTGGATAAGCGGGTGTCTTTTCCACACAAGAATCGATCAGGAAATCCGGAGATGCATTGGTGAAGATGAAATTTATGATGTATTAAAAGCTTGTCATGATGGCCCTTGTGGAGGGCATTTTGCAGATAAAAGAACAGCACACAAGGTACTCAGAATGGGTTATTATTGGCCCTCACTCTTCAAAGACGCAAGGAAATATGTGAAGGCCTGTGATAGCTGTCAAAGAATGGGCCAGTCTAATCACAAGGATGAAATGCCACTCAATACCCAGGTAATTATTGAACCTTTTGAGAGATGGGCATTAGATTTTATAGGTCCCATTAATCCCCCAACCAATCAAAGAGTGTACATATTAGTATGCACAGATTATATGACTAAATGGGTAGAAGCTAAGGCACTCCTTAAAGCTAATGAAGAAGCAGTACTAACATTTTTATTTGAAAAGATCTTTGTTAGATTTGGATTGCCTAGAGAATTAGTCACGGATGGAGGACCTCCTTTCAACTCTCATGGCTTCAAGGATACACTTCAGAAATATCATATTAAGCACAAAATGACTACACCTTATCACCCCCAAGCAAATGGGTAGGTAGAAAGCACCAATAAAGTCATAGAAGCCATTTTGACAAAAACAATAAAGGAGAATAGAAGGGACTGGGTTCAAAGGTTGCCTGAGGCATTATGGGCCTATAGAACTACTTGGAGGAATACTACGGGCTTTTCACCTTATGAATTAGTTTTTGGAAAAAATGTTGTTTTCCCTGTAGAGTTTGAAATCAAAACTTTAAGAACTGCTTTAGCTGTTAACCTTGACTTGACTGATGCACAGACAGCCAGGTTGCAGCAGCTTCAGGAATTGGACGAGAAGAGACTGGATGCCATCCATCAAACAACCATGATACAGCAACAAAGAAGCAGGTGGCATGACAGAACCATCAAACAAAAGCAGTTCCAGAAAGGTAACTGGGCTCTACTCTATGACTCCCATTTCGAGAATTTCCAAGGTAAGTTAAGAACAAGGTGGTTAGGGCCTTATGAAGTGGATGTTGTTTTTCCAAATGGGACAGTCAGACTTTTAACGATTGATGGAAGCAGAACACCACTACTAGTGAATGGGTATCGACTCCGTTTATATCAGCGGCCTGTTTCTAAAGAAGATTTTAAAGCTACTTGCATGGCAAATAAACACTATGCTTCCCTAGGGGAACTTGCTGTCCCTCAAGGCACTTAAATTTCTGTTTATTTATGCATTTTTTTTAGATTAGATATTCTTTTCAACTAATAATCCCTGCCAAGGGTTGCCATATTACAATCTATTATTTTGCAGATCTTAGCTTTGGAAAAGGGCTGACAACAAAAGCTTCAAAGGGATCACTTTGCGGACTTGGGAACCCCGTTGCTGCAACACCACTCCCGTTGCTGCAACACCATTTCCCGTTGCTGCAACACCACTCTCGTTGCCGCAACACCATCTCCCGTTGCTGCAACACCAACTCCCGTTGCTGCAACACCATTTCCCGTTGCTGCAACACCACTCCCGTTGCTGCAACACCATTTCCCGTTGCTGCAACACCATTTCCCGTTGCTGCAACACCACTCCCGTTGCCGCAACACCATCTCCCGTTGCTGCAACACCAACTCCCGTTGCTGCAACACCATTTCCCGATTGCTGCAACATCACTCCCGTTGCTGCAACACCAACTCCCGTTGCTGCAACACCATTTCCCGATTGCTGCAACATCACTCCCGTTGCTGCAACACCAACCCCCGTTGCTGCAACACCAACTCCCATTGCTGTAACACCACTTCCCGATGCCGTAATGCCTTTTTCAGTATTTCTCTCATTTATAAAAGTACCAGTTTCTCCACTTCAGCTTCCAAGAAATGAATTATTATTTGCATTTCCTACCAAAAGAACCAGCCATACACTATGATGATTACAATTCTCCACTATTACTTCCCGTCATTACTAAAAATCGCCGGTATTCTCATACTGTTAGATCCGCTTTAATCATTGTGAATCCAGCAAAAGACAAGAAAAGACTTTTCGACGCAGCAACTAAAAAGGTAAAACATAAAGGTACGCATGATTATGTATGGACATTAAATAATAGTTAATGTGGAGACGTTGATAGGACTACCGAATAATTGTACTTCCAATCATATCACTTACTCGTAGCTTTTTTGGGGGGGGGATTACCAAAGCGTTGTCATAATTGTATAGCACGCCAACTGCCGCCGCCCTTAACTCTCCCGGTAATATGTAAAAGTCATCTCATCATGGCATGTTACCATTTGCAACGATTTACTCTGGACTGAACTCGGAAGCTCGGCTCTGAACTGAGAATTTTCACTGAAACAGCAGCTATGGGAGGAAATCTCATCACATACGAACCTGGGACAACAACACTTCTTGAGCTCTATCCCGAGGCTTATCAAATCTTCTTGCAAGCGGGATGGCTAGATTATTTTAGGAGACTTCCAGACTTCGACGCACAGCAAGTCCTCGAGTTTGCATGCAATTTAACAGAGGGGTTTTCCGTCGTTCAGGGGGTTCAAATTCCAGTCACAGAGGAAGTCATAGCCCAAGTTACCGGGCTACCAGCTAATGGCATGCGATGGTTCAGTAGGAAGCACCTGATCCTCAATGCGCAGCAGGATTTTCTTCAACCAGGCGAGCAGGTGGAACCCAAGGGCAGAGGCGTAGCACTTCAATCACTGCCTCAACCATGGCCGAAAGTCGCTGAGTTCGTAAAGCAATACTTGACGTGCGAAGGCCGGTACCAGGTAATTTACCAGCACGATTTTGTCTTGTTGAATCACTTGAGGCATGGTCAGTTGATAAATATGCCATATTATCTATTGGGATGTCTTAAAAATATGTCACATTACACTGTCAACGCAAAGCGTCCGCTCCATTCCTTGAAACACCATCGTCTAGCTCAATTGTTGATAAATAGAGGCCTTGCCTTAAATAACCCCCCTCCCCTCATTAATCCCCATCAAGAGGCAGAAATCCCTCAGCCAGAGCAGGAAATTCCTCATCAGGAAGAGGAAATTCTTCACCAAGCTGAGGACATACCTCAGCAGGATGAAGAAATCCCTCAGCAAACAGAGGACATTCCAGAGAAAATGCCCGAGGAAATCCTCCAGCAAACGCCCCCACAAGTTGCTAAAAATGTACAATCAGCAGTAGAAATACCCACGGAAACAACCCCATCCCCTAATAAAACCAACCCATCCATTCCCATACTTGGTATTTCTATCGATGACTCTGATGATAACATCCCTATTACCCTTCTCAAACGAAAAATGCAGCAGAAAAATGAAACCCCACCGAAAAGAAGAAGAACTAGGGCTTCGGCTAAAGCAGCTGCTATTTCCGCCACTGCCCCTATTTTAAAGAAAGTTGGCCTAAAAAGAAAAATTTCTGAATTCCCTGCTTCTCTACCCAAGCAAAGGACTCGGTCGTCTGTAATAGCTGAATCCCCTAGCCACACCCTCCCCAGCTCCCCACCCATCATGTTAAAAACCCGTACTCCCACCAGCCCTGGAAACTCCTCTCCCTCACCCTCGAGGGCTGAGATGCAGAGTGTTCACAGTGTCGTGACATTATCTTTTGAGGTAGCTGTCACACAAGAACCAGCTGCCGACACCCAAGGTAATATTGGCCAAGTGGCTGCAACACAAGAAACAGCCACTACCCCACCAGGTGACACACAAGAACCACCTGTTGGGGGTATAAGTGATCAAATGAATGCTGAAACACAACCTCTGCCTCCACTGGAACCTGCCGCTCCACAAGCTCAGCCTACCATATCTGCCCTGCAGGAAGAAATTGAATTTCTGAAATCCCAAATTCAGGATTACCAGGAGGAAATAATAAGGGTCAAGGAAGCCTATCAAAATGAACGTAGCCTGCACATTTTAGCACGGGTAGCATCTGCAGCAGAGAAGAGTAAAGAGAGTGAATACATGTGCGTCAACTGTGGTGAGATATACACTCAAGCAAGATACAAGATAGTTGCAGAACCAATGACTGAAGTCATTCTAGAATCTTCTGTTGTTGTGGTTGAAACGAAAGAACCTGCTGTTACACAAACTGTGCAGGAGCAAACAGAAGAACTTGCTGCAACACAAGAACCAGTAGGTTCTCCAGAAACTAGGCAGGAGCAAACAGAAGAACTTGCTGCAACACAAGAACCAGTAGGTTCTCCAGAAACTGTGCAGGAGCAAACAGAAGAACTTGCTGCAACACAAGAACCAGTAGGTTCTCCAGAAACTGTGCAGGAGCAAACAGAAGAACTTGCTGTAACACAAGAACCAGTAGGTTCTCCAGAAACTGTGCAGGAGCAAACAGAGCAACCTGCTGCAACACAAGAACCAGCAGGTTCGCCAAAAACTATACAGGTGGAAACAGAGCAACCTGCTGTAACACAAGAACCAGCAGGATCTCCAAAAAGTGTAAAAGAACTAGAAGGGCTTGTTGTAACACAGGAATCAGCAGGGAATGAAGAAGAAGACATAAAGTCACCCCGGCCTACCCAAATTGCTATGGAACAAGAAGAAGAAGCAGTTACACAGGAATCAGCACGGAATGGAGAAGAAGACATAAAATCACCCCGGCCTACCCAAACTGTTATAGAACAAGAAGAAGAAACATTAGCTGGAAATGGAAAAGAAGACATCGAATCACCCCGGCCTACTCCAATTATCACAGAGCAGAAAATTCTTGTTGATGCCTTTACACAAACAGAATCTCCCTCTGTCAGTGATGCATGCATAGAGACCGCTAGTTTTCAAGAATTAAAAGGAAAATGGTGGAGAGAATATGAGCTGTCACAAGGCAAAGCATTCCAACAGCAAAAGGGAATCTGGTTCAATTATGCATATAAGAACTGGGAAGCACTTGAGCAGTCTAGAGCTCAGTACAAAGAAATTAAGGAACTAAAAGCTAGACTGTCCCAGATGTTTGAGTTGGTTCAAAGAATACTTGCCACAAGGAAACCCTCTTTCAACTATGCAACATTTTTGAGGGAACGACTAACATTCTTACAGATAAAGGCAGTTAGAGATGGTAGACCTCATCAGGTGATTACATCAGAACAATTTATTGAAACCTTTGCAGAGGCACCCAAAAATGATCAGAATTTGTTGTGTGAGCTTTATCTCCACAACGAAGCCATGTCTGAAGACAGAAAAATGAATATACTCCCTCTTTGTGGTGACATACAACTCAGAGCTTTCATTTCCTTTTTAGCCAACCAACTCACTTGGCAAAACGCCTTCATCTCAGCACAACATAATGAACAGAACTGCCTCCTTTGGATTAGGGCTGAACCTCAAAATGCAGCCACTTTCATTGCACAGCACCAAAGAATGTTAAGTGAACCTGGAATGACTGATCACATTAGGCAACTACAAGCAGTGGTCCTGCGAGATTGCCAACACTATGTGAGAACGAAGGCACCTTTGGCTATTAAAGCCAACAACCTATTCTGGGAAAACTGTCCCAAGGAAAGGCAAGAGTATCATCCCTACAATCCACCTAATTTACAAGCAGCAATTTCAAGGGTACCTTACTATGTTAGATGTATGGAACAATGTGCTGAAAATTGGATTGGCTACAGATTTAAATTTCCACTTTTATGGTTATCTGGTCAGCAATACAAGGGTCAGTTTGGATTATCCAAAAAGGAAGAGGCGGCAGCATGGAGGCAACTACAGACTGTCTGTGGGTTCAGAGACAAGTTTGATAACACTTTCTATAGCTACTGTCTCAGTAATTTACACTGTTCATCCCAGTACTCCGACTCAGATTCAGAGTAAGCATTGCATGAGGACATGCAATCCCTTTAGTTGGGGGGGATGTTAGGTCTCCAAATTGACCATTTTTGACCTTGTATTTTTGCTATAATATTACCCTTTTTCAGTCCATAAGTTGAAAGCTTTGATTACATAATGACCTAATCATCCCAAGGTATGAAGTAACTCTCCGCATGACTATATGTTTAATTATTCATTACATATTCATGTTATCTTTATAATTATCTTTGGAAAAGTTAACCAAGTTGCTAAGTAACCGTTGAACTGTCTAAAGTCTGCAGAAATTATAATTCATAGTTGCTGTAACACCAGAAACAACAACTACGCAGTTGCTGCAACACCAGAAACAGCAACTACGCAGTTGCTGCAGCACCAGCAACAACAACTATCTAAAGCAGGGAAAACGTTATTTTGCAACAACTGGAATACCGGAAATAACAAACAACAACTATCAGAAGATCGCCAGAGTTCCATGCTGACACAGCACGATCAGCAACTGTCCAGAAAGGGTAAAACACGGTTACAGTTGCTAAAACACCAGGAACAGCATGAGCTTACTAAATCAGCAACAATAGGGAAGCGGCAAAGGATAGTACGAGGATTCCAAGAAGACGGTTGAAGTTTGGTTACCAGCTGTGTAACAGTAAGAGACCCAAGAAAGAATACACCGTCACACTGTTGTAACGACATCCTGTAACAAGGATGGATTTCTTATTTTTGACAAAAAGGTTTAACTGAATGAACTATGACAGTCTATTGTAATAGATGTCTCCTCTATAAAGAGGAGACATCTACATTAGAAGGGGGAGGAAGAAGTGTAAGGAAAATTTTGAAAAACAAAAGCAAGTCTGAATCTTTATTGTAACTGGACATTTTGGCAGATGAATAAAAAGTTGTTCTGAGCATCTAATCCAGCATTTGTGTTCTGGGGAATCTTGTGAGAGGGACAGGGCCCACCTTCTTCACAAGATTCACCCATTTATTTTCTGTTAGTGTGTGAGTGTGTTTGGCAATTTCCTTTCTGCTGGTACTCTGTTTGGATTCTGTAGCATCACCTCTGATAATTTCCTTTTGCTGATACTCTGTTTTGTTAATTGCTTGATGTTGTAAAAGAATACTTCACCGGTGAATTAGAATTGCAGTGTGTATTAGCAACCTGGTTACAGGGGCAGGTGCTGAACATCCTTACCTTGAGGATAGGGTCCTGATCCTCTGCTAACAGAGCAACCATTACTTTTCTTTTCAGATTTGTATTCTAGTTAACTGCTTTCATTTTATCTTTGCAATATACTGTAATTGTTATAACATAGAGTAAGGAGTTTGACAGAAACAGAATTGTGTATACTACAGCTTTTAATGCTTTTAGAATTAAGTACATATAGTACGAGGTCACCTTTGAAATAAAAGGACTTTCCCAGGTTGACAAATTAATGTGGTACTTGACTGTTTAATCAATAAACAATTCAAGTAGCCAACAAACTCCATGGTTGTCCTTTTTCGTAAATTTGTGTCTCCCAAGCCCGAAAAAGTATAAAATAATACTTGAGAGAACCGCTTGATATTATGACCAAGGCATACTTTTCATATTTAGTGGCCCTGACCTGAAAAAGTAAAAAAAGCGATCAAAGTCACGTCGTTTTATTACCAATATCGAACTTGAAACGACAAAAGTCCAGCAATATTTTCATATTTATACGGTCATAAAAAGAGCTGTAAGTGGACCGTCTTTTTGATTTCGTTTTAACGAATTTAAAAAGAGAAAGCTCGGCAATCTTTTCATATTTTAGGAGTCAGAAAAGAGCTTAAAGAAGACTCTAAGGTTTCACTTTTTCGTAAGTTTTAACGAGTTAGAAAAAAGGATAAAAATGTACTCATGGTTTTCACTTTTTCGTAAGTTTTAATGAGTTCGAAAAAGGGATAGAAATGTACTCATATGGCCGACTTTCAATTTAATTTACGAGCAGGAAAAGACAGAAAGAACTCAGCATTTTCATTTGTTTTACGAGAATGAAAGATAGCAAAATAATCTCGGTATTTTCATGAGTTTAACGAGTCTTGAAAATAACCGAAATGGACTCGAGATAGGTTTCATTTTTACAAAAGCTTGAAACAGAGAAAAACTATGCTTCAGAGTAGTTTCATTTTTACACAAGCTTGAAACAGAGAGAAAATTGTGCTTGATGCCCCCTAAGCGTAACTGCTAGAGCGCATGCCCCCCAGCTTCATTTCATTCAACTAAGTACACTGCTGGTAATTAATAGCTGGATGGAATGAAGGTTCAGTTACGAGATCATTTGAAAGACTCGACCTAAAACTGTAAGAAAATTATGCAAAAAACTAAAATAACTAACCTAAATATACAACTTAACATTTATGAGATCTAGTCAAACGCTCGACTCAATTAGAGGAGGAAATGTTTCATTTTTTAACGAGCTTGACACAAGAAAAGAACTATGCTCGGATTCGGTTTCATGTTTACGCAAGCTTGAAATGAAAAACTATGCTTGTTATAAGTTCGCATGCCCCAAGCATAATGACGCAAATCGAGGTACATGCCCCCCAAGCTTCATTGCATTCAACCAGGTGGCTGAAATGAAGGTTTACTTTCAAGATCTTGGAAAGACTGGGGGGAGTTGTTTCATTTTTTAGTGAGGTTGACACAGGAAAAGAAGTATCCTCAAAACCCTTGTTTCATTTTTTAAATGAGCTTGACATAAGATAAGGAACTATGCTCATGACTCATTGTTTCATTTTTTAACGAGATTGACACAAGACAAGGAACTATGCTCATGAATCCTTGTTTCATTTTTTAAATGAGCTTGACACAAGATAAGGAACTATGCTCATGACTCCTTGTTTCATTTTTTAATGAGCTTGACACAAGATAAGGAACTATGCTCTTATACCTGATTCATTTTTTAACGAGGTTGACTCAGTAACAGGAACTATCCTCGAAACATCCAATTTCATTTTTTAACGAGGTTGAGACAAGAACAAATTATCCCTGCTTCTACTCTCTACAATCTATCTATATAACCTATCCTTGTTTCATTTTTTAACAAGGTTGACACAAGATAAGGAACTATCCTCATACCTGATTCATTTTTTAACGAGGTTGACTCAGTAACAGGAACTTTCCTCGAGATTCCTTGTTTCATTTTGTAATGAGCTTGACACAAGACAAGGAACTATGCTCATGACATCCAGTTTCATTTTTTAACGAGGTTGAGACAGGAAGAAACCATCCTCATAACACCCTGTTTCATTTTTTAACGAGGTTGACACAAGAACAAAACTATCCTCGCACCTGATTCATTTTTAATGAGGTTGACACAGGAAAAGAATTGTTCGCACACCTGATTCATTTTTTAACGAGGTTGACTCAGTAAAAGGAACTATCCTCTGACCAACTGATTCATTTTTTAACGAGGTTGACACAGTAAAAGGAACTTTCCTCAAACAACTAATCATGGCTTCCAACTGGAAGAAAGACATGTCAATGGACACACCTTGATCATGGCTTCCAAGAGGTCTTCATCAAAAGGAAGAATAGTTCTCTGGAAGGAACACATGTCAAGGGACTCAAAAGGGATAAGAACATCGCGTTCAAGTAATCCCATAGAGTTTTCCATGTCAATTACCGGATCTAAATCAAAGGAAGATAAGCAAACAGTGAGAGGCTCACTTACATCGGTAACTTAAAACATGGGACCAGTTGCCACATAATTAACCCGTGGTGGGGTAGATACCACTTTAGAATCAGGAACATTTAGGGGTGTCATATTATTGGTAGTTGAAACAAGACTAGGGAACGAAAGCTGGTCTACAGTCACAATATTTCCATTGTGAGGGAAAGACATCACGCGAAAGAGTGTCGATACGACAGCTTTCATTGCATAAACATAGTCTCGCCCAAGGAGTAAATTGAAATCCAAGGGACCTTGAACTACCATAAGATCAATACAGACAGTTTTACCTTCCAATATAATAGAAAACTTAGGAAGGATCCCTAAAGGTTCACTAATGGTTCTGTTAAAAGCTTTCAGATTCTGCGTAATAGGCACAAGCTGAGGGGAACCCAAAGCTTTCCAAGCAGTTGAGGATAAAATACTAACAGAAGCACCTTCATCTACCTGTGTGCGATGTATGTCCCTACCACCAGCGTTGACAATGATTGGTAAAGGGATGGAGGAAGGAAGACGAGGTTCTGTTAGTCTATTCCAATCAAAGGAAAAGACCTCAGTACTTGGAGGGGGTTTTGTAGAAACAGGTGAAATGCCCCCCAGTGTAGAAGAATCTGATGTAACAAGAAGAACCTGAGCGGTATGAAGTTCACTCTCTAAAGGGAGAGTGGGATCGACCGAATGTGAAATTGAATCGACCACTTGATCAACTAATGGATCATCAACCTGAGTGATATGAGTTTCACTCTCCAATGGAAGAGTGGGATCGACTGTACTTGAAATTAGATCAATCACTTCGTCAATTGACGGTAGGTTGGGAGAAAGTTTACGGTAACCAGTTGGAAATTCTTGTTGTGGAACAGTAAGGTTTTCCAACAATTTTGAGGCTTCATCCATGTGAGGGAAAATGTGAGTTTGATGACTCCCTTTGCATAACTTACAAGGAAACCTAACTTTACCCTTTTTCCCAGGAACCTGACTATCACTGGTTGATGGATCAATGGAAAGTTGATGAGATTTTTCTGACCATACTTCCAAGACCTTTGGAATACCAGGACAATTGATAAGGAAGTGGTCACCCTTACAAAGCCTGCAAGGGTATTTGGGTTTACGATGCATGTTGGAGGTTTCCTCAACACAACTAACACTTACAGCCATGGTTGGTTGGTTGACTTCTTTCTTATCTTGCTTCTTCTTCTTCTTCTTCTTCTTCCCTTTCTTCTTCTTCTTAGCCACCTGGTTACTAGCGTCAAGGCTTTTACCAAGCGAAGAGGAAGAAATGGAGGAAGAAAAATTAGGCGAAGAAGGTAAAGGGTCAACAGAAGGTTGGTGATGTTGAGATGGTGAACTCTGTTGAGGTGAAGCATTCGGTTGAGGTGGAACAATTGGAGTATTTGGGGCCAACGAAGTTGAAAATAACCATATTGGTAAACCTATTGTAAATCCAGGTAATGACAAAGTAGCCATATAAGGAGGACCAACATTTTCAAAGCAAGGAAAAGTACTAGGATTCTCGTTAAGAGAGGTTCCTTGGTTGGTAAATTCCGAAACAGTTGCCATTCTATTCAACTTCAGTGAATTTTATTAACAATTTAAAACTAAAATTAACAATTCACAATTCACGCCTAACAATCAAAATTAACAATTCACACCTATGGTCTCTAAAAGTAAAAACAAACAAATTAACATGCGCTATCAAATCTAGGAGTCAAACCACACACAAACAGTAACTTTCCGTACCAAAAAAACTAGTTGGTGATGAAATCCAACGTCGCAGAATTCAATACAGAAAGGGTGGTTGGAACAGTTACCCCGACAACCTACTTAATGAAACAGACTGGCACAAGTTTCTCCACTATAACCGTCTCGAGTGAAGAGAACCCCCCAGAGAGTCCAAGTGATTCTAGTCAACGTCTGCTCCAGGTACAGTGGGATCTTCCCTCCACCGTCACCTTAGGAAAGAATCCTATAGATTATGGCCTCTAAGGTTACCAACAGAAACAAATATACCTGGGGGAACAGTCTACGATCTGATACACACGCAAGGGCAGAGTAACAAAGCTTAATCCCCTTGAAGGCTCCTTGACATAATCCAAGGTTTACCAACAAGTGACCCCAGGCTCCTCGACAATGGTCAATCCGAGGTTTACTATTTTTAATACGTGAATATCTTTTATCGTTCCCAATGAGGAAGGATTGATTACCTCACTGGTTCAGATATGATCTCGTGCTTCTCCTTTAAGAGGAGCTTTCCTAGAGCATAGATGTAACAATTGGAATTTCTCCCTACCGCAAGATCGACTACTTGTTTGTTTTACTGTCTTGGAGAGTTAACTAAAACCTATTCCAAGACACTAGCCTAAGCTAGATTGGTGGAAAGAGCCCTAAAAATGTAAAAATTACTAGATGAATTTTAATTAAGCGTTGTGTTATTTAGGCTGTTATTACTCAAAAGGGTAAATGGATATGAAACCAATGGTGTTATGACCTGACCCAAAACTGAATGCAATCGAATATGATAATGTAATCTTTTCAATTTTTGAATCCTAACTAAAGTAAGGAGAGAGTTTCCATTCACTTCCAACAATGAAAAAAATTGATCACTAAGAGAAACTATAACAAGTTCTCTAATGCACTAATTTCATCAAGAAAAACTAATGCAAATCAATTCCAAAATAGTTTTTTATTTTTATTTTGTGTGTTAAAAACAAGCATAAAAATATGTAAATTCAAATCAAAGAAAACTGATCTAAATCTATGATTGATTTTTCAGAATGTAAACTATGCAATTGTAATCTATGCACAATTCACTTGAAAAGTATGCAAATGTAATCTATGCACATTTTTCATTCATATTCTGAAAATGAGAATTCTAATTATGCAAATGTGATCTATGCAAGAGAATTCTCAAACACAAGATGATTCTAATGTAATCTAAGAACCAATCAAGTGCAAGTCGAGAAAATTGGGTGAGAGTTCCAAAGATCAAAAAATAAAAACACTCAAAGGCGATTAACACTCATACACAATTTCGCCCAAAGACTGAGACAAACCTCTAAGTAATGACCAATGAAATCAAATTAAGAATTTCTCAAAAAAGAGACTCAAAACACCCAATTGATAAAAGCTTAAAACAAGAATGCCAATGGAACTTAACTCACAAGGAACTTTTGTCAAGACATGTGCAGATCTGGGCATAAACTAATAGCTATGGACAAAAACTAAACCTAACTGGGCGGAAGGATCTTAGGTTTTTCAAACTTTTGATAGGGTCCGCAGGCTCCCAGTAGAACCAGGTGCAGTACCGCTCTGTGTTATACTATAACAGTGCGGACAGGTCCGCACTGTACCTAATGCTGAAGGTGCAGTCCTCTTCCAAAAATCCGAAAAATAAAAAATCAAACTAGGATCTAATAAGTACCCAATCCCACACACATCAAGCAAAAATCAGAAACCAAAACTCAAGTTTCTCAAGTCAAAAGCAAAGGCAAATTAAAAGCCAAAACTAGTTCCCCAGTGGAGTCGCCAATTTGTTGGCTGGATAAATCGTTCTTGTGGACAAGACTGATCTCCCTAGTATCAAATGATATCTAGCAACAAGCAGCACAAGAAAATCTACTTTTCTCTAAACATGTTTCAATTCATAAATGAAAACTAAGAGGTGTAATAGACCCTACCTCGGTCCAATGCTTGTTTGTGGCAGTTTTGTTCCAACAGCTTCAAGTAGTTCCCTTTTAATAACCTGCATACACAAACAAACACACATCAAAGAACACCTGCATAGATAATATAATAAAACATGTTCATTATGAAGATCAAGGAGCTCATAAAATAAACCATTAAAGACAGTTCATTGAGAAAAATAAACTTGATTGTATTAACTTTATGAATAAAAGAACTTTACAACCTTGGTGCCTTGATGTTGTACAAGCTCTTTCCAGGGTCCAGCAGGAATCTCCTCTACTTTGACAAGCCTCACTCACTCCCCAAATGAGACAAAAGGTATGTGATCTCTCCTCTCATAAGCTCAAAAAGGAAGTCTAAGTTCCAGCAGCATTTACCCTCAAAAATCTTCAGCTTTCAACCTCCCCTACAACCAGCCCAATGCCTTAATTTATAGTGCAAAGGAAGGCAGTTGCAGGTCCTCCATTGAAGGGATAAGTTCCTCCTTCAATGGGATAAGCACCTCATATCATGGAGTTAGCTCCCTTAGTTATGGAATGGATGAACCAAGGTGGAGCGGACTTGCCAGCGTAATATTCCTTCTAGAAGCGTCCAGAAGTGACCCAAGGTGAGTTTTTAAGAATGAACCCACGCTTTTTAACTTTTACAGGGGTTCGCACCCATTGCTTAATAGACAGAGCGGTCAGGTTCGCAGGTCATGTGACCATTGGGTGCGGTACCGCAGGCAATGCTAGGAGAAAGTGTGAAACCAGGATTTGAGATATTTTTAAGGTCTTTCTCCCATTTTCAAGGCTTGACATGAAGAGCTGAGGCTTAAGACTTGCAAAGGAGGTATGTATGAGTGGTGATGGACTCACACAAACTGTAGAAAGTCATGGTGACAATTTTTTGTGTAACACATCTGGATTCGGATATGGAACTATGAACACCTCTCGCAGCTCATCACTAGTCTACAGCCTTCCCATGCATGGGTATTCAGGAGTATGGATGTTTTTGTTCGTTCACATGTAATCCCATCTATTGGGACACTCACCCAGGAAACGACAAAGGCATAGGTCCGACTAGAGCTTGACTCGTACTTTGACGAGTTGATGCACTTAGCCACCAGCCCAGACTTGGTGATTAGTGCAAACACCATGCATCAGTATGTGGTTGTTCCAGCTGCACTCAAGATAATGATGCGCATGTTATCAAATGTGTTGGATAGAGGAGCCTGAGCAGTGTACCTAGACACTATGGAGGCAAGAGTTCATTTCCAAAAAGATGTCACCTTAGAGTACACTGACACCATCGCAGACTATCGGGCTTGGCATCAATTCTTTATTATCGATCACCATGAGGATGTCGAAGAGTTGGTCTTCCCACAGTTGTCTGAGTCATAGTGATGTCTTTTATGGCTTTCTCAAGCCTATTTTGTCTCACATGGGTACATGTGCAAATTGTATGTAATGTCTTGTCAAGTGTAAGTTCAAGTGTCAATAGTTGGATGTAACAGTCATAGAGTATATGAAGAGTCATGAGGGTAGATGAACTGTCACAAAGGGGAATGTCAAGGGCCACCCCACCCTTTGCTATAAATACTCCCTCATAACTCATTGTAGAGGATTTTGGTCAACCAAGCTTCCAATAGGAGTATCTTAGAGAAAACTTGGACAGTATTGTAATGAGCCTTGGCTTCTCCACTGTGTAGAGCTATTATATCTCTTTGGAGGAGCAGGCGGCAGTGGTTGTAACGTTCCGCTTTCAGAACTAGTGGTTGGTCATGGTTGTATTGTATGACTGTAACTTACACTTATTAATATAACAGAGCTAGCATGTTTCATGCATATGTCGTCTTGTATTTCAACTATCTTGTTTACTTTAAATGATGTATGTATCTGTTTGTTTACGCATGCATGTGTAGCTATTTTCTGTATATGTATGTATGAAACTTACTGAAATGTTCTGTTGGTTTAACCATCACTTTGGATTGCTAGCTTACTTACCTTCCATGTTGTGCTGCATCCTTTCTCGTGTGTTCCCTTCGTAACTACGTGTTTTCACAGGTTTCTAAGGGGCGCACTCACCTCACCCTCCGTGTGTTAGAACCGCTCATGCACCTTCCTTGACTTGCCGCATATGTCACACCCTTAGTACCAATAGGAACATCTTACTTGCCTTTGTGCGAAACCGCGATCAAGGCTATACCATACGACCCACTGCTGGGACTCCTACACCAAATGGTTTGAGGTCTAATTGGGACTTCTTACAGGGGAGATCACCTGACATGTTGGCGGGTCCAACACCACCAATAGAGCGCAACTGGGGATGCAGTAGAGAAAGTGTCTATGAGCTTGCCTATCTATGAAGACACCAAGTTTTTCATAGACAATGATATCAAGAGAAATGGTAGCATAATCGCAGCGAGAAACACCATCAGCAGCAGCAAAGGGTAGCAGACCTGGATGTGACAAATGCAAGAGGAAGGTTGTTGAGAGCACAGAGGCGGAGAAAAGTTTCCATTTCAAAGCAAATCCACTTGTGATGGAATCAGCTTTGGAGATTAAGGCCAAGAGGTGATAGCACGACAAAAGGATCACGCAAAGGCAAGGAGGAAATAGAGAAGGAGTTGCAAGAGTTGAAATGGAAACTCATGGAAGAAGAGGAGTTATGCAGCGAGAGAAGGAAGCACAGCAGGGATAGGTACAACAGAAGGCGCAACATGCACAGACTGATGAAACTGCACCCATACAAGTTATGGACCCATCCTAGTGATGTGTCACAGAAAAGGTATGTCTGTACCCTTACATTACTTAATAAATCACTCTCTTTTATATATTTTTCTTCATTCTCGGAAAGGATTTGGAAGAAAAGATTGTGAAAGTTAGGTAAAATCAATCATTGACATATTGCATGTTTTTAGCATGAAAAGACTAACTTTTGCTTGCTTTTATGCACAGGAAATCAGAATTGGACAATTGTTGTTCAGTTGATAGGACGACAGCGCTAAACCACGAGAAGGTTGTTCCTTGGATGTACGAGCTAGCAAAAGATATGAATGAGAATGCTAATTCGAAAAACAAAAATCCGATAGTTTAGCCGTGAAATCCTAAGGATCTCTTGATCCTTAGGATTCGCTTTCATCCATTAGTTTTCCATTAGACTATATGATACCGATGGGTGAAAAGGATCGGGGTCGATTTGACTCTTACCTGTTATTGTATCTTTGTACTTAATAGAGCATATTTTGACATTACAATGATTTTGTACCTTTATTATTTCAGTTAATGAGAAATATAGAGATCCTCTCTTAATCACATTCTGAGCTTTATCAGCAGTAACTTTTGGAGGCTTTGGGCCCGGTCACTAGAAGATTCGTTGCTCCTTTGTGTCATAACTATTTCCTTATTTTCTGCAGTTATTTATTATTGTTCTTTTATAGAATCAAGTTATTCTTTATAGCTGCATTTGAAATAGATCTTTAACATTGTTGATTTAATATTGTTCTTTTAATGAATTGCGAAGAATAAGTTGAGTATTACGATTGATTGATGCTCTTTCTGATTCATGCTCAAGATTGAAGTAGTTACTTATTTTTTATTTCTGTATTGATTCTTTCCATTTACTAGATTAGACAGTAGCCTATTAGATATGGTTTCTTTTAATGCATCTGCTTGAAATTCATTTCCTTTGCAAAACAGTTATGATTGGATTTAGATTTATGGTTTGAGTTGTCTTTGATTGAACTTCGAGAATTAAGGATTTGTTAATACATTCTTGCAACGACTTGATGAAATATTAGACTCATTTAGTTATGTAACAACCTCTGACCTCTATTGCATAGATAGTGGTGACATCCTTGAAATAAACAGATGAATCTCAGGTTGATAATATAACGTAGGAATTAAGATTGATTTAAATAGTCATCTTAGTGCACCGACATTTTGGCGTCATTTCCAGGGAGGCTGTCAAAGATAGTAGTTAATTTGTGTCTCTGGAGGGAATTGGGTATTGAAAATGGGAGGTAATAACCTGCATACACAGCAAGAAAAAAGCTTTATCCTATTTCCTGCTCTCAGAAGATACACAGAGGTTGTATTGGAATAAATGGATAGGGGAAAAAAGATACCAATAGATCAGAAAACAATACCTAAAACCACCAAAGCCCAGGGATCGGTGCCCCTTGGGAGACCAACCTTCATAGACAAAATCATTGGGAAATTTGAATCTCAAGCATCAGTAGGACCCCGAACAGTATATGGAAAGGGCTCTACTTCGATCCCTCAAGCAGCAGAATCAACAACTGTAGCTTATGCCGAGATCCATAGCAAGACTGAAGGGTCCGAGCAATGTTTCCAATGTCCAAGTCACCAATACTCTGGTCATTTACAAGAGGGAAAATCATGCAATTTAAGAGAAGGAGAGGGAGAAACTAGTGGAGCTGTTAAGGCAGAGCCACTAGGATCTCCTGTGATTCCAGATTTGAGCAGTGAAGAAAATCCACTTCGGATCGTGAGTACTCCACTCACTCAGATAGCACCCCCTGAAATCCCTAAAGGATATTGGCACTTCATCTACCAAATGGCAAATCAACCACCTCAAGGTGAGACCTCGACGTTGGAATATCCCATCTTCGACCAAGTAGCCAATGCCCCAATGAAAGCTATTCCCTTGCAAAATATCCCAACCTTTCATGGGATGACCACAGAGGATCTGGTTGCTTTCTTATTTGAGTTTGACATCCTGTGTAGAGGTTATGATTACACCATCGATCCTCAAAAATTTAAGTTGTTCCCGTCTACCCTAAAAGGAGCAGCTTTGCGGTGGTTTATGGGTTTAGGCAGACGCACTATTAACTCCTGGGATGACATAAAAACTTAATTTTTCACGAAATATCAGGAATACTGTAGGACTAGGGAATTAAAAGATGAAATATTTAAAATGTATATGAAGGATAATGAAACTCTAGAGAAATATGTCAAATGGTTTTAGTACAATTTGTAGAGATCCCCTCACTCCACATTACCAAAAGTAGTCCTGAAAGCCATCTTAACAAAAGGGATGAAAGAAGAATGGATAAAAACTTTAAATATGATGGGGAAAGGTGACATTTCTCAAGAATACTATGATGAAATTGTTCGATTGTGTATCAGGTGTTCGTGAGGTAGCACACGCACCGGGTCAGGAAGCCAAGACTCCATGACTAGAGGAAGAAAACCACCTAGCAGAGGTGTGACAAGAGTAGAGATAAGTAACTTCCTAGAAGACTTCAAGACATATATCTTAGGCACGCTGCCTACACACTTATATGTCTTACATGCCAGACATAGACAAGCTAAGGCAGAACAGACACTAGCCATATTCTGCTAACGATGTCGAAAGAAGCACAATCAACGGGAATGTCCTTTGGACATGATACAGACGTGTTTTATATGCACCAAGGGTCATGCCACAGATCAGTGTCCATTGCTTTCGGGGTTAAAAGATGTATTCAAGGAAGTTGAAGAAGGAACAAAGCCGACATACTTAATGACACAACATCGACAATGGCAAGCACGACCCTCAGGTATGCCACAAGACCCATCCTTGATTTTTCCTATGCAATATCATCCACAGCAAAATCCTGGAACATCATGGCAAGGTCAACCACCTTTCTCTACCTGGAAATCCCAACAGTACCCCATGTCACCCTGGTCAAACCAGCCCTTCCCAAGAGCTGGCTAGCCAAATATGCAATACTCTGCCCCTTTCTGGAAAAGTTCAGCTAGTAATCCTTACCCTTCACAGTGGGCTGCTTCCACCTCACAGAACTCGAATTGGCCTCAAAATTAGCAGCGCCCCATGGGGATGAGAAATTTACCCATGGGAGCGGGTTCTCAACCTCAGCCCACATTGCCTAGTCCATTTCAGAACCCTCAGCCTTCAGTACACCCCCAACTGCCAGCTCAACCAAATCTAAATCCTAATAACAATAGACCAGTCCAATATGTACAAATTCTCAAAAGTTTGGATAATGAAATAGAACCAGTAGAATGTAATGAGCTTCGGCTGAGGTCAGGGCATATTATTTCCACAGAAGAAAAAGAAACTAAAAACGAAAAACAACCTGAAATAAATCCGTCGACTGTGATTGCTACAGAAATCAAACAGGGAGAAGACACAGTCAAGCAGCAAAATTCAGAGAAAATTATAATTTCTTCTCCCCCATTCCCTGAAAGATTAGAAATAGTTAAACCTATTGTTTATCCTGATTTTGATATATTAGGGGAATTAAAAAATTTGTGTATAAATATCTCGCTCCTCCAGGCCATACAAGACATCCTGATCTATGCAAAAACAATTAAGGAATTATGTGGGAAAAATCCTGGGAGGAAATTGAAAAATCCACCAAAAGTACATGTGGTAGGAACTTTATCTGACCTACTTCTGGGTAAACAAGAGCCGATTAAATATGAATACCTAGGGAATCCTGTAGTAACCATTCAAATACAAGGTTGCACCTTTCCAAACACATTAGTAGACCTTGGAGCATCCATTAATATTCTGACTACTGAAACCTGCCGGGTTTTGGGCATTACAGCCTTGGAACCCACCTCAACCTTATTGGAACTTGTTGATAGATCAGTAGTCTGATATGAAGGGACCTTACAAGATGTAACAGTTTCTGTTGATTCTTGGGAATATCTTATGGATTTCCTAGTCATTAACCTAAGGACTAGGCTAGATGGACATCCTTTGATATTGGGTCGACCTTGGTTAGCAAGGCAGATTCCTATATAGGATGTCGTACAGGGAACATGACTATTACACAAGGAAGTGTTATGAAAGAAATTGTTTTGTATCCTCCAGCTAAACCAAGTCTACCTACTGTAAATACTCAATTGCACCCAGCTAGATATCTGGAAGAAAACATCCGCTCTCCTCTCATGCTGGAAGAAGCTCTTGAATTTAAGAATCAGACAGAGGATGATGTGATTAACAATTTCATTAATAGGCCATTTTTTATGAATAACCCGACATGTCAAGTATTAAAAGCCATTCTTGATAATGAGGCACATGGATATCCCTCCAAGGACGCAGATGATCAGCTTATACCCACGATCATTGTTTATAACAGTAGGCCGATTGAGATCGAACCAGGTAAAACGCTTAACATTAACGATAACCTGGACAGCCACCAACAGCAAAGGCTTATTCAAGTGCTACAAAAATATAAAAAAAAACTTTTTCCTGGGAATACTCAGACATGAAAGGTATAGATCCCCAACTATGTACTCATCATATCTACATTGAGAAGGATGGTCACACCATTTGGAAACCCCAAAGAAGGTTGAATACCCATCTCAGGTATATTGTGAAAGAGGAACTGCAAAATTTTCTATATATAAATTTTATTTATCCTATCTCAAATAGCTAGTGGGTCTTCCCATTGGTGGTCGTTCCCAAAAAAAAATGGGAAATGAATAATCTGCGTGGACTACAGGGAGCTGAATAAGGCCACCTAGAAGGACCATTTCCCTCTTCCATTCATTGATCAAGTTCTCGACACCTTAGCAAGGAAACGTTTTTTTTCCTTCCTTGATGGCTTCACTAGCTATAATCAGATCCAAATCGCCCCTAAAGACCAGGACAAAACCACGTTTACCTGCCCATGGGGTATGTTTGCATACAGAGTTTTAACTTTTGGTTTATGCAACACTCCCACCACATTTCAGAGGGCGATATTGAGCATTTTTCTGATCTGATCAACGAAGGGCTCGAAATTTACATGGACGAGTTTACCCCCTATGGGAATGATTTTGAGTAGGGCTTGCGAAATCTGGAAAATCTACTCAAATGATGAATTGCCACCAGGTTGTGCTTGAGCAATGTAAAATGTCATATGATGATGACTGAAGGTGTGGTTTTGAGACACTACATCTCTGCGGCAACAATATAGGTAGATCCAGCTAAAATATAGGTAATTCTTGCACTACCCAAACCCAGACCGAGGTACGTAGTTTCATTGGATACGCGGGATATCACCGCAGATTTATTGAAAAAAATTTAAAATTTGTCACACCTTTGTATGTCTTAGCTGGTAAGGTCGAATTTAATTGGTCTGACAAATGCGATGTTGCCTTCGCAGATCTGAAGAAGTTGATTTCAATTGCACCAGTATTACGAGGACCAAATTGGGAGCTACCTTTCCACATTTCCACAGATGCATCAGACACAGCAATAGGCATTGTTCTTGGACAAGAAGAAGACAAAAATCCCTATGTTATTTATTATATCAGTAAAAATCTCACTTCTGATGAACATAATAACACAGTCACAAAAAATGAATTTTTAGTCGTTTTTTATGCCATAAACAAGTTTAGACATTATATAACAAGTTATTCAGTATTTTTGTATACTTATCATTATGTTATTAAATATTTAGCTAATAAACCTGTTACTAATGGGTGGGTGACTCGTTGGCTGTTACTTTTGTAGGAATTTGATATTACTATTAAGGACCGACGAGGGAAGGAAAATCTAGTTGCGGATTTTTTGTCTCGGGTACCTAAAACGAATGATCTATCAGCAGTGGATGACCAGTTTCCACACGAACATTTGTTTTCTGTGGCAATAAAGACACCTTAGTACGTAGGAAAACTACCAAGGCACCTGTCATCTAAAGAAAGGAAGTTGATTTTCCAACGCAGCACCCTAATTTCCTGGATCAGTGGATATATTTTCCACACAGGGTCTGATATGCAGATACGACGATATATTCATGAAGATGATATCTACAACATTATGAAAGCTTGCCACGACAAGCCTTGTGGCAGAAATTTTGCAAATCGCAAGACTAGACATAAAATACTTCGAATGGGCTATTACTAACCCACTATTTTCAAAGATGAAAAAAAAATATGTTCAGGCCTATGATAGCTGTCAGAGGATGGGATGTCCTGGTCAAGCCAATGCGATGCCATTATAGCCATGGTTGGTAATGGAGCCTTTTGAACGTTGGGCATTGGATTTTGTTAACCCATTCAATCCACCATCAAACCAAAAAGCCTACATACTAGTTGCTACAGACTATGTAACAAAGTGGGTAGAAGTAGTAGCTTTTCCAAGGGCTACGGAAGAAACTGTAATTAATTTTTTGTTTGAGTTATTTGTGTGATATGGTTTACCCAAGGAAGTGATAGCAGATGGGGGTCCACAATTTATAATACATAAGGTTACGACCACCCTGCAGAACCATCATATAACACATAGAATCACTTCTCCATATCACCCACAGGCGAACGGGAAGGTTGAAAGCATCAACAAGGTCCTTGAGGTGATCTTAACTAAAATAGTTTCAACACACCGATGAGACTGGGTTGCTAAAATGCCAGAGGCCTTGTGGGCTAATTGCACAATCTGGTGAAACACTACTGGTTATTCCCCGTACCAACTTGTATTTGGTAAGGAACCAATTTTTCCTATCGAATTTGAAATAAAGACTCTCAGAACAGCCCAAGAAGTGGGATTGGATCTGACAGAGGCCCAAACGAAATGACTTTAGCAATTAAATGAATTGGAAGAAGCACGGCTACTTACTCTGTAACGTACAACAATTATTCAACAACAAAGGGATAAGTGGCACGATAACCTTATTAAGAAGAAATTGTTTCGGAAAGGAGTTTGTGAGCTCCTTTATGATTCCAGGTTTCAAGACTTTCCAGGCAAACTGCAGACAAGGTGGCTTGGCCTGTATGAGATTCATGAAGTACACAACAATGGCACTATAACCCTGATTACCATTGATGGGTCTGGCTCTCCTTTTTGGGTGAACGGACACCGGTTGCGACTTTATCACAAGCCACTCACCAAAGAGTCTTTTTGCCAACAGGTATGCAGTGATCCCACTATGCAAATTTTAGCTGCAGGGGGTGATGACCCAGAAGCTTTACTTTCATGAAAATTGTTTCTTTTCAATTGTAAATAATGTATATATTTTCTACGAACATAGCTTATTAATTTGTCCATTTTACTTTTTTACTTGCATGATTGAATAGAGTAAACATTGTTGCATGAATGAGTGAATTTTTTTTAGAAATATGTGTTGTTTACAATTGTTGTTCCTTTTGGACGAACAACTGTTGTTCCGTTTTTCGGACAACTACTATTCTTTTCCAAAAGAACAGTTGTTGTTCCCTTTTACCAACTTTCATACATACGGTTGTTGTTCTATTGCCATTCCATCAAGCGGACAAGTGTTGCTCAATAAAAATAACAGTTGTTGTTCCATTCCCAACAACACATTTGTTGTTCCATTCCCGACAGTGCACTTGTTGTTCCATTCCCGATTGAACAATTGTTGTTCCATTCCCGACAGCACATTTGTTGTTCCATTCCTGACAGTACACTTGTTGTTCTGTTCCCAATTGAACAGTTGTTGTTCCATTCCCGACAACACATTTGTTGTTCCATGCCTGACATTACACTTTTGTTCCATTCTCGATTGAACAGTTGTTGTTACATTCCCAACAGCATATTTGTTGTTCCATTCCCGACAGTACACTTTTTGTTCCATTCCTGATTGAAAATTTGTTATTCTATTCATGACAAAATAGTTACTAATCTTTTCCGATAGACCAATTGTTGTTCCACTTATACAGTCTTCCGTTTGGCTAGAAATCAGCATAAAAAATAAAAATAAAAGATAAAAAAAGCATTCATATTGATTACATTATGATTTCTTTTAACCATTTGTTGATCATCTTTATTTCAAATCTGACATGGTTCATCTATTGAACGACTTGTTGTATGTCTTTCCTTTGGATATATTTTTAACTTGATTCATCACCAATATCAACATCTTGTTGGTTCTCTCTTTTACACTTTCAAATGGAAATATCCTTTTGACACAATACAAGGAAAGTAAGCATATATTTTGTAGGCATTCTTTCACTTCTTACACCATCCCTAACTCTTAAGGAGTTAGTGAGCCTCCCTCAACTTATAATAAAAAGGTGGAAATAAGATAAATCGTTCTCAAAGAGGATAGGAGGTCTCATTACAAGCCGGCCTACCATGATCATAAGGACTTAACACAAGTGACATTCCCATTCTGGCTACCACACCAGGGTAATGGCCTTTAAGACATTATATATGTCTAAGGATAGGAGGTCTCATCACGAGCTGGCCTATTCACTTTGTTCTGCCCTGGTGAATGGCATTGTGGTTATCTGGTTACCATGCCAGCATAATGGTCTCTTTGCAGAAATATGTAAACAATAATAACAAAAAGTCATAAGTTGAGGATACTGGCTCATTTTTTGGGTTTAAGTGGCAACCCTGTCGAGGCTATAGACACCTGCTGGCAGCAGTGGCTCTGTCGTGGTATTGGAGTGGTATTCTATATTGCCAATTCTTCAGTATGCTAGTACTTCCTATTTAATTAATCCAAGAGGAGAAACTACCATCGAATAGTGTTTTTACTTCTAAAAACCAGCATAACCGTTGAAAATCCATTCAATGAACCACTTCAGCCCCGTCCAATCAGTTGACGCCAGCAGTCATTATTATTTTTGTGCCATGTCAGATTTCGCTTTATCAATCACAAAAGGTAAAATTAATGTTCATAATGAATATTTACATGCTTTATTCTTTTTTTCGATCATCTCTAACCGCTCGTACAATTGTTAATTACTTCGCTTTACTCCACCTATCAGACTTCGTCGCTCACTTCATGCCATATTAACGTTGTCATGCGTACTTTTCTTTTTCCCGTACTCCGAGGGTGCCCTTTCTTATTGGAGGGTGAAGGTTATGCGCTATAATGATTTGACAAGATATAATTATCCAAATCCACCATGACTTGATGATTGGACCGATTAATTAGTGTTGCATTTATAAAAATGTTTTTTTGATTGACCAGTCATTATTATCGCATTTATATAATAATAAAAAATCTATGATCGAAACTCTTGCATGCAGCGTATTTGTTGTTGTTCAACGCTAAAACCATAGAAGTAAAGATATTTCATGCAGAATAGTGGAATTTTTATAGGAGCACAACAAGCATGGGAGGCAATTCCATTCACAATGAGCCCACACTATTGCAATTAACTGAACAGGCTCGAGCAATTCTCGAATGCGTCAGGTGGATACAGTACCTGGTCAAGTTGCAGGGATTTCACAGTGATGTTGCACTAGAATTTTTAAAGAACTTACATAATGGACACACAACCATGAAAGGAAGATCCATAGCAGTCTCTAAAGTGGTCATAGCTGAAATCTCAGGACTTTTGATGGAAGGCATAAGTGTACTGAGAAGCATGTACAATTTCAGGAAGTTGTTGAAGTATTCAAAGATCTAGGTGAAGAACTGATACGCAAAGGCAAAGGTATTCAACATGCATCCCTGAAGGAGCCATGGCAAGAAATGGCAACAATTATTCAGAAATATATCACTTGCTATGGCCGACAGGATGTGGTACAATCTAGACACCTTAAGTTGTTAGCAATACTTAGGTAGAAGATTGTAGTTAACTTTCCATTCTTTTTAAATTATTTACTACATGATGTTTCTAGCCGAGTCAGAAAAACCAAGAACCTGCAGGCTACAATTAGCCATCATGGTCTAATTAAACTCATTGTCACTCGAGAACTAACCCAACAAAAATTAACCTGGGACAATTTTGTAAATCCTATTGTACCTTCAATAAAAGAAAACCCAGGAAATGCACAGACTGGAGAAGGTGTTTAAAAAACTGTAGACAATGTTTATGAACCAAATAATGAACAGCAAACCTTAGGGGAAACAGTCTCAAGGAGGGCACGAAAAAGGAAAACCTTTGCTTTAGCTTCTGACCCTGCAAAACGAAGACGTTCTAAGAGGATAATTGCACAACAGAACATTACAGAATTGATAGAGGAATTGGGACTGTCTCATACACCCCCCGCAAGCCCACAGGATGTTTTTCCACAAGGTGACAAAGAAGAGGTGGCCCGAGTTTTGGAAAACTTGGGGATGCTCTTCGAAGAGGAAACTCAATCTGGACATTTATAGGATCAGGACCACACCCCTAGCCAGTCTGCCTCTGCTAAAATTTGACCGTCCTCTGGAGATATGGAGGAAAGTCAATCTAGACACTTACAAGATCAAGACCATGTCCCTAGCCAGTCTGCCTCTCCCGAGAGCTCTAGTCATACAAAAATTTTACCATCTTCTGGAGATATGGAGGAGTCACAAGAGCAAGGGGGACAAATTTCCTCTATAGGAAGAAGTCCTGAGCCAGAAACTCAGATAGAAAGAAGCCTTGAGTCAGAAACTCAGTCAGGAGATATTGTTTTATTGGAACAGGACCCTAGTAACGATATAACCCCTCTTTCGCCTGAAACAAATACGGTTGTTTCTTCTCCAATCAAACACCTCACCAATGAGGCAAGGGAATCATATAGTGTGAGGATGAATCTATTAAGCAAAGAGAATAATAAATTGAGGAAAAAGATGAAGCAGTTGAGGAAGTGGTTGAAAGAAGTGAGCAAGGCTCGTAGGAACAAATTAGAATCGAAAACCATTGGTACTCAAAGTGAAAACCTCCCTCAGACCACTGGAACACAAACAAAAGACACCCATGTAAATTCAATTGGAATTCAAACTGAAATACATCATATTGAAATTGTCGGAAGCTAGACTAAAGACATTTGCACCTGTTCGACGGAGACTCAGACAAATTTCTTTGCAGACTTGATGGATGTTGCAGTTCAAACAGACTTTTCACAAAATTCTCAAACAATTGATACAGCAGAAACAGTTGCTCAGATTGACTCGGTGGTAACCTATGATATAGTTTCCTAGACCGAGGACACACCCCTATACACTCCTTTGGTAAGGGAGGCTACCATCCGAAAGTTACAAAAATAACTAGAAAAACTACAACATACTCTAGCACAGTATCAAAGAGAAGTGGTACCCTTGCAGACTCAGAAGGATTTATTGAAGAAGCTTGATAATCTGACTGCAACAGAGGATGAGACTTATGCTAGTCTCAGAGCTGAGAAGAAAAAAGTAAAAGAATTACAAAATCAGCTTCAGAAAGCTATAGAGAAAATTAAAATTGTTTTCTCCATTTATTCAAATGCCTTGTCTTGTAGGTCACCTGCTACCAATTATGCATTGTTTTTTCTTGAAAGGTATTTGTTTTCAAAGGTCAAATCTATCAGGGCCAGTAAACCAGTTGAATTTAAATCAACCCCAAACTTTATTCAATGCTAAAAAGAGCATAATGAAAAGGTGAAGTGTCTTCTCTGTGAATTATACTTACACAACTTTTTCTTGGAGGATGAAAGGGATGCTAACCCTAGCCCCTTGATCGGAGATGTTCAATTTCAAGCCTTCGTTTCTTTTGCATGTAATCAGATTAAGCGGGCTAAGGCATATAACATTTTCTAGAAAAGGGAGCTTTAATTAGATCTTTGGGTTAGGGGATAACATACAAAACCCGCACACCTTTTTGCAGAGCACAAACGCTTTATGGAACAACCAAATGTTGTGGCCTCTCTAGGTCCACTCCATAAATATACTGTAAAATCCGAAATGGAATATTTCCAAGTTCTTAAAGAAGAAGCCCTACTTGCTGCAAAACAGAGATGTATGGATTCCTCCAACATCATTAAAAATAGAGAGCCATTTGGTTACAAAAATTTCAAAGTTGTTGTTTCTCATTTGGTTAAGTTCAGTAATCTTATCTCATGCATGGGCCCTACATGGATAGGTTTCCAATATAGAATCCCCATTATTTGGTATCCGCCCGATGGGTACCATTTTGACTATGAATTGGCAGAATGCCAAGAAGGCTGAGCATTTGCAATGCTTAAAAAGAAAAAATGGTTTTCGGGTATATCTAGAAGAAACATATCATGCTTATTCCTTAACACAATTACATGTTAATCATCTTCTTGCATGAGGACATGAAAAAAGGTAAGCAAGGGAATAAGTTGGGACACAGAAACGGTATGTTTGTACCCTTACATTACTTAATAAATCACAAGATGGGACATTATGCGACTAATTGCCCATCGAAGAAGTCCAAGAAGTGATCCTCGGAAGGATTGGAAGGTGAGGCATTAGCCTCTCAATTCGAAATGGACTTTACCCTCATCGCATGCATGGTGTCATCGATGATGGGTTGTGTCTGGTATCTTGATAGTGGAGCCTCATTCCACATGACCGGTGATAAAAATTTATTTAGTGCCTTGGAGGAGAAAGACCTCAAGATGTGCATAGAGATGGGTGACGACGGAAGGTATAGTGTTTCAAGAGTGGGCACAGTTGCTTTTCAAAGGGAGCATGGAGCTCCTCTCACCTTGATAGATGTGATGTATGTGCCTGGACTGAAGAATAACTTGGTATCAGTCGCAATGTTGGAGGAAAAAGGCTACGATGTTTTCTTCAGTAAAGGAAAGGCGTTCCTAAGACACATAGCCATGGGTCAGACTAAAGGGATAGGGAATCGGGTGAAGAATATTTATAAACTAGAGGTAGATGATTGTGCAGCATTGAGTATGAAAGCAGAATTGATGCAAAGCCAAGACATTGGCGAGTTTTTTCACAGGAGGTTGGGCCATTTGCATCATGGGGCTTTGAAGATAATGTAGCAGATATCTACAGGACTTCCCAAATGTAAACTTGAGCAATTTGACACATGAAAAGGTTGTACCTTGGGAAAGTACACCAAGTCTTCCTTTCATGATCGAGACAGTCGAGCAAAGGCTATCTTAGAGAAAGTTCATACTGATTTGTGTGGACCATTCTCGACGGCATCCACGACGAAGCAAAGGTATTATGTGATTTTCATTGATGATTATTCTCGTAAATGTTGGATTTATTCAAGCAGAAGAAGGACCAAACCTTCACAAAGTTTTGTGAGTTCAAAGATTTTGTCAATAAAGAGTCAGGGAAGAAGATCAAGGCCTTGAGAAGCGACAACGGTGGAGAATATGCCTGTCAAGAGTTTAAGGACTTATGTGCAGCGAAAGGAATTAAACGAGAGTTGACGGCACCTCATAACCCACAGCAAAATCGAGTGGCCGAGAGGAAGAACAAAACTATTATAGGGGAAGCACGGGCAATGTTGCATGACCAAGGCCTACCACTTCACTTGTGGGTTGAGGCATGCAACACAGCGGTCTATTTGCATAACAAAAGCTCGCATCGCATACTTGGGATGAAGACACCAGAGGAAGCTTTCTCCAGTAAGAGACCAGATGTGGGTCACTTCAGCATCTTTGGCTCATCGGTATATTGCCATGTGACAAAGGATGCACGGAAGAAGCTTGAGCCGACAGCATAGTTGGGGATATTTGTGGGGTACACTGATACACCTCACAACTATTGGGTGTACTTGCCTACTAGTCGAAGGAAAGTGGTTCGCATAGATCTCAAGTTTGATGAGCCAAAGGCCATGCGAGTTTCCCTTGAGAGGGAGCTCCAACTACAGGCTATGGAGGAACTATTGCTTCCTAAGGAGGAGGAGCCTCAGACTGATGTGGAGCAGCCACATGCAGAGGTTATAGGAGTGGAGACATCCACTCAAGTAGATTCTTCCAGATATGGATGGAAGCGCACAAGAGAAGCTGATAGATTGTTGGAGGATGCGAGATAGAATGTGGGAGCACCATCTTCTCAGTGCAAACAAAGGAGGTCACCTGAGAGGTACATTGGACACATGGCCCTTGCTGGGGAATGTGCTGAGACCGAGCCATATTTCTTTGAGGAAGCAGTGCAACAACCGATTTGGGTTGATGTTATGGTGGAGGAGTATGACTCCATAGTTCGTAACAGTGTTTGGGACGTGGTTCCGAGACCGAAGAGCAAGTCAATTGTGAGTTCTCGTTGGCTTTACAAGGTAAAGAAAGTTGCTGATGGTAGTGTGGAGAAGCATAAGGAAAGATTTGTTTCCCGTGGCTTTTCACAGGTGGAGAGGATCATTTTGCTATAATATATTTCGACAGAGGAGCAAGATTCTGACATTTTGACAAAGGCATTGTCAAAGTGTAAATTCGAGTTCCATAGAGACAAGATCGGGGTGGCAGATAATCCCTTTCTTGTTGAGAGGGAGTGTTGAAATATGGCAACAAGAATATTCCAATTTAATTTGTCCTTGAATTAAATTGTGAATTAAAATCGAATTTAGTCTTAACAGCTACTTGGAAATAATTAATTAATTTGTTTCAAATTTATTAGTTATAGAAATTCAAGTTAGAAGTCTTTCTGAAATCATGCAAGAGTTATCCCTTAAATTAAGGAGACAAGATTGAGTTATATTTGAGTTGTAATTACTTAACTCAGTTTACTGAGTTAATTCTAGTTAAATTAGTTCCAAAGTGTTTGAGGAACTAATGGTGAGTTAACAGTCAGTTGATGCATGCATGCACTCAACTAGTGCTACTCCAGTTAACTGAAGATTCCCTCATCAGAAACTCATGCATGTCTATTCTGAGAAAGACCCAATTGAGATAAATGTTCAAGGATAGTGTACTATCAGTTTCATGTATTTTCTTTTAAAGAAAACTCATGCATGAAATCAAGGAATCATCCTTGAAGATTGCGCAGTTTTGGAGGCTTGATCATCCACTTGGTAGATTGGTTATCCACTTGGTAAAGGCTAATCATCCACAAGGAACAGCGCAAGGAAATAGGAGCTTGGAGGGCAGAGAGGAAGGCAGGAGAGAAGACAAGATTGCCTGTGAGCATTTGTGAGGATTGTACTGAGAGCTGGCTAGCTGTGAGAGCTAAGGCTTTGTATAATTCCTATGTATTTCCACCATGTATGATAATACAATAGTGTGCGGTTTTTAGCTGAGGTTTTTCCCAAAGTATTTTTATGTGTATTGTGTGATTGATTCTTCTTCTTCTGGTTATATTGTTCAGCTCGATCTTTAAGCTTCCGCAAATTGATAGTAGAAGTAGGTTATAGTATTCTGCTTTGATTTATATTGCATTATTGGGTTAACCTACATCAGATTTTCTACATGCTCATGTGTTCCCTTTCAAGCTACGTGTTTCCACAGGTTTCCAAGGGGCGCACTCATTCCCCTTTTCATGGGTTAGAACCCTTCATGCGCCTTCCTTGACTTGTTGTGCATGTCACACCCTTGCTACCAACATGGACAACTTACTTACCTCTTAGCGCAATCGCGCTCAAGGCAATATTGTACGACCCACTACTGGGACTCCTACACCAAATGGTCTGAGGTCTAGTTGGGACTTCTTACTGGGGAGATCCCCTGACATGTTCACAGGTCCAGCACCATCAACACATTCCTTGTACATATGTGGTACATTTCACTATCAATGACATTGACCTCAAGACTAGAGCTATTGTCGATGGATATAAACAACTCATTATATCATTCAGAGTGGAGGACCTTGAAATTATGAATAAGGTACCTAAAATTGAAGTTAATTTTGATTAAAAAAATTCAATGTGAATTCATAGTTGTTGAGGCTATTTCTTGTGAAGTTCAAATGCCACAACTAATTACGCATTGGTATTGGGATGATGATAAGTCTTCACATGAGGGTTGATAATTTATGCCCCACTGATAGAGTCAAACATTCTCCAGACATAATTTCTACGATGCTTAGTAAGTTATTTGGAGAGCATAATCCTAACCATTTTAAAACAGATTGGATTCCTTCAAAACACCAAGTTCTCCTATCAAATAATCTAAGAAGACAAATTGAAAAAGTGGTCAATACCCTCGGGTTTGTCCCTCAATTTTTCATGTTAGTCTATTTGATAGGTGTTATTTGTGCCAGTAACACCATTTATTTAATGGAATGGTACTAGTCTCCAAATATATAACCAATTAACATCTATTGTTCCAAGTTATGGGATACTAGGTATAAAGATCATTTTTATGACATTTGCAATAAGTTGATGACCCCTTTGCATTAAATTTAATTCAATCATTTACCTTCCAAGTTCACCGATGGAGTTAAGGAAGGAATTGATCGTATTGGGGATTGATGTATTAAGGATACCTTCCTTATATTATAATCTATGGTTGTTAATTTCCTCACTATGATTTTCCAAAGTATGTTCCTAATAAATTATCCCTTTGTGAAATTGCTTATCAAACAGCAAAAACAAGCATAACAAAGGACTTGGCTTCTGGATCCAAGAAGCTTTGGTTTTCATTCCCTATAAAATTGGGGATTTATACATTGAAAAATTTCAAACATGACAAACTATAAGAAACAAACTTAGATTTGATTAATTTGTCTAATATCCCATTCAAAAAACATAACCCTCTTAATATAGTGTAGAAGCATTTTAAAACATAAGTGTAGTCAAAATATATAACAATGAAGATCCACCATTTGATGAGAAATCTAAAAGGGTTAAGTGCCATGAAAAGGTTTTGTAGAAGAATCAATAAATCCCAGAAGGTCATCCTAGAGAAGAATTCTTTATTTTTCAAAGGCAAAGGAGATTATCTATAGGACCCCATTTTGTGATTCAGACTTAGATACAACAAGCTACATAGCACAAAACAAGTTCAAGTACAATTCTTACATCACCCAAACAAGCATAGGTAAGGGATACACAAATAGAGAATACTCACACAACAAAGGCACAATCAAGTTATATACAAACATAGCGATTCTAGACTAAACAAGCACCTTTAAAAAAAATACATACAGACTAGCCTTCAACTGAAAATCCACCAATAGATAAACTACAAACAAAAGGATATCAATTTGAGAAGCTCCAAAGTAAAAAAGTTGAAGTTATACAAGGATAGACTGAGAAACAGGTACTACATGAGCCAATTCAACATGTATCACATGAGCCAAAACCAAAAATCCAAGTTGAACAATTTCTCATTGAACAATATTAATTGGATATATCACAAGTCAATGATCTTTACACACAAGATCAAAATCCTACACAGTATTTCCGTACACCTACTTAGAAAAATACTCAAACTAGTCAACCTTAGGAAAAACTAGGGATTATTACCACATGCATTATTTATAAAACTCATATTTTAGTGTATCTAAGAATTACTTCTCCGAATGTTGGTTTTGTAGATACTATTGAATCTGTTGAGGAAGAAGAGTTTTCCGATCATTGTGTATATTTCCACTGTACGAAGAAAGTCATCATTAAAAGGAGACAAAAATGGAAGAGAGTAAAACAAACTGAATGACCCCCCACAAAACAAATAGTGTATTAGGACATCTCTAAACTCGCTCAAGATGAGTTTGCAAATGAGGTAGTTGATTCTATTGGGGAATTTTCTCATGCCAACAAATGGTCAATAAATAACATGAAACAAACAATTAAACAGACGCAAAACAAGATCAATGATCTTGAAAACATATTGCAACAACAAAAATCTCACATTGTGGTTGTTGCACTATTACAGCAACACCATGACCACTTCAAAAATCTAGAACAAAAGTTGAAATTGAAATCCAACAAGTGCCATAGACATCCACCAACTTGATAATATAAAGGATTTCCAAATAAATTAATTAAGATTGCAAATTAAGACACTTCAACATAAAAACTTGGATGTCAAGACTTTCATAAGAACTTGAATTAGATTCAGTTCATCATAATACTTTGAAAAGTTTTCCATTTCTATTTCAAATAAATTGTCAAAGTATAACCAAGTGCAGAGTGATTTAAAAAGGTTGTAGTTGTAGTCAAGGCACAATTCAACCCATGCTTATCTTCTCAAGGTATCTAAAAATATCAAGAGGAAAATGTCAAAATTATGGTGTAGATTTGCAACTTCTCATGAAATTTTAACCAAAATCACAAGACACAAACCTACTCTACTACTCTCTGGAAAGTAATTCACAAATTATAACAAAAATCTCAAACATGAAATAAGAATCGCACACTTGAAAATAGTATTTTTCCCGAGGAAATAAAATTTCTAGAAAACCCCAATGTTTGCTTGCATTAATATGATAAACAGAGATGTATTAAAATTAATTTTCTCAACTGAGCACAACTCGCAAGTGCATAACCTATCTCTATGCTCATTGAGAAGCTCTTACCCAGACTTAGTCAATTTCTTCCTCTTCTTGAACCCCTATTTTCTTGTGCAATTCATGGGGAAATATGCCCTTATTAATTAGGAATTTCCTCCAAAATGTTTGTGCAATTCCTCAGGGTTGATCACCTGACCTCATGCAACACTTGTATACTCAAGTAGTTTACAACCATTGGTTAACTGCCTTGGAAGCTCCACCACAACTGGGAAACTGGTATTCTTTGCATGCATAAGTTAATTATTAGTTGATTGATCAATTAACTAAATGATCTCTGAGTTAGACTAATGTCCCAGTACTTAACTAACCACCAACTAGTTATATTAATAGTCAGAACTAGTTTAATTGATTACAATTAAAATTAACTCAATCTAGGCTCCTAAAATTTAGGAATCACCACATACAATTGAAATTCATGCCCTTAACTCGAATTAACTGAGTGACAAGTGCCATGTCACCTCAGTCAATGTTGAAAGTGTGCAACAAGAAATGCTAAATTTAGGAAGTGCTAAAAATAGAACTGCTAAAAATAGCACTTCTAAAAATAGCAGTTTGGCCAATGAGCATTTTGGCCACCTTGGGTGAGAGGTGAAACTGCTAAAAATAGCATTTCTGGGTCCCTTCCTATTTATAGCAGTCCCTGGTCTATCTATAGGAAGTAAATTCAAATTTGGTCTTACCAGCAGTTTGGAATATTAATTAATTAATTCTCCATGAGTTAATTAGTTAAGGAAAAGAAAACTTGAAGTCTTTGTGAGAACATGAAATTATTTCTCCACTAATTGGGGAATGTGTCCTTGATTTGCTCCACTGATTGAGGAATTAAGGATGAGTTCTATATTAAGAGGATTAGTTGACTTAGTTTAACTTAGTCAAGTTCAATTAGATTAATTTAACAAGTTGTTAAATTAATGAGATATAGTTTGTTGATGATTGCATGCATGTGACAACTATTATTTTCAGATAATTGTGTATTCGCTCATGGATAACTGATGCATGTTAGTTCAGACAAAGACCCAGTTGAGATCAGAGAAGGGATAGTGTACTATCAGTTGGATGAATATTTTTCCTATAAAGGAAGCTCATCCATGATGAGGATTTATCTCCTTCAAGTTTGTGCAGTTAGTTCAGAGGTTAGTGAATGTGTGAAGAGGCCAATTCACACAGGTGGCAGCACTGGACCTCAAGGAAACTGCACAAGGAAATAGGAGGCTTGGAGGGCAGAGGAGAAGGTTTGTGAGAAGCCTTTGACTATCTATGAGTAGCAGAGGGATTGTACTGAGATCTGGATAGCTTCGGAGCTAAGGCTTTGTGTAATCTGGACTATATTTCCACTTGTATGATAATACAGAGATGGGGTTTTAGGTAGGTGCTTTCCCCGGGTAAGTTCTTCTATGTTATGTGTGATTGGTTCCTTCTTATCAGTTATATGTGTTCTTATTGATGTTGCTCATGGTTGATTAAGCTTCTGCTAAATTGGTTGTAGAAGTAGATCAAGTGTTTTGATTTAGTATATTGCATTACCAAGTGATCTACAGGTGGAAATTTCTACATGGTATCGGAGCTAGCTGATTTGTAGAAAAAGTTCTACATGGTATTAGAGCTAGCTGATTTGTAGAAAAATTCTACAAAATTCTATAGTTAACTCCTCCAAGTTGTTTGTTGATGTGGAATTTTGAATTTTCTCAATTTAATCAAGGCAAATTGAGAATTTCTTGCTGCAATTTTCAACACTCCCTCTCAGCAAGAAAGGTATTATCAACAACCCTTATCCTACACATGTGGAATGTACTGCATGCAACACCTCTCACGGTTTTTGTTACGACTACAACATCTGCAACTGAGAATCATCCAAAAAAACAAATTGAATCAATTGTCTGCAACTGTCTACTGGGAAAACTATGTTGTTGTTGACTCTGCTACTGAGGGTCTTGGTCTTCTGTCAACACTGCTCTGCACTCAGTATCAGATTGCCATTGATCCTCTTGCTATTGAATATCGTGGACCCCCGTATCAAGGTAATTATCCATGAAGAGAATGCCTCAATGGAGCCTACCCAAATTTCTGCAACTATTGGACTAAGGCTTCACATTGCCCCACCTCACTCCTGGAGGTATAGTTGCATGCATGGAAAAATATGATCTACTCATATTTTTGTTGTTGCTCTGTTGTTTCTTCTACACTGCTCCTGTAACTACTGCAATAATGAGTTTGATCTTCCCATATCCTGAAGTACTAGCTTCCATAAAGTTGATCCCTCTGAAACTAGACTCCTTTTGAGCCTCAATCTCCCTGTGGGAAATCTTGTTGCTCCTCAATCTACCAATATCAATGATCACAACTCCTTTTTGTGTCACTAAACATTGGCTCACTAATATGCCCACTAGTAGCCTTCTAGCTCCATTAAGAAGTCTGCACATAGGGTCTTCTGGATCTTCCCTCAACTAGGGCTCAATAATGTTGCCTCATAAAAATTCATTAGTCTTAAATGATCATTGTACACAATGGCTTAAAGGAATAGTTCTAATGTGATTCCTACTCTGATAACATGTATAAATTACTGTGTAGATTTGCAACTTCTCATGAAGTTTTAGTCAAAATCACAAGACACAAGCCTACTCTATTGCTCCGCGGAAAGAAATTCACAATTTAGAACAAAAATCTCAGACATGCAATAAGAAATCAGACACATGCAAATAGAATTTTTCCTCGGGAAATAAAACTGCTAAAAAATGTCAATGTTTGCTTGCATTAATTTGATGAATAGAGATGTAATACAATTGTTTTGTTCAACTGAGCACAACCTGCAAGTGCATAACCTATCTCTCTGCTCACTGAAACGATGTGACCTGGACTTAGTCAATTTTTGTCTCTGCTTGAGCCCCTATTTGTTTGTGCAATTCTTGAGGAAATATGCCCCTATTAATTAGGAATTTCCTCCAAAATTCTTGTGCAATTCCTTAGGGTCGATCACTTGACCTCATGCAACACCTATACACTCAACTAGTTTACCATTGTTGGTTCACTGCCTTGGAAACTCCACCACAAATGGGAAACTCATATTATTTGCATGCATGAGCTAATTATTAGCTGATTGATCAGTTAACTAGATGATCTCTGAGTTAGACTAATGTCCCACTACTTAATTGACCACCAACTAGTTCTACTAATAGTTAAAACTAGTTTAACTGATTACAACAGAAGTTAACTCAACCTAGGCTCTTAAAATTCAGCAATCACTACATACCACTGAACTTCATGCCCCTAACTCGAATTAACTAAGTTAACTGAGTGACAAGTGCCATGTCACCTCAGTTAACTCCTCCAAGTTACCTGTTGATGTGGAATTTCAAATTTTCTCAATTTAAACAAGGGAAAAATCAAATTGGGAATTTCTTGCTACATTTTTCAACAGAAAACTCAAATTGTTGTGAACAACTAGGAACGGAGACTTAATCAATCCCAAAATTAGTCGTTGAATCACTCAAAGACCGCTCTATTCTAATAGACAATGCCATGAACCTAAAGTTTGACATGCGTAGCATTCAATTCCTGGGTGAAGTAACAAAGGGCTTGTGTATTTTTAATGTACACGATCATAGAAAAACATAGAAAATGAAATCAAATAGGTTCACTAATGCACAATACTGTAGGAATTTACAGGGTAATTTCCTTAGATAGAACACCAAAGGACACCGCTCACAAACAGATCATAGATCAGTACACCAATATTCTTGACGTGGTTAAAAACCTCAAAGAGGGAAACAGTCCACGGCCTGAGCCAACGCAACCACTTCAGGAAATTTAATAATGTAAAAGAAAGAAAATTTACATAACCTTCCCTCATGAACGGTCACCTTACAAATGACCCTCCATGCTTTTTAAATAGAGATCATGGACCAATAAGGTGTTAAGCCATAGATCAAGTGTTGGTAATACCGAGGAGAGAATGGACTGTCGGATCACTTCATGTCTAGAACATATCATGACCGTTGAATTGTAAGTTACAAAAAGTACATAGTAAAGAAACACATTTTACCTAACTATACATTAGAAAAGTTATACTTAACTATTTCCTATGTGTCGGAATATCCTAATATCTCCCATTAAGAACAACTTGGGATAGGATTGAAGGATGTACAAAGATGACACAATAGGAGAAGGAAGGAGGCATTAGAGCCTATCCCCCCTTAGTAACAACTTCCTGAACTCATTAGAGCCTATTCCCCCTTAGTAACAACTTCCTGAACTCCAACCATAAATCGAAGTTTAGTAAAATTTGCCTCTGGGAGAGCCTTTGTAAAGATGTCTACAACTTGATCATCGGTTGAACAATATTGCACTTCAAGAACATGGTCATGAATGAGCTTTCTGATGAAGTGCATGTGTAGTTCAATGTGTTTTTTGCACTAATGTTGGACTAGATCTTTGCATAGTTGAATGGCACTTTGATTATCGCACCAAAGTGTAGTCGGATGTTGTTGCTGAAAACCAAACTCTGACAGGATCTGACGAAGCCACAGGGCTTCCTTACTAGCTTCTATAGCGGCACGATACTCTGCTTCTGCTGAAGAAAGAGAAATGGTACTTTGTTTCTTGCAATCCATGCAATAGGTCGAGAACCAAGAGTGAATACAAAACCTACAGTAGACTTCTGATCATCAGGGTCACCAGCCCAATCAGAATCAGTGAAACCAACCAATAGAGGAGATGCTTCTGCACTGTAATGAATCCCAAACTAAATTGTACCTCGAACATAATGAAATATTATTTTAGATGGTTTCCAATGACTTTCATGTGGTTTTTTCATAAACCGAGAAATAAGGGCAACAGCAAAGGAAAGGTCAGGACGGTTATGGGTGAGATATAAAAGTTTTCCAACAAGTTTATGGTATAAGGTAGCATCAACTTTAGGGAAAGTACAAGTGACTGGAAGTTTGGCTCCAGACTGAAAGGGAGAAGGAGCTAGCTTATAATCTTCCATGTGAAAGTGGCGTAGAAGATCATAGACATACTTGGACTGGGAAAGGGAAATACTTTCTTTGGATTACAAGACTTGAAGACCAAGAAAATAATGCAAGTGTCCTAAGTCTGTCATTTCAAACAACTTTTTAAGGATAGACTTCACATGGTATATAAGGTTGGGATCACTACCAGTAAGGATAAGATCATCAACATAAATAACAAGAATGATAAGAGACTTACCCATTTTCTTGGTGTAGACGGTATTCTCAAAATGGCACCTAGAAAAGCCAGTAACTAAAGGAAAGCTATCCATTTTGGCATATTGTTGTAGCGGCTACAACCAACCTCCAAAAATTTTCCTTAGCCTGTTTTGGAGACTCCCTACCAACCTTACACAACACTTTGTCTTGCTTCGTCAAGTACTCAAGCTTCATGTGTTTTTGTTGCAAAGAGGTAGTATATCGATCACAGTTGATCCACTCCCTTCACCCAGACTAGGTCCAATTGTAGGCTGAGCAGCTTCCCCTTGAAAATTGTGCATTCCTAGAGGGCAACCAGCCTTCCCTCCATAAATTGCGCTTTCCTCTCTTGTAGCCTGTTGGGCTCCAGGATTGTGCAATCCTGCCAGCCAACACTCCCAATAGGATTTGCGCAAATTTTCGCAGCAGAGGTTGTTCAGCCCAAGATATGTGCAAATATGGGCAAAAGTTAGCTGCTCTGCCTAGAAACTTCGCAAACCTTCTAGGCAGTCAGCCCAACTCCCAGCCAGGAATGTGCATTTTTCCCAAGCAGTTGAGCAATTGCATGCATGAGTAGTCCGGTTGACTTGCTCCACCCAGGACCAAGGAAACTTGACTTGCATGCATGCATGACTTGATCTTCCTGGAAAATCAAGAGACAACATGCAAAACCATTCCATGAGTCAGTGAGCTATTTTTAGCAGTCGGGGGTTACATGCAAAGTTGTTTTAGAAGTTTCCCTCCAAGTGTTACTTTTTCCTAGATTTGTGGCATGCGCGTCATGAGACCAAACTTATTTATTCGACGCATCAGAGCTCATTCATTCACATCAATCTTGGAGCTCTGACATCCCACAACACATCCAGGACTCTTCGACACATCCGGCTCAGCTATTCACGGGTAAGTGGCCTCAACTTGTCTTTTTCAGCATTTCTGACACTTTTGTGTGTTCTCTTATGTGAGTGTTGCTTGCTTGATGTCTTCGAATGCTTTTTGTCATTTACATGTATAATAGCTTGTTCTAGCTCTGTTCATTTTTTGTTTCTATCTCACTGTTGTCGCATGCATGAAACTGTTTTGCACGGACGTTCACCCAACCGGCGAACAGCCTCACCCACATACATGTTGATCTGTTTGTCGAATATTTCATTCATGTTTTTCATATACTGTTAATCACTTCTGTTATCACTTAGTGTCGCCATGCAATCACTGTCTTACTTTCTTTCAGTTTCCCATCGGTAAGTTGGGCCAACCTTGGCCCAGGCTCTACCTTCACCAAGGCTGCATTGTGCAATTTGGGGAAGGAAGGCTCACCTTCCTCTCCAGATTTGCGCATTCCTGCCCAGCATTGGCCTCCAAGAATATTTTGCACATTTTTGGAGGACAGTGGCTGCTTGGCCCAAGAAATTGTGCAAATTTGTCCTTGGGCCAGCAGTCCTTCTCAACTGGAATTGTGCATTACGCAATCCCAACAGCTAGTTGCCTGACTAGATTGCACATTTCGCAGATCCAGCAGCCAATCCTACCTCCTAGATATCCCAAACTTCCTTTTGTGTAGTTCTAGAAGCTAGTCACCCAGCATCCCAGTAAAATTTGCGCAATATTTCTCCTGAGTTCCCTAGGTATGTGTTGTGTCCTTCCCCGGATTTGCTTTTTTTTCGTTGACATATTTCTTGCCATGCATGTTTCTTATTTCAAAATCTTTCAGGTATTCATCTGTATCAATGGATTCCAAGAGAAAAAGATCTCAAGACACTGATGGTATTGCAGCTGGACCAGTAGCTGAGAAGGTGTCCTCTGGTTTTTCGATCTATGAAGATACAAAGTTGTATCTAGACAAGGACATCAAACTGAAGTGGCAAGAGGTTAATGAAACATTCACAGGCACTTTTGGGGAAGACCATCAGGTGTACGTGAACATTCACAAGTCCAGCTTGTACCAGATTGCATGCAGATACCCTGTGTTCCCATGCATGGACATGATTCACTGGATCGTCTCTCACACTGACCCCGAGACGATGACCTTGAGCAGTGTCAGTGGGACGAATCTTGTAACCTTTTGGGCATGAGATTATGATGAGATGTATCAGATGTCAGAGCCCGTGACTGTCATGACTCCTCCATTCAGCTTGCCCAATAACAGAGCTCACTCCAGAGACATTCTGAATGATTGGGTAAAGGAGCTAGCTCGCTTCAAGATGACACCCAACCAGATCTATGAGACGAAGATATTGAGGAAGGCATACCAATACTTGGTCATATTTTCATGTTGACTGAATGGCCAAGAAATAACTGAAACCTTTCCTCGGAGTTGGGTGATCGCGCTGGACCAACTAGCTAGAGAAGGAATACCATGCAACTGGTCCAGCATACTGGCTCATCAGCTGAAGGAACAAGTCACGAAGGCTCGACAGTCACCCGAAGGCATGCATGCGGAGATTTACATGCCCGCCTACATCCTAGACGCAGTCTATGCCCAACATGAGTTCTCAGGCTTGGAGTGGGCTTGGTCACTGGAGAAGACTGTTGTGAACACATATTTCAAGTTGTTGTCCGAATGCAGTTTCAGAGGAGTGATCACACGGCTGTCTGACCATTTTGTCACCCCAATGTACAGGTTGATATTCGAACAGGATCCACCCTACATGTCAAAGGAAGTGATGAAGGAATTGTTAGGCATTGCAGATTAGTATGCCTCATCGTCTGGCACGTTCATCCGAGTGTTCAGTGCGGAGAAGCCTCTTCATGTTCTACCAAAGTTTTCCTTGAATGTGCTTGTCATGCAGGAAGTAGCGTATCACATCTCGGCAGGATTGATAGCTAGACTGTAGCGGAAGAAGAAGACACCTTCGCCCGCTCTCATGCCTCACCACAGAGTTGTGCAATCTCATGGAGTACCAACTCAAGAGGACTAAACATCCCCTGTGCAAGTTGAAGAACAAGTGATCATGACTGATGTGCACAAGCATCCAACTGCTTTGGATGATGCAACTATAGTGTATACCAAAGCCACTATCTCAAGTGTTCATTTCCTCATAGCTGAGAATGAGCGAATGGCAAAGGAACTACAAGTGGCCAAGCAGGGAGGAGACTTGGTGACAATGTCCACCAAAGATGAACTGAAGAAGGCAATACTGGATGAAGTATTGTCCCTTGATACAGTCATGTGAGCATTGTACACCAAGTTTGGTACTGTGAACCAAGAAGTCGTCCATCTCCACAGATGGCAGCATCGATGTGCAAGAAGAGCACGCATCTTGGAGAACATACATGTTGTCATTGATAACATGCAAGCATGGACGATGAATTACAAGGGAGCCCCGCTTCCCTTGCCAAAGATGATGAGGGCCAATGCAGTCGAGCTGCAAGCACATATCCGGAGTCAGGTCTGGAACTATGAGGACGTACTGCAACTCATCACTATCATACAGGCTTCCCATGCACGAGTATTCAAGAGAATGGAGGTTGTGGTGCACACACATGCGATCCCATCACTTGGGACTCTCATCCAGGCGAAGACCAAGAAGAAGGTCCAACAGGAGCTTGACTCGTACTTCGACGAGTTGATGCACATTGCCACCAGCCCAGACTTTCCTATCAGTGCAGACATCATGCGCAAGTATGTTGCTGATCTGGCCACATTGAGGACAATGATGTGCATGCTTTCAGACGAGTTAGACAGAGGAGCCCGAGCAGTGTACCTGGATGCTATGGAGGAAAGGTTCAAGTTTGAGACAAATGTCACAACGGAACACATGGACACTATTATAGACAACCAATCTTGGCATGAATATGTTATTTTTGATCAGCATGAGGATGTCGAGCAGTTGGCATTAGGGGATTTTTGAGGTCTAAAATGGGCCTCCAAAGGAAATAATAAAATAAGATTAGATTACATCATCAAATTTTAGAGGGAAAAAAGACAAAACTATTTTTTCAAATTATCTTCATATGGGTTTACTCAAATTTTGAGCAAAAACACTCGTTGGATGCAGAATTTGATTCCTCATCCAAGGAGTACCCATGTTGCAAACTTTCGATGGACCCTGCTACACGAAAAATGGGAAATACATGAAAAACGTGATTGCAATCATGTTTTTTCATGTTTGTTGGCTACGTATGCAACATGGGTACTCCTTGGATGAGGAATTAAATTTTTCATCCAACGAGTACTCCCACTCGAAATTTGAGTAAAATCTTAGGGAGATAAGTTGAAAATACGAGTTGAAAAAGTAGTTTTATTATTTTATTATTTTTTAATCTTTGTACTTTTTTACTCCAAAAATGGTGAATCATCCCCCATGGTTGACATCATCATCTTGAATCCTATTGGTTCTTATAAAGTTTATTTTGGTTGTACATTTTTCTTAGGAGGCGTATTTTAGACCTCAAAAATCCCCTAATGACTTCTATAGTTGTCTAAGTCAGAATGATGTCGAGTTGGGTTTGTTCAAGCCATTGTTCACATGGGTACATGTGCATTGTAATTTTGAGTCATGTCAAGTGTAAGTCAAGTGTCAAGAGTGGATGTAACAGTCATAGAGTAGGTAAAGAGTCATGAGGGTAGTTGGATGGTCACAAAGGGGAATGTCAAGGGTCACCCCACCCTTTGCTATAAATAGTCCCTCATAACTCATTGTATAGGCTTTTGGTCAGCCAAGCCTGGTAAGACTATCTTGGAAAGAGCTTGGACAGTATTGTAACGCGCCTTGGCTTCTCCATTACACGGAGCTAGTTCATCTCTTTGGAGGAGTAGGTGGATGTGGCTGTAATGTTTCACTAATGGGACTAGCAGTTTTACATGGATGTATTGTATGATAGGAACTTACACTTTTTATATAATAAGAGCCAACACATTTTCATGCATATGTTGTTATTGTAGTTGGACTGTTCCAGTTGCCTTAATGATATATGTTGTTTAACTTACGTATTTGTGTATGACTAACTTGTATGCCATTATATGAATCTTGTTGTTAATGTAGTTGTATATGTTGTTAATGTTGTCACCGTTTGTGTCGACTTCTTTGCCGAACATCAGACAGACCTTTCACATGAACCTTGTTGTAACAACTGTCGCACTCGTCTTGGACTAATCCGTGAGTGCTTTACATGTTATCTTACCTTGTATGACGTGACTGTCGCATTCGAGTGGACTACTCCATCAGATGTTGTGCATGTCCTTTGGTGTTGTGTGTTGCTAGCCGAGTTGGAAATGATCCCTTTCAACCTAGAACTCACCTTCACCCTCATCTCCCCCTTATGTGTTAGAACCTCTCATGCATCGTCCTTGACTCACTGCATCAGTCACACCCTTGCTACTGACAGAGTTATCTTACTTGCCTCTGTGCAACATCGCGGTCAAGGCATTACCTTACGACCCACTGTTGGGACTCCTACACCAAACGGTATAAGGTCTAATTAGGACTTCTTACCAAGGAGATCCCCTTCACATGTTGGTGGGTCCAGCACCATCAACATTTCTGACGCTAGAAGGAGGGCCTAATGACAAGTTGTGTCCTCTCATTTGTTGAAATGTGGCAACAAGAATATTCCAATTTAATTTGTCCTTGAATTAAATTGTGAATTAAAATCGAATTTAGTCTTAACAACTACTAGGAAATAATTAATTAATTTGTTTCAAATTAATTAGTTGGAGAAATTCAAGTTAGAAGTCTTTCTGAAGTCATGCAAGAGTTATCCCTTAAATTAAGGAGATAAGATTGAGTTATATTTGAGTTGTAATTAGTTAACTCAGTTTACTGAGTTAAGTCCAGTTAAATTAGTTCCAAATTGTTTGAGGAACTAATAGAGAGTTAATAGTCAGTTGATGCATGCATGCATCCAACTAGTGCTACTCCAGTTAATTGAAGATTCCCTCATCAGAAACTCATGCATGTCTATTCTGAGAAAGACCCAGTTGAGATTAAAGTCAAGGACAGTGTACTATTTGTTGCATGTGTTTTCTTATAAAGAAAACTCATGCATGCAGTGAAGGCATAATTCCTTGAGGATTGTGCAGTTCTGACAGTGTGTGAGAGAGGTCATCCACTTGGTTGAAGGAAGATCATCCACTAGGAACAACATAAGGAAATAGGAGCTTGGAGGACAGAGAGGAAGGCTTGAGAGAAGCCAGGATTTCCTGTGAGCATCTTTGAGGCTTGTACTGAGAGATGCATAGTTGTGAGAGCTAAGGCTTTGTATAATTCCTATGTATTTCAACCTTGTATGATAATACAGATAGTGGAGTTTTTAGCTGAGGCTTTCCCAAAAGTAGTTTCATGTGTATTGTGCGATTGATTCTTCTTCTTCTGGTTATATTGTTCAGCTCGATCTTTAAGCTTGCACAAATTGATAGCAGGAGTACGTTATAGTATTTTGCTTTGATTTATATTGCATTATTGGGTTAACCTACATCAGATTTTCTACATGGTCTCAGAGCGATATTTGTAGAGAATCTTTACATGGTATCAGAGGTGTGAACAGTTTACTGAGAAGATAATTTGAAGTTTGAAGTTCGGGGTTGCAGGTGAAAATCGAATTCATATCATACTTCAAGGTTGGCCAATGGCATTCTATGGCTTGAGACTCAAGTATGCCTTGGAAGGTAGCACGAATTACATAGCATGGAAAGATAGAATGGAGGTTGTATTAGAAGACAATGGCTTGAAGGAATTCATTGATCAAGAAATCCCAAAGCCAGCTTCAACTAATGCACAAGAGTTGGCTAAGTGGAAGAAGTGTGTGGCGAAGGCGAGACGGATCATCCTTGAGGGAGTTTGAGACCATATTGTCTCGAGTCTCCATGGGAAGGATACTCCATTTTCAATGTGGAAGATATTGAAGGACCTCTACCAGAACAGTAGTGACCAGAGGAAATTGGCACTCAAGGATAATCTTTGAAGAATCAAGATGGAGAAAGGCGATACTATTTCCACATATCTGAACAAGCTCACCACATGCAGAGATGAGCTTGGCAGTGTGGGAATAACTACTGCCGATGATGATATGGTAAGCCTCACTCTCCTTGGCCTTCCAAAGAGTTGGAATAGCTACCAGGACTCTGTGAATGGAAGGGAGAAACTGTCAAATTGGGAATGAATGTGGTCGTATCTTATGCAGGAGGAGATCAGGAGGAGCACACAAGATGGTTCTTCATCCAAGAATGATGATGAAGAAAATTTGGCCTTAGCAAGTAAGGCAAGGAAAGGGAAGGGGAAGGCTTCCCATTCCAAATTGAATTCTTCTCATTGAGGGAAGAAGGGTGACATGTCTAAAGTAAGATGCTTTAATTTTCACAAGATGGCACATTATGTGACTAATTTCCCATCGAAGAAGTCCAAGAAGGGATCCTCAGAAAGATCGGAAGGTGAGGCATTAGCCTCCCAGTTTGAAATGGACTTTACCCTCAATGCATGCATGGTGTCATCGATGATGGGTTGTGTCTGGTATCTTAACAGTGGAGCCTCATTCCACATGACCAGTGATAAAATATTATTCAGTGCCTTGGAGGAGAAAGACCTCAAGATGCGCATAGAGATGGGTGACGACGGAAGGTATAGTGTCTTAGGAGTGGGCATGGTTGCTTTTCAGAGGGAGCATGTAGCTCCTATCACCTTGACAGATGTGAAGTATGTGCCTGTTGGGTAGCGGAAGCCCCGCGTAAAGGTCATGGGGCACGAAGACTGCAATTTTGGGCAAGGATTCCGTGAGAAGTGCGGAGCACAATTTGTAATAGGTTGAAGTCAAAGGGTATTCCACCCAAAAATAATGTAAATAAATGTAAGAGGTGTCGGCCCACCCGTGGATCATGGTCCATGGAAAGGTATAAATAGAGCGAGGCTCTATGGGTAGAGGTAGGTAAGTTTTGTTGTATGATCTTGGATCTGAAATGTAATGGGTTTTTGAGGAGAACAATTTGTAAGCGTCTGTAAGTCCGAGTCGAGGGTTTGGGTAGTGGATAGAGGCTCTGCAGCTGTGTGCGCAGAGGCCTGGAAGAGTTCGCAACTGTGTGCACAGACCCCTACAACTAAGTGTGCAGGGTGAATCTAGATGTATTGGTGAAGAAAATAAATAAAGATAAGTTGCTTTGGTAATTCTGTGTTGAATCTAAAGTATCGCGGATCTAGCTTTTTGTATGGTTAATATCACTGTTTGATCTATGCGCATATGCTTATATTGTGAATACATGTGAATCTGCATTAATCTAAGTACGCGAACTGGATAAAGCTGATAAATGTTTGCTTAAATTCCCTTCTAAGTAATACTTCATCAAATAGATTAGACTTGTGAACTGCGTGCTAATAACTAGTAAAGATTATTTTAGGTTTGGATCTGCGCGAACAAGGCAACGCAACGTTACGGAATGGTGCACAAAACCTCCAGACCTCATCTAGACATCCCAAGGGTGCGGAAACCTGGTTCTAGCACCCTCCCCTGCTACCTCGAGTGAGACCTCAGTTCGCGCTCCACGGACTATTGCTGAAAGGGCCGGTAGCTGCGGGATTTGTTTGGCTAAATAATTCTTCCGAACTTGGGTCAGGCCCATATAAGCCAACAAATGGTTCCGTTGCTGGGACCAAGATCTACCTAAGGGGTGTCTGATGTTGGAACACTGGAACCCTACAAAGAAAGAGATTGAAGAGTGGTGGGATCTGAAACTCCATGAGTTCGCAGTTCAGGAAAACAGAAATCCGTGGATATCGGAGGAAGATTGGTTGGACCGCTATATATACACAGATATTCACGAAGTCTTCTTCGTGACATTTCCGGTAGAGCTGTACGAGTGGATCACGAGGTTAGCTGACAGTGTGGGAAGGTGCAGATTGGACCAGCCTATTGTGTGGACTCCGGAATTGGTGCACAGGCTAGAAGCCACCGAAGATAAATTCGCGCGCACAGTAGATCATTGGCTGGATCGAGTAATAGGAGGATTTATCACTGAGTTCACGATAGATACAACTATGAGCTATAGCGAGGCAGAAAGGCGGTTTCTTCAAGGACCTCGGGGTAGGTATATTAAATCATTGAATACTTGGATTAAGATGTTGTTGTGTGAAAAACAGATCATGCGCGTTTATTGATGTATGGAGTAATGCGGAGTGGAAGAGGTTACCGCGGAACGGGAGGGGTAGAAAATAGTCCTTTGGCCTCTATTTCGCGGGAAAGCGAGGAGGAGCTCGCAAGGTTCTCACCAGGAAGTGCAGTCTGGTTGATCAAGGAGCGCTTCCGATTGATACCACCTCTGTCCACGCCACCACCCACTTCACCTACATCAAATCCATTCACCCCGACCCCACCTCCAACCCCACCACCACCAAAGGTCGGGATGGCAAGTGCAATCAAGCTGCCAATATTCAAGGGTGTAGGAAATGAAGAACCAGGGCAATTCTGGTTTGTGATAAGGTCTATATGGGACACTCAAGGCGTAACATATGAGAACATCAAAAAGGCCACCCTAGTTAGTGCACTACAGGACCACACATTGATGTGGTACATAAAATACTCGACCGATCATCCGAATGAGGGAATAGCGGCAATCCAGGATGTGTTAAATAAAGAGTTTGGCCGACCAAAATCAGAAACCCAGTCAGTTATTGGGTTCAAGGAGATCGTAATGTTGCCTGGTGAAACTCCGTGAGATCTAGACCAAAGGTTAAAAAGCACTATTCGCGAAGCTAACATGACCTTGATAGATGCGCAGCATTGCGCGTGGTTTGTGGTGTCATTGACACCACATCTGAGGACGGCTCTGTCACAACAAAAGATCTCAACCCAAGCTGAGGCACTGGAGACAGCAATGAGGTTGCACGAAACCCCAATATCGGATCCAGGGTTGGGAGTTCAGCAAATCCACGTGCAACTTCAAAACCTGAGTTTAGAAATGGAAAGCTTGAAGCAAGAAAGAATGTCCCAACCAGAGGCACGTGCGGAGGTAGGTTGTATTAAATGAAAGAGCCAGGGCCACGATAAGGACCATTGCCCTGTCTTCGCGAACTATCTGGCGAGGGGAGGCTTGATGCCATTAAAATTGGAGGTACAAGCAGGACCAAGTGCCGCACCTGCGCTCTGGTGTGCGATTTGTCAAGTGGGTGGAAAACACGCAACAGATAACTGCCACCTATTACAAAAGTATACCCAAACCCTACAGCAGCTATATTGCAATTTTTGTTGATCAATAGGACACGATGAGTGAACGTGTCGCAGCTATGACTTAATGATGGAAAGAACCCCAGCTTACCGAATGCAGATGGAAGTGTGAGGAGGATCTCAAGGACGCGGCCAAGGAAGAGGAATGGGGCCCAGGCAAGGCCGTGAACAGCCTATCTGTTATAACTGTGGAGGACCGGGACACTACGCTCGCAACTATACTAACCCGACCAGGACTTCGTGCCCTTATTGTGAGCAGTTTGATCATGAAATGGTAGACTATCCAACGTTAATTGCCCAAATGTGTGAAAAGGGAGTGCTACAATCTCCACCCACCCAGAATTTCCAGATGATGTGATCAGAACCTCGCAAAGAAGACCCCGGTATAAATATGGTACTGAGGAGCGGTGCAACTATAGGAGGAAATCCGCAAGAAGAGCGTGCAGAAAGAGGAAAGAGGCATGACACACCTACAAAGGAACCTAACTTGGAGCCGGAACCATGGATGAAGACATCGATGGAAGCTCAGAGGAGCTTCACGAAAGCCTCTACTCCAGGTAGGAGGGATCAAACAGAGCCAAGAGTGGACCCCTCCATGATTACTACCTTTCTCGAAACCTGCATGAAACTGCTGCACGATAGTAAAGTCATTCAAGGATTACAGGAGCTGATCACAAGGTGCGCCGGATCGGGCGAGCCGCATGTAGTCCGGAAAATAGGAAGACACGCTCTACGCACCGGATGGGAAATGAGACTAACAGCGCAAATCGGTGAATATGAAATGGATCAGGTCATCCTGGACTTAGGTTCGGATGTGAACGTACTACCTAAACAAACTTGGGAACACATGGGCAAGCCCGCACTACAATGGTCCCTGATTCAGCTACGAATGGCCAACCAACAAAAGATCTTACCAATGGGCCGACTGCAAGGAGTGACCATAGATATCGACGGTGTAAGTACACAGACCGATTTCGAAGTCATAGAGATTGTTGGTGACAGTAATCCTTGCCCTGCATTTCTTGGAATTGATTGGGTAATGGACATGAAAGGGATCATTGACTTAAAAAGGCGGAAAATGACGTTCGAAAAGAAGTCACTGTGAGTAGTAGTTCTGTTGGACCCAGCAGAAGGAGAACGCTACACCGAACCCGTGTGCAATGAGGAAAGTGACGACGGATTGGACTGCATCTATCAAATAACAGCGCGAGATCAAGATCAGGTGCATTCCACCGACGATGGAATAATCTTGTGGCACCTGTACAATGGATTCCGATGAGGAGACTGAGCGGTGGCAAAACTGGTTGCAGGAAGCTACGACACTGAAATGCAATATGATGGTTCAGTCATTGCGATGCGTAACCAACGAGGAACGACGGCGGCCAGCAGAAAGTGACGCAATAGATGAAAGGCAGCTCATCCAGCTTGGCACGTTATGCGTAGCACGGGAGCAGCATAGTGTGTCGGAAGACGTGTTGCACACACCTGGAGGGGGGTCGCAGAAGCCAAGATGTAGGAGGCAGTTCCAGGTACGGACTAGAGGACGGGCGCGGCAGCCAAGTTGGTATAGAACGGTCGCTCATCAACGACGAAGGGTATGGGTGCACATCAGGCGACCATCAACCCACCCAGATCTGCGCGGAACGAAGGCTCGCACGGCCACGCAGGGAAGTCTCTTTATGATCGAACAAACCAGCACAGATACAGCCCACCCTACCAGTGACAATATCCGCAAAAGGATTCAGCAGCTCTGGGCAGCCGTGTTGCGTGGTAAAACGCAACTTGGAAAGTTAGAAGCAATAAGGGCTAGACTCTGAGCATAGAGTGCGCAGCTAGAGGAAGCAATTGATAAGCTACAGTTAGAAGTCACCTACACGAAGGAACTAACGAAGGGAACGGACATGACTGGCTCTCCTACCCAGCTCCAAGTAGCGACGCCACTAGCATGGTTGCGCTTGCACCCGGGGGGGCAAGGACGCACTCACTGCTACCCATTAGTAAGATCGAGGGAACGGGAAGGGTGCTCGCAACCCAGGCTAGTCGGGAAATGGAATACCTACGCGATGGGTTCGCCCACCTGACTATCCGTAGGAGGCTCAGTCCCAGTGCTCCATGCAGTTGGAAGAAGGCGCGAGACTATAAGATAGGCTACTACAAAGTTGTGCGACATGGCCACAGCATACATACAAGAACCGCACTAACGTCCCTGGGGATTCGTTGCCACGAAGGAAAGGTGGAAAGCAACCGTTGCAGGTACTGTTCATGATATGATGGCCCATTTAAGGCACATTGGAGCGGGCGGCGGAAAATTAAGGCAGAATAATAACCGCCAAAATCGCATTTATGAGCTGTCGCAAGGGAGAACAGCCGATTTTAAATTTGAAATCATATATAAGCATAGTAAGGGTCACACCACCATGCTTTACTGTCCTGCAAGAAAGCCGCCTTAGGTCCAAGACAAGCGCAAGATGAGTGACAAGCAACTCGAAGAAAGTCTATGGTTTTAGGCATTGCCAAAACATTACCGGGAAGCAATCCTCAAAGCAAAAAACCCTACCACAGATAGTCCACAAGAAGCCACGCCACAAGCAGCCGAGCTCCCTAAATCACCCCGGACGCCGAAGACCAGGAAGGACCCTCAGGTTCCAGAACCAGTAAGAAGGTCGTCGCGACACCTGCACTTTAGCAAGTTCACAATGGAGGAAAAGGGTAAAACTGTCACAATTGAAAGCGACGAGGAAGCAGAAGATTCTCCCACATATGTCGAAGAAGTAAACCCTGAGGAGGATCCCATCCAGCCAGTGCGACGACCCAAGTATGTGTCTCCAAGCAAGGGGAAGGCGAAGGTACCTACAAACCTAGATGAAGTCGACACTATACTCATTACCCCGGCTCTTCCAAAAGTAGTCCCAGTGGAAAGCTCGGTGGTTGGCCGAATTGCGACAATGAAATTCGAAGACTGGGACCTCGCAGATACAGTAAAATTTCCCCACCTAGCAACTGACACACTGATGGAGCAGAGTGTAGAAGGGACGGTGACAACGCTACAGCCAAAGGAGTGGTTGCGGAAGGTGGACAAAGCCAAGTTGCTCTGTCTCTTGTCTATTCCTCACTTTTTCCGACCCCCTATCACAATGTTGGTCAAAAAGCAGTTGCTCTGTTTGGTTCATGAGGAAATATTATGGGTCGGCAAACCCGTCTGCATCATAGCTGAGCTGGTTCATCAGGTTTCACACCTTCCTTGCGATGGAAGAGACCCCCAGGAAATTGCTGATCAAAGTGGTGATGTCGCGATGATAGAGAACCTGAAAAACAAGTATAATCTAGCGAAAGGGAAGTGAGGGTACATCATTGACAGCATCTCAGATAACGCGGTCCGCATCGCCAGTCAGTTGCTAGCCGGGAAAGTAATGAGGAAATGTCGTGGCACTAAGGTTCCAATAGTAGTTATTGCACTCGCAGAGAAATGTGCAACTGGAGTCCGGTTCAATTGGTCACAGTTCCTTTGTGAAGAGTTTCTGACCAACTACCGAGAGGTTTAGGAGGAGGGAAAGACTTTGCGTTATGCGTGGCTACTCCTATCCATTATGTTGGTCGCTACTGACTTACCCGAAGACAACTAGTTTCCTGTCTTGGACCCAGAGTGGCCGGAAGCCGCTAGATATGCTTCCCTCTGGGCGACAAGGGACGCGGGACAAATTCGAAACATCAAAATCTTTTGGATACTGATGGACGCGAATGTGCGCCAATGGATTAATGCACTACCCCCTTGTCCGACGGGATCTATGAGAGCATGAAGCATATTGCCAAGTTTAAAGCAGACATGCATCATATCTACATCAGGGCGCGCAAGGACCCAACACGAGCATGGACCTCACTCTGTTTTATTTCCATTGATGACGTTGTCAATGGGGTTGTGGATACCTGGCCACCAGCATGACATGGACCAGAGGCAATAGAGCGCAACGAGACCACTATCCGACGGCAAAAGGAGGAAGCTAAGCGTGCCGCGCAACAAAAGAAAAATGAACAGCTCGCCGCGGAAGTTCAGGTAGCTCGAGAGGTGGCACTGGCAGAAGCAAGAAAGACACCACGAGGAGGGGCTACGTCGCCAATGACCAAAAGCAGTCAGAAGCCGCCCACTGAGACGATCGCAGATGAGCTACCAGCAACTGGCACGGATTCACCTTTGAAGTGGCTAGCGCAACAAGAACGGTCAAAGCCACGAAAAAAGGCAAAGGCGTCCAAAACGGACAGCAAAGTGACCACCTTAACTGAGGGGGACCTAAATGATATAGAAAACACTGTTCGGGACGCCGCTCGAGATGCAGTCGACGAGGCCATGTCAGAGCAACAGATTGTGTTGGGGGAACTCCGTACACAGCTACAGGAACTTGGAACAAGGATCGCGCCAATAGGCACTAGCACTACTCAGGGGGTTCCTGGTATGACAGCCGTTGAACCATTGTTGAAGGCCCAAATGGCTCATTCCATCACGATTCCAGCAGGAGCATTGATCACCACAAATGCGGAGGACCGTGCTGTGCTAGGACAACTTAAAGGGTTGGGACTAAATGTGGCTGCTCTACCACGCGAAAGTTTGCAACAGCTCCAGGACAGTGCCACAATGGAGCTCCGCGCCAAGGCCGGCCATGCCGAACAAGTACTCCAGGAATAGAAAATTAATATCGAACAACTGCGCCTCCAACGGGACGAAGCAGTTACGTAGAAGCAACAGGTGGAGAAGGTAGTAGCAGAAGCCTGCTCGAGTGCCCGTGAGCTAGAGATTGCGGCGGAATTGCCTATTGAGACACAAATCCATAAATTGGCTACTAGGTTCTGACACGCAAAGGAGGAGGCCACGTGGATCCAGCTCGAGCTCAACTTGCAAATCGCGGACTTAAAACTACAGGTTCCACTGTCGACGCCACCAGAGGTCCTAGAGCAACGCAGGAACATTATTACTTTGGGGCACGTGATGCTCACACATTCAATGGAGGAATGTATCGATTTGTTGACTCAATCGATTGTTACGCTCACCTCCCTTCAGGAGGATCCAACACTTCGCCAATTGGAAACCGAGGCCTGGGAGCTCTAGCAAGCTTACGATCAGATCATAGGAACCGCGCAGACCGTTGCTATTACACAGTGCTTGGCTAAGATACGGGAGGCTCAAGACCTGAAAATCCAAGCTGATGCTGCCATACAAAAGGAAGCAGTGATTAAAGCCCATCTCTAGTCATGGTTGGATGAGGCATTTGCGGTGTCAACCACCATAGAGCGCTAGGTAGCCCACATGCAGGCCGAGTATGCCACTATGGAGACAACAGAGACAGGGACTGAGGTGTAGGTGACACATGCGGAACGGATGCAGGGAATGACGGAAGAGTTTGCTTCCAGCACAAGCGACGCACAGAGGCTGCTAACCGATCTCCACGCCAAGTTGGCTGAACTAGCTGAGTGACTCAGGACGAGTCACGATGATTGTGTTGGGGGACTGTTGGGTAGCGAAAGCCCAGCGTAATGGTCATGGGGCACGAAGACTGCAATTTTGGCCAAAGATTCCGCGAGAAGCGTGGAGCGCGATTTGTAATAGGTTGAAGTCAAAGGGTAGTTCACCCAAAAATAATGTAAAGAAATGTAAGAGGGGTCGGCCTGCCCGTGGATCACGGTTCATGGAAAGGTATAAATAGAGTGAGGCTCTATGGGTAGAGGTAGCTAAGTTTTGTTGTATGTTCTTGGATCTAAAATGTAATGGGTTTTTGAGGAGAACAATCTGTAAGCGTCTATAAATCCGAGTCGAGGGTTTGGGTAGTGGATAGAGGCTCTGCAGCTGTGTGCGCAGAGGCCTGGAAGAGTCCGCAGTTGTGTTCGCGGACCCCTACAGCTGAGTGCGCAGGGCGGATTTGGATGTATTGGTGAAGAAAATAAATAAAGATAAGTTTCTTTGGTAATTCTGTGTTGAATCTAAAGTATCGCGGATCTAGCTTTTTTATGGTTAATATCACTGTTTGATCTATGTGCATATGCTTATATTGTGAATACATGTGAATCTACGTTAATCTAAGTACGCGAACTGGATAAAGCTGATAAATGTTTGGTTAAATGCCCTTCTAAGTAATACTTCATCAAATAGATTAGACCTGTGAACTGCGCACTAATAACTAGTAAAGATTATTCTGGGTTCGTATCTGCGTGAACAGGGAAACGTGACATTGCGGAATTGTCTGCAAAACCTCCAGACCTCATCTAGACATCCCAAGGGTGCGTAAACCTGGTTCTAGCACCCTCCCCTGCTACCTCGGGTGAGACCTCAGTTCGCGTTCTGCGGACTGTTGCCGAAAGGTCCGATAGCTACGGGATTTGTTTGGCTAAATAATTCTTTCGAACTTGGATCGGGCCCATATAAGCCAACAGTGCCTGGACCGAAGAAGAACTTGGTATCGGTCGTGATGTTGGAGGACAAAGGCTACAATGTTGTCTTTAGTAAAGGAAAGGCATTCCTAAGATACATAGCCACGGGTCAGACCAAGAGGATAGGGATTTGGGTGAAGAATCTCTATAAACTAGAGGTAGATGATTGTGCAGCATTGAGTACGAAAGCAGAATTGGTGTAAAACCAAGACATTGGCAAGCTGTGGCACAGGTGGTTGGGCCATTCGCATCATGGGGCTTTGAAGATAATGTAGCAGATATCTACAGGACTTTCCAAAGGTAAACTTGAGCAAGTTGACAGATGCAAAGGTTGTACCTTGGGAAAGTACACCAAGTCTTCCTTTCATGATCGAGATAGTCGAGCAGAGGCTATCTTAGAGCGAGTTCATACTGATGCATGTGGATCATTCTCGATGACATCCACAGCAAAGCAAAGGTATTATTTGATTTTCATTGATGATTTTTCTCGTAAATGTTGGCTTTATTTCATGCAGAAGAAGGACCAAACCTTCACAAAGTTTTGTGATTTCAAAGCTTTGGTCGAGAAAGAGTCATGGAAGAAGATCAAGGCCTTGAGAAGCGACAACGGTGGAGAATATCTCTCTCAATAGTTTAAGGAATTTTGTGCAGCGGGAGGAATTAAACAAGAGTTGACGAAACCTCATAACCCATAGCAGAATGGGGTGGCCGAGAGGAAGAACAGAACTATTGTAGGGGCAGCAGGGCAATGTTGCATGACCAAGGCCTACCACTTCACTTGTGGGTTGAGGCATGCAACACAGTGGTCTATTTGCAGAATAGAAGCCCGCATCGCATACTTGGGATGAAGACACCAGAGGAAGCTTTCTCCAGTAAGAGACCAGATGTGGGTCACTTCAGGATCTTTGGCTCATCAGTATATTGCCATGTGACAAAGGATGCACGAAAGAAGCTTGAGCCGATAGCAGAGTTGGGGATACTTGTTGGGTACACTGATACACCTCACAACTATCAAGTGCACTTGCCTACCAGTCGGAGGATAGTGATTCATAGAGATCTCAAGTTTGATGAGAAGAAGGCCATGCGAGTTTCCCTTGAGAGGGAGCTCCAACTACAAGTTGTGGAGGAATTGTTGGTTCTTAAGGAGGAGTAGCCTCAGACTGATGCGGAGTAGCTGCATGCAGAGGTTCTAGGAGTGGAGACATCCACTCAAGCAGAGTCTTTCAAAGATGGATGGAAGCACACAAAAGAAGCTAAAAATTTGTTGAAGGATGCAAGAGAGAATGTGGGAGCACCATCTTCTTAGCGCAGATAGAGGAGGTCACCTTAGAGGTACACTGGATACATGGCCCTTGCTGGGGAATGTGTTGAGACTGAGCCATCTTCCTTTGAGGAAGCAGTGCAGTAGCTGATTTGGGTTGATGCCATGGTGGAGGAGTATGACTCCATAGTTCGTAACAGTGTTTGGGACGTGGTTCCGAGACTAGAGAACAAGTCAGTTGTGAGTTCCTGTTGGCTTTACAAGGTAAAGCAAGTTGTTGATGGTAGTGTGGAGAAGCATAAGGCAAGATTTGTTGCATGTGGCTTTTCACAAATCGAGGAGGATCATGTTGCTGCAGTGTATATTTCGATAGAGGAGAAAGATGCTGACATTTTGACAAAAGCATTGTCAAATTCTAAATTCGAGTTCCATAGAGACAGGATCAAGGTGGCAGATAATCCCTTTCTTGTTGAGAGGGAGTGTTGAAATGTGGCAACAAGAATATTTCAATTTAATTTGTCCTTGAATTAATTTTGAATTAAAATCGAATTTAGTCTTAACAGCTACTTGGAAATAATTAATTAATTTGTTTCAAATTAATTAGTTGGATAAATTCAAGTTAGAAGTCTTTCTGAAGTCATGCAAGAGTTATCCCTTAAATTAAGGAGATAAGATTGAGTTATATTTGAGTTGTAATTAGTTAACTCAGTTTACTGATTTAAGTCCAGTTAAATTAGTTCCAAAATGTTTGAGGAACTAATAGAGAGTTAACAGTCAGTTGATGCATGCATGCATCCAACTAGTGCTACTCCAGTTAACTGAATATTCCCTCATCAGAAACCCATGCATGTCTATTCTGAGAAAGACCCAGTTGAGATTAAAGTCAAGGACAGTGTACTATCAGTTGCATGTGTTTTATTATAAAAAAAAATCATGCATGCAGTCAAGGCATTATTCCTTGAGGATTGCGTAATTCTAACAGTGTGTGAGAGAGGTCATCCACTTGGTTGAAGGAAGATCATCCACTAGGAAAAACGCAAGGAAATAGGAGCTTGGAGGGCAAAGAGGAAGGCTTGAGAGAAGCCAGGATTGCCTGTGAGCATCTGTGAGGTTGTAGTGAGAGCTGTCTAGATGTGAGAGCTAAGGATTTGTATAAATCCTATGTATTTCCACCTTGTATGATAATACAGATAGTGGGGTTTTTAGCTGAGGCTTTCCCCAAAGTATTTTCATGTGTATTGTGTGATTGATTCTTCTTCTTATGGTTATATTTTTCAGCTCTATCTTTAAGCTTCCACAAATTGATAGTAGAAGTAGGTTATAGCATTCTTCTTTGATTTATATTGCATTATCGGGTTAACTTACATCAGATTTTCTACATGGTCTTAGAGCGAGATTTGTAGAGAATTTCTACATCGTCAATTTTTGAACCTTTGCATATATTTCATGGAGTCTTTCACTCTTCTTCCCCTGAGGTATTTTTCGAATCGTGAAGATGTCTCCATCTCGGGGGAGCTTTTCAATCTCTTTTCCACTCACACATATGATGGTGAAGGCAAAGTAGCCTAGCCTGAACACTTACATAACTTTCTTTCCATGATTCATGACGAAGATGAGCTTTCTGACGAACAGGATGGTTTGTTGCTTACATACACACTTTTTGAATCTCCATTTCGTTGGGTGCTCAGCCTACCGGCTGACACCGTGCACTCATTTGAGCACTTCTGTGATCTTATTGAAGACACGTTCTATCATTTTGATCCAGACCATCTTGACCGGAAACTATTACAGAAACAGAGGGCTCCGCATGAATCCGTTATTGATTTTTGGAAGCGCTTCCGTGACTTGCAGTTTCAAGCTCCCAGGAGCCAGATGAAATTTGATTATCTTTCGGACCAGTTCAAGTACTACCTTAAGAAATTTGCCCAGCCCAAGAGAAAGCTTGAGATCAATCCTCGCTCAACATTATTCATTTACGGAAATGCGGAATCCCATGTGGATGCGGGCACTGTCTCTACTGACTGTCTGCCTCCCTCTCATTCAATAGCTCCACCATTGCCCTATGATGTTGAGGATCATGTTCACACACTTGTTCATCCTTCACACTCTCCCAACATCACTGCACTCAATTTTCGCGCAGATTTGGTTGTAAGTCCTTCGAGTTCTCATATGCATTCTTTTCTTTGACCTCTGTCTTCGCACTCAGGTGTTCCTCTGGACGATGTTGTTTTGTGTTTGTCCATTTCGAACTCTTCACTTGTTGTGAACAAGGAACAACCCATTGACGGAGTTGGTGTTGCACAACCAACATGCATTTTCATTCTTGAAGAGTATGAGTGGGAGCTTCAACATTAACACTCGGCGAAGGATGACTCCCTTCCATCTGAGCCTCCTCCGTTCTTTCTTAGCCTCTTTGGTGAACCTACCATCCATGATTTTGCATGTGTGTCTTTATCCACAGATGCACCCATTGTTGATCACTTGCAGGACTCACCGGATGTTAGTCCAACATTCGACAATGAAGAGGATAAGTTACTCGTTGAAAATCCACTTGATCCTTCATCTATCTTTTCCGGAAACACAGAGGATGAGTTTGTTAGATTTTCATTTGCCCCTCTGTTTGATTCATCTGATCATGAGGATGCCGAAGAATTCATTGATTTTTCTGATTTTGGCGGTCGTGATCCATTTACTTCCATTTTTATGACAATCATGAATCTATCGCAATTGATCTTTCGAAGCCATCGGTTTATGATAATCTACCTGATGATGAAGTTGAGACACTCGAGACTATTGAGGCACTTCAACCTAAGCTGATGGTTATGTCAAGCCCTCGCTCTCTTGGGGTTAGTCTCACTTCCGATCATGGAATTGTTCAATCACCCAAGGCTCCTCGGCACTCAAATGTATGCATTGAAGATCCATCTCACACACAGATCACACTTCCTCCACTCGAACTGCACGATCCCATTGCTCATGCATTGGAGGAGTCTTACATTGCAAGCACTTGTGCGCGATGCAAGTTATCTTTGTTTCTTTCGTTTGCTTGCATGTCATAGTCAAGAGTGTGCTTATGCTTCAAAGTAGCACTTAGTGTCACACAAAACCACGATAAGCTCGCAGACTGCTCGTCATGCACATGCACTCACTTATGTCTCGTAGACACTTTGAAACACGAAGTGTGGTTGTCTTCATTGTTATATCTTTCTTGGTTGCTGGTTCACACAACTAGGTTGCTCGCGGACCAAGCCTTCACCAACATGGGTCTACCAATGCGTCGGTGGCTGCATTGGAAGTATCACTTCACATGATCAGGCCCATGCACCATTAGTGTAGGAGTAGGAGTAGTGTTTGCTTTCAGTTGTTTGCTTGCATGCTTGTTTTCTTACATGATTTGTTTTCTTGTTTGTTTAATTTCTTCGCTTTCATTTTTGCTTCTGCTCTTCTTTGCTTTGTTGATTGTTAGTTCATTCGCTTGTTTTGTTCATACGTTAGTTTTGCATGAAGCCATGTCTGACTCTCGAAGCGAGCTGGGTAAAGTACAAGAGGGCTTGTACAGCTATCACCACTTGGTTATCTGTCATCTTGCCTCTGTATGATGAACTTGTTACTTTTACTCCATGATATTTCAAAGGAAAATACGTACTGTTCGAAGTGAACCTTGGTAAAAACACAAAGCTTGTGCGTTAACTAGTGTCACCCTTGTCTAGTATGTTGTTGTCTTTTTAACCCTTATCAAATCAGTCAAGCAAAGTAAGGTGAGGGGTGAAAACCTTAACAGGCACGTCAGCGATATAATAAACTACTTCTCTGCTGGAACAACCTCCTCTTCTCTCAATAAGTCGGGATCCCTCTTCCGGCTCTGAAATGAGTAAGTGCTATGCACAGTGAAAAATGAAAAAATGAAAAGTCAAAAAATTCAAAATGAAAAATGAAGAAGGTGAAAGAAGAGAAAGGCTTCCTGCGCAGGGAGGTGATGCAAGTAACTCCGCCGAGGTATTGACCAGGCTCTTGTGTTCCTGTGTGACTCCACCAGGGTACTGTCCAAGCCCGTTGGCAGTGGAGCAACACCATAGATGAAAATTAGACTCTGGCGACTATACTGCTTGTGCACATATATACCCCTCAACCCCGATTGAAACAACTGTGTTTCCTTGGCTTGGAATGTGTTTCAATCGACCAAGAGTCTGGCAGAAGCTACATCTTACATCAAGCTAGTGTGAAGCCAAGATGAACTGCGAGTTGAATAATACTTCCGGAGGAGTTAGGCTTGCTTTTCACGAACAAGGTCCATTTAGAGAGCTAGAGTTCTACCAGTATGTCGCCAAGTGTTGTAGCGGAAACAACCACCCTCCAAAATTTTGCCTTATCCTGTTTTGGAGTCTGCCTACCAACCTTACACAACACTTTGTCTTGCTTCATCAATTACTCAAGCTTCATGTGTTTTCCTCGCACAGAGGCATCCTATCGATCACAGTTGATCCACTCCCCTCACAAGCTACTCGCCCGAACTTAGTTGAGCTGCAGGTTGAGCAGCTTCCCCTTGAAAATTGTGCATTGTTGGAGGGCAACCAACCTTCCCTCCAGAAATTACGCAATCCTCTCTGGCAGCCTACTGGGCTCCAGGATTGCACAATCTTTCCAGCCAACACTCCCAACAAGATTTGCCCAACAGAGGTTGTTTAGCCTAGGATTTGCACAAATCTGGGCAGCAGTCATTTTCTCTGCCCAAAAATTGCGCAAACCTCCTCGGTAGTTAGCCCAGCTCCCAGCCAGGAATGCGCATTTTTCCCAAGCAGTTGAGCAACTGCATGCATGAGAAGTCTGGTTGATCAATTCCACCTGGAATCGAGGAAACTTGACTTGCATGCATGCATGACTTGATCTTCCCAAAATATGAAGAGACGACATGCAAAGGCATCCCATGTTCAGGGAGCTATTTTTAGTAGCCGAGGGTTATATGGAAAGTTGTTTTAGAAGTTTCCCTCCAAGTGTCTCTTTTTCCTAGATTTGTGGCATGCACGTCATGAGAACAAACTTATTTATTCGACGCATCAGAGCTCATTCATTCACATTGATCTTGGAGCTCTGACATCCCACAGCACATCCAGGACTCTTCGACACATCTGGCTCAACTATTCACGGGTAAGTGGCCTCAACTTGTCTTTTTCAACATTTCTGTCGCTTTTTGTGTATTCACTTGTGTGAGTGTTGTTTGCTTGATTTCTTTGAACATTTTTTGTCATTTACATGCATACTATCTTGTTCTAGCTATGTTTCAGTTTTTTTTGCTATCTCACTATTGTTGCATGCATGAAATTGTTTTGCACTGACGTTCGCCCAACTGGCGAACGGCCTCACCCACATGCATATTGATCTGTTTGCCGAATATTTCATTCATGTTTTTCATATACTGTTAATCACTTCTGCTATCACTTAGTGTCGCCATGCATTCTATGTCTAACTTGCTTTAAGTTGCCCGTCGGTGAGTCGGACCAACCTTGGCCCAGGCTCTGCCTTCACCAAGGCTGCATTACGTAATCTGGGGAAGGAAGGCTCACCTTCCTCTCCATATTTGCTCATTCCTACCCAGCACTAGCCTCGACGAATTTTTTGTGCATTTCCGAAGGACAGTGGCTGCTTGGCCCAATAAATTGGGCAAATATGTCCCTAGGCCAGCAGTCCTTCTCAACTGGAATTGCGCATTGCACAATCCCAGCAACCAGTTGCCTGACTAGATTGCGCATTTCGCAGATCCAGCAGCCAGTACTACCTCCCAAAAAGCCCAAACCACCTTTTGCATAGTTCTGGAAGCCAGTCACCCAGCCTCCCAATGTAATTTGTGCAATATTGCTCATCAGTTCCCCAGGTCCTCCCCCGGATTTGCTTTGTTTTCGCTGACATAGTTCTTGTCATGCATGTTTCTTGTTTCCATATATTTCAGGTATTCATCTGTCTCAATGGCTTCCAAGAGAATAGGATCTCAGGACATTGATGGTATTGCAGCTGGAGTAGCAATTGAGTAGGTGTCTTCGAGTTTGTCGTTCTATGAAGATACGAAGTTGTATCTAGACAAGGACATCAAACTGAAGTGGCTAGAGGTTAATGAAACATTCGCAGACACGTTTTGGGAAGACCTTGAAGACCGTCAGGTGTACATGAACATTCACAAGTCTGGCTTATATCAGATTTCATGCAGATACCTCACATTCCCATGCACGAACATGATTCACTGAATCGTCTCTCACACTGACCCCGAGATGATGACCTTGAGCAATGTCAATGGGACGAAGCTTGCAACCTTCTGGGCATGAGATTATGATGAGATGTATCAGATGTCAGAGCCTGTGATTGTCATGAATCCTCCATTTAGCTTGCCAAACAGCAGAGCTCACTCCAGAGACATTCTTAAGGATTGGGTAAAGGAGCCAGCTCTCTTGAGGATGACACCCAACAAAATCTACAAGACGAATATATTGAGGAAGGAATACTAATACTTGGTCATATTCGCATGTCGACTGAGTGGCCAAGAAAGCACTGAAACCTTTCCTCAGAGTTGGGTGATCGCGCTTGACCAACTGGCTAGAGAAGGAAGACCATGCCAATGGTCCGGCATACTGGCTCATCAGTTGAAGGAACAAGTCACGAAGGCTCGACAATCACTTGAAGGCATGCATGCAGATATTTACATGTCTGCCTACATCCTAGATGCAGTATGTTCCCGACATGAGTTCCCAAGCTTGGAGTGGGCATGGTCACCAACGGAGACTGTTGTGAACACGTATTTCAAATTGTTGTCTGAATGCAGTTTCAGAGGAGTGATCATACAGCTATCCGACCATTTTGTCACCTCAGTGTACAAGTTGATATTCGAATAGGATCCACCCTACATGTCAAAGGAAGCGATGAAGGCATTGTTAGGCATTGCAGATTGGTATGCCTCACCGTCCGGCACGTTCATCCGAGTGCTCAGTGCGGAGAAGCCTCCGCATGTTCTGCTAAAGTTTGCCTTGGATGTGCTTGTCATGCAGGAAGTACTGTATCACATCTCGGCAAGACTGACATCTAGACTGCAACAGAAGAAGAAGGCACCTTGGCCCGCTCTTCCATTGCAGATTGGGTTATATGAGATTTGGAGTATCAAGCAAGCGGATGTCGAAACAGAATAGATGAAGAAGTACCCGTTCGACCTCCCAAGCTTCAACCCATATGACCCACATTGCATTTTGAAGGATCACTACGCGAGAGTTCAGTTCAACTGGATCCATGGGGCATGTCATTGGGGCGAGGAGGACTCATGGAGGTATTTATACAATTCCTCTAGACCCAATGAATAGGTTGGCTTCGCAATAGAGTGGTTAGCACAACAGCATGAAGCAGCATCACGGAGCGCACCAATAGTAGCAGTAGTAGCAGCAACAACAGAGGCAACAGAGCCAAGCATACATGTGTGCGACAAAGGGAAGAGGAAGATTTTCGACCTCATGGAGGAGGAGAAAAGCTGCAAGTTTCGATCAGATCCACTTGTAGAACAAGCATCTATGGTTATCCAGGCAAAGAGGCAGCAACGAGACAAGCGCATCGCACGAAGGAAGAGGGATAAGAAGAGAATGGAAGAAGCATAGAAGGAGTTGCATGAGCTGAGGGAGAAAATCCTAAGAGAACAAGAGCTGTGCCAATAGGAGAAGGAAGCACAGCATCAACATATACAGTAGGGGGCGCATCATGTGCAGATAGATGAAGTAGCACTCGTATAAGTAGTTGATTCATCCAAACAGCTGGCATCAGGCGAACATGGTGAACCCTCACAAGGGCAGGACTTTGCTCATGAGATAGAACATGATCTTGAATAGTTGGATGTAGACATGGAGTAGTAGGAGTTGGAACAGGACACCGACCTCATGCCTCACCACACAGAGGTCGAATCACTCACTTCAATGCATCCAAATGATGAGCAAGTCTCGAATGACCAAGGAGGCACTGATATCCTTGGTGGTCAGCTGGAACCAAAGATGCACAACATCTCCTTTAATGAATCTCACCACAGAGTTGTGAAGTCTCACAGAGTACCAACTCCGGAGGACCAAACATCCCCTACGCAAGTTGAAGAACAATTGATCATGACTGATGTGCACAAGCATCCAGCTGCTTTGGCCTATGCAACTAGAGTGTATTCTGAAGCCACTAGCTCAAGTGTTCGTTTCCTCATAGCTAAGAATGAGCAAATGGTAAAGGAACTATAGGTGGCCAAGCAGGGAGGAGACTTGGTGATAATGTCCACCCAAGCTAAACTGAAGTAGGCAATACTGGATGAATTATTGTCCCTTGATACAGTCATGCGAGCATTGTACTCCAAGTTTAGTACCATGCACCAAGCAGTCGTCCATCTTCACGGATGACAGCACCGATGTGCGAGAAGAGCACGCATCTTGAAGAACATACATGATGTCGTTGATAACATGCAAGCATGGATGATGAAGTACAAGGGAGCCCCACTTCACTTACCAAAGATGATGAGGGCCAATGCGGTCGAGCTGCAAGCAACTCATCACTAGCATACAGGCTTTCCATGCATGAGTATTCAAGAGAATGGAGGTTGTGGTGCACACACATGCGATCCCATCACTTGGGACTCTCACCTAGGTGAATACCAAGAAGCAGGTCCAATAGGAGCTTGACTTGTACTTCGACGCATTGATGCGCATCACCACTAGCCTAGACTTGCCTATCAGTGCAGACATCATGCACAAGTATGTTGTTGGTCTGGCCACATTGAGGACAATGATGTGCATGCTTTCATACGAGTTGGACAGAGGAGCCTAAGCAGTGTACCCGGATTCTATGGAGGTAAGGTTCAGGTTCTAGACAGATGTCACAGCGGAACACACGGACACTATCAAAGACAACCAATCTTGGCATCAATATGTTAGTGTTGATCAGCATGAGGATATCAAGTAGTTGGACTTCTATAGTTGTCTAAGTCAGAATGATGTCTAGTTTGGCTTGTTCAAGCCATTTCTCACATGGGTACATGTGCATTGTAATGTTGATTCATGTAAAGTGTAAGTCAAATGTCAAGAGTAGATGTAACAATCATAGAGTAGGTGAAGAGTCATGAGAGTAGTTGAACTGTCACAAAGGGGAATGTCAAGGGTCACCCCACCCTTTGCTATAAATAGTCCCTCATAACTCATTGTATAGGCTTTTGGTCATCCAAGCTTCTGATAAGACTATATTGGAAAGAGCTTGGACAATATTGTAACGCGCCTTGGCTTTTCCACTGCACAGAGCTAGTTCATCTCTTTGGAGGAGCAGGCGGATGTGGCTATAATGTTTCACTATTCGGGCTAGTAGGTTTACATGGATGTATTGTATGATTGGAACTTACACTTTTTATATAATAAGAGCCAGCACATTTCATTCATATGTTGTTATTGTAGTTGGACTGTTCCAGTTGCCTTAATGATATATGTTGTTTAACTTACATATTTGTGTATGACTAACTTGTATGCCATTATATGAATCTTGTTGTTAATGTGTTGTATATGTTGTTAATGTTGTCACCGTTTGTGTCGAATTCTTTGTCGGACATCAGACAGACCTTTCACATGAACCTTGTTGTAACAACTGTTGCACTCGTCTCGGACTAATCCGTGAGTGCTTTACATGTCATCTTACCTTGTATGACGTGACTTCCGCATCCGAGTGGACTGCTCCATCGGAAACTGTGCATGTCCTTTGGTGTTGTGTGTTCCTAGCCGAGTTGGGACTGATCCCTTTCAACCTGGAACCCACCTTCACCCTCATCTCCCCCTTATGTGTTAGAACCTCTTATGCATCTTCCTTGACTCACTGCATCAGTCACACCCTTGCTACTGACAGAGTTATATTACCTGCCTCTGTGCGACATCGCGATCAAGGAATTACCTTATTACCCATTGTTAGGACTCCTACACCAAACGGTCTAAGGTCTAAATGGGACTTCTTACCGAGGAGATCCCCTTAACATGTTGGTGGGTCCAGCACCGTCAACACATACCTAGCCCGAGGGGCTTGCTTGAGAACATAAAGGGATTTCTTAAGCCAACATACAAGGCTGGAGTCTATTTGTATAAATCCAGGAGGTTGTTCCATATAGATTTCTTCATGCAAGAAGGCAGATTTAACATTCATCTGATGGAATTCCCATTTGAAAAACGCAGCAAGGGAAAGAACAAGGTAGATAGAGTTCATTTTTTCAACAGGGGAGAAGGTTTCAGTATATTCAATGCCTTCAACTTGTGAAAAACCCGCAACAGGACTAGCTTTATGTTTATCAATTTTTCCATCTGGTCCAAACTTGGTTCTGTAAACCCATTTTCATCTAACATGTTTTCGTTCCTTTGGAAGAGGAACAAGGCCCCATGTATCATTTTCCAATAGTGAACGATATTCTTCATTCATATTTGCGTCCCAATCTGGATGGTCGAAGACTTCTGCAAAGGTGTCAGGATCATAATTCGTTGAAGCTTGAGCCAATAAAGAAGAGGCTCTATCGAACTGAGAATGTTTATGACACTAATCTGTAGGATCACCTGCAAGAGCACCTGCTGCATCCCAATTAGCACAGACCCATTTTGGAAGCTGAGGAGTTGAAGGAAGATCCCGAGAACATGGGGGAGGATTTTCATCCTCGTTGTCATCATCTGAAGAAGAAATATTTTCAGAAGTGGAAGGGATAGAGAGAGGTGGCACATCTGCCGAACTAGGCTCGTAGGCCGATATATTTTCAGCAAACTTTACATCTCTCCTAATGATAACATTTTTGGATTTAGGTTGAAGAAGTCTATATCCTTTGACATCTTCAGAATATCCAACAAAAATACAGTTTTCACTCTTAGGTTCTAAGGCCTTATGTTTCTCATCTGGAATATAGGCCCATGCTTCACTTCCAAAAACACGAAAGTGACTTACATCTGGTTTAATTGAGATCCATGCTTCTTCTGGAGTGATATTCTTTAAAACCTTAGTAGGGGTGTGATTTACTATGTAATTTTCGCAGTTAATTGCTTCTGCTCAAAATTTAAGACTAAGTCCTTTAAATTGAAGCATATAATTAGCCATTTCTTTTAAGATGTGATTCTTCCTCTCAGCTACACCATTTTTCTATGGAGTATATGGAACAGTATGTTGCAATTGAATTCCATGCTCAGTGCAAAAGTTGATGAATTTGTTGTTAAAATATTCTCCACCATTATCATATCTTAGCTTAAGAATTTGATGTCCAAATTGTTTCTCAACAAAGGCCTTAAAGGCCAAGAACATTTTAAAGACTTCACTCTTGATTTTTAAGAAGTATACCCAAATGCATCTGGATAAATCATCAATGAAAGTTAAGAAATACTTGTATCCATAAAATGAAACAACTAGAAGTGGACCACATAAATCGTTATGCACAAGTTGTAAATGGGTTGAGGCATGCCAAGAGGCATGTTTTTCAAAACTATCATGATGATGTTTTTCGAGTAAACATCCAGAACAAACACCATCTCTGCAAGATACCATAGGAAGACCTATCACCATATTTTCTTTACATAGATTTTGAAGGGAGCGATAGTTTAAGTGACCAAATCGCTCATGCCAAAGTTTGCTCACTTCATCATTATGAGCAACAAATACCGGAGGGAGAGTTGATGACCCAAAATTGTTAAAGTTATACAACCTTGTAGAATGATAAACAATGTTAGCATCTAAAATTTGTCTAGGATCTCTTAGGTCCTTAATTAGAACATCATGAGGTGAAAATTCAATGATTTTACCTTCACCTGAATGAGTTATCTGATATATAGATAGAAGGTTGCAGGATAAGGTAGGAACACATAATACATCATTAAATTTACCATTGTCTACATGAATAGTTCTATTCCCTACAACACTAAGAGATCTATCATCACCAACATATATATTTTTGGTGTTACAATCATTTAAAGAAGAAAACATGGCTTTATTTTTTGCCATGTCATAAGAAGCTCTAGAATCAATGAGTCACTCATGAGAATGAGAAGAAGAAGATACATTTAGTGAATAACCAGACCGAGATTCTTGACAACCACATATAGAAAGTGATATTCCTGAAGATGAAGTTGAAGAGTGCTCCAAATGGATGTTATGTTTCTTCATTGTTGCTTCCAACGCTTCCATATTCTTAAATCATTTGGATTCTAAGTGGCCTTCATGATTACAAAAGTTGCAATGTCTATCAGTCTTCTTCCCTTTGTTTTTATTTGCCTTATCATTTTGTTGAATTGATTTTTCATTTTGAGACTAAAATTGCTTAGGACCCTTGTTTGGTATAGGATCATTCTTTTTAGGATGCTGCTTTTTAGATTCTTTGAATTTGGTTGTTGTTGGGATGCCAAGGCTTTCTTGGAAGAGTTTTCAGTATTAAGAAGACCAAGATGTAAGAGTCTTTCTTTTTCTCTTATTAAAGAATCACAAAAGGCATCAAAAGAGGGGGACTTGTAGGCTTGTCCTTGAGAAATAAAGGTTTCTCTAGTAGAGTGGAAGGTGGAAACAAACACAGAGTAAGTTGGTCATAACTTAGTAAGAATGGAATAGATAAGGATACCATCTTCTTTCTTAATCTTAACACCTTCCTAGAGAAGTCTAAGGATCTTGAACTTGGACAAAAAGTCTTCAATGGAAGAAAAATTATTGGGGTCCAATGTAAGCAACTCATTTTCGATTTGATGGGCTCTAATTTCATTTTTAATTCCAAAAACTTTATTAAGTTGTTTCATTGTTTCATTAGGGGTATCAAGTTCTGTGATATGGAATCTAAGGTCTGGAGAAATAGACATCCCTATCAACCCACGTGCTTGATCTTGCTTATTTTCCCATTTGTCTAGCTTATCTTCATTTTTAGGTTTAGATTCTTGGCTTGAGGCTATTCTATAAAGACCTTTACTTCTAACTAAATTTACAATGTAGGATAACCATTGGAAGTAATTGGTGTTGTCAAGAATAATTGGGCATGGAATTTCCATTTTAAAAGAAACTGAAGTTGAAGATGTTGAAACTAAGTGTTCTAATGGAAAGATCTCGAAAAATTAGGCTGATTAAAAAAAAATGGCTCTGAAAACGGCTTCCAGATGAAAAAGTTATGTGTTTTTGAATAAAAGTTGTTGAAGATGCCGATGAACTACGTGAAAGTTGAGAAGTGAATGATAATTTTATATTTAAAAAAATCCCCCCTCCTTCCAAACTTAATTTAATTAGCTCACTTTTAACAAAAGATTATTTTATGTGACACTTTTATAAATAAGTGAAAGTCACTTTTACAATGTTACTTTATGAACTACCCACTAAATTGTAATCTAAATAAAAGATTATTTTATGTGACACACTTTTATAAATAAGTGAAAGTCACTTTTACAATGGTACTTTATGAACTACCCACTAAATTGTAATTTAAATAAAAGATAAAATGACTTTGGAATTATAAGTGACTCACTTTTTATAATGGGTGAAAACACTTTTACATAAAAGTAACTTTAAAACATAAGTTACATGCGCTTTTGAAAAAATAACTCAACAAAAAGAAAGACTTGAACCCAAGACCTCTATTCTCATAAAGTAACTTTGTACCCAGTGAGTTAGTTTAAAAGTTTAGTAATTTTTGGAAATGAGAAAGGGTTTTTTCTTTTGTTTTTTTATCAATGAAGCTTTGAAGTGTGTGTTACTTGAAAAACCTCTTTTTCCCTACAAAACAAAAAAACCACACAACCAAAAACGAACATGCAAAAGCAATCCAAGCCTTACTGCTTAAAGTTAGATTTCATCGGAAACTAAATATTTTCCTCAATGTTTTTTATTTTCCGAGTTCACAATTAGGCGCACCGAAAAAGAGCATACGCATGAGAAAAATCATTTATTTATGTTTCTGGTTTTCCTAGATCGCATAAAGCCACAGGGCAAAGAGCATATGTAGAAATGAAAGGTATAGATCCGATAATAAATAAATAAATAAATTATAGAAGACTATCAACTAAAATAAACAGAGAAATAAATAAATGTAACTAAAAATAAAGATTGTATACCTCCAAATCTTAAAAATGACATAGCTAGGGCTACCGAAAACTTTTTCGTGTGAAATGAAAGGGGTTCCTCACTAAAACAGATGCTCCTAACACAATAAAGCAATCCACTTGGGTCGAAAGCAATCAAAAAAAATAGATCTAGGAAACGACAATCGAATGAAATTGTACTGGCTTCGGATTTGGATCACCAATGGATGCGGCGCTCGAATAGCTCTGATACCATGTAAGAATTTACAAGGTAAGTTCCTTAGATAGAAAACCAAAGGACACCGCTCACAAACAGATCACAGATCGGTACACCAGTATTCTTGACGTGGTTAAAACCCTCAAGAGAGAAACATTCAACGGCCTAAGCCAACGCGGCCACTTCAGGCAATTTATTAATGTAAAAGAAAGAAAATTTACATAAGCTTCTCTCATGAAAAGTCACCTTACAAATGACCCTCCATGCTCTTTAAATAGAGATCATGGACCAATCGGGTGTTAAGCCACGGATCAAGTGTTGGTAACATTGAGGAGAGAATAAACCGTCAGATCACTTCATGTCTAAAACATATCGTAACCGTCGAATTATAAGCTACAAAAAACACATAATAAAGAAACACACTTTACCTAATTATACTCTAGCCCAAGTTATACTTAACTATTTCTTATGTATCAAAATATCTTAACATCCCTCTTAAAAACAACTTGAGATAAGATTGAAAAATGTACAAAAATGACACAATAAATAAAAAATAAAACAACAACAACAACATTAAAGTCTACAAATACAATTCACTTATCAAATTTTAATATTTTCTCATAACTACACCGAAATTGCCACAAATGTTTCATCTAGAGTATGAGAGCAAGTCAATGTGGAGAGTAAAGCTGGTCATTGTGAAATCAATTTATATACTTTGCCTCAGCAAGTGTCTCTCAAATCATGAGTACAATACATGGAAAATATGAACAAAGCAAAATTAACAAAAATAAATAAATAAATTTCCCAAATTATTTAATTATTTCCCTTTTATTAGAATAACATTTATCTCGCAACTTATTTGTTATTTTTTAAAATGTATGTGTGGAAACCACTTCCAAAGTAGAAAGGCAACAATTGTTTTGGAAAAGAAACCTTGTGCGTTGAGAAATCAAGAGTTTACTCGTGATTTTAATCTTTTATACTTGGAGAGTTGAGTATGGTATTGTTATTCATACAATTGTTTTTTTTGGGGGCACATTTCGAAAAAAACATAGTTATTTGTTGTTTTGACTTGATGTGTATACGCTAACCTAATTTTTATTAGAATATTGATTTATTTTATTTTATTTTATTATATTATTATAACAATTACCGTGTAATTTTTACTTATAACTAAATTTGGATGGTTTATTTATTGTTGTTGTTTTTAAAGATTCACTGTAATATTGATTTTATTCTATGATTTATAGACTATTGTTGTTTATCAATTAACAAATTTACTTTAAATATTATAATTTTATAAAATTTATACTTTAATAAATCTAAAAACACTCATGAGAGTAACTCACAATTTTATAAAATCATTAATAACTTTATATTCTTAATGAGAGTAACTCACAGTTTTATAAAATCGTTAATAACTTTATATTCTTAATGAGAGTAACTCAAAATTTTATAAAATCATTAGTAACTATGGATCAACTCGATAATACATAATAATATAAAACCAGTATATATAATAATTTGTGGCTATTTTTTTAGTTAATCTATATATGTTATATATGGGAATAATTGTTGCATATTCATAAGTGGAAAAAATCCACCTTTGATATCATATCATAATGTTATTATAAATATTATGAAATTTATTAGATGTTTGTTAAATTAAATTATGAATTAATCTAAAATAATTTTGCTACTTGCCCTAAATCAACTCAATAATTAAATAATATACAACATTGTAACAATTATTAACTTAATAAAAAAAAACTTTACATATACCAAACTTTAACCATGCAATAATATTTATTAAATTTTCAAATATTACTTTGTCTATGCATTGGAAATATAAATGGACTTGACAGGTCTTCACACTATAATTTTAATGGTAATCTTAAGGGAATTAATTCGATTAAGACAACACATAATACATGTTGCTTATGCATTTAATATTACGGTGTCTGACACCGAAAGGATCTGGTAGCTCAAGACACCTGGCGTAGCTTTCTCCTTTCGATCTGGGTTTGACGATTTGACGATCCTCGACGTCCAAAGTTTAACGACATAACCGCTCCCTCTACCTCCTGCCACAAGTGTATTCATTTGGGTTATGTGGTTTCTCTGGTTCTCTGATCTGCAACCGGACCAAGCCTTCACTGCAACAATGAGAGTTTCAGTCTGCTCATTCTTATTTTGATGGAGAGTTGCGCCAAACCCTGTCCTGTAGGTACCATGCAAATTTTTCTTCCCTCCTTGATTTGGATACTTGCTTCCAGCGTCCAACTCTATTTCGAAAATGCAGAGACAAGTTACTCGACTCATTCGATTCACTATGCAGGGAATGCATGTTTCCGTCAGCTTACCCCTCCAGATGAAGATGAATTCGAAAATTCTCGAGCTCGAGGAGGTAGTAACAATTATAGTAGGGTTTATTTTTTTGGTTTTCCATTTTTTTCCTAATTCGAGAAGTTGCTAACTCGATATATGGGTTTCGGGCACATGCGGCCTTCAACATCCCAACACTGCCCTTTCTCACGTATCTTTCAATTCCTCTGAGTACTAATTTAAGTTTAAAGTTAATCGTTATCTTTTAATGTTGTTCTCTATGCATTCGCAGGTATCAAGCTTTGTTGAAACCATTCTCTTGAGGACGTGTTGGGCTCAAGTGATTCCTCATTATTCATGCTTATCACCTTCTTGTTTTCAGGTTGATCTCATCGTTGAACCCAATGGCGGTTTGTCTTTCTCAAATATTTTCATGTATATAGTGGCTATGCTTGCAACCTCTCCATTGGATACTACCCTAGCTTTTCTGAGTGAAAGCGTGAATTTAGGCAAAGGCTACAAGCCAGCCAAAGTTTGCATTTGTGTTGGGAACGGGTTCCCCTAGAGTCATTTTTGAGGTCAAAAGCCCAAATTTTGTATAAAAGAGTATAAATTCTCCGCATTTTTGCGGTTGCGGAGCGGGAAGATGTAAAGAGTCACCAAGGGTTTTCTGCCCTTCTTTTGTGTAAGTCATGTCGGCTTTAGAGATCTACCCATGGTCCGTGGATCGTGGGATTGTATAAAAAGAAGTGTTATAAGAGTCTCTTAGTAGCGATAGTAGTTAGGTAAGTTTGAGTCATTGATGTAATGGGTACGTGAAGAGCTAAGAACGAGAGTCTTAGCATAGGAAAGAGGCTCTGCAGCTGAGTGTGCAGAGGCCTAGGGTCAAAGTCCGCAACTGAGTGCGCGGACCCTTGCAGCGGTATGCACAGGGTAGTTAGAGTTTGTACTGGAGATTTGGATCATTAACAAAGAGAAGTATTCTGGAATTACCAGTGTATTTTACTCCTGTCAAATGCATGTGATTATGTTATGTTGAGCACTGGGTTTACGTTTTAATGTTATTTTGATGCGTGAATCTATATGTTTCCCTTTGGTATATGAACGCAAGTAGAGATATATGTTTACACGAAGATAATCATACATGTAAGTTAAAGTTGGCCAACACTTAAGATAATTCGGGTAATTATACACTAGAACAGTTACAGAGGCGCGTAAGTGCCTAAACCACCTGTTAGGGTTGCACGAAGAACGATCGTATACCTTCGCAGAGGTTCAGAGGATGAATACGAGAAGTATATCGATAAGCCCTAAAAGGCTTATCGATCTGTGCGAGGACAGAGTTGAAGGTATAAAACCAACATCACAACCATCTCAGGGTGCAGAAACTTGGTTCATGCATCCCCCCATACTGCTTCAGGTGAGACTTCAGTTTGCACTCCGCGGATTGATGCCGAAAGGGCCAGTAGTGTAGGGATTTGCTTGGCTGACTAACGTTGAACCTGGGTCAAGGCCCATCAAGCCAACAAATGGTTATGTTGCTGGGACTGAGATCTGCATGAGAGATGTGTGATATCGCATCACTGGAATCCAACTAAGAGATTAAACACTGGTTGGATAGAAAGATCCACGAATGTGCAACGCAGGAGAACAGGAATTCGCAATTGACGAAAGAACAGTGGTTGGACAAATATCTGTACACAGAGATACACGAAATCTTCTTTTGTTCCTTCCCAATTGAATTATACAAGTGGATCACGAAGTTAGCAGATGGTCAAGGAAGGTGGAGTCTTGACGGTCCGATTGTCTGGACCCCGGAGTTAGTGTGGAGATTAGAAGCTTTTGAAGATAAGATCGCACGCGTTATCAATCATTGGCTCAAACATATCATAGGAGGATTTGTGACAGAGTTCGTTGTTGATACTTCGATCAATTACAGCGAAGCAGAGCGATGCTTCTTCAAAGGACCGCGAGGTAAGTATTTAAGATCTTTAAATACTTGGATTAAGATGCTATTATGTGAAAAGCGGGTTATGTAGTTACCTTGATGTTTGGGGCTACGCGACGTGGAAGGACTTACAGGAATGGAGGGAGAAGGGGCCCTGAATATAGCCCGCTGATTAAACCTCCTTTGAGTGACGACAAGGGAGCAGCGTAAACCTCTCCGCAGAGCGTTGTTTAGTTGATAAGAAAGGGATTCCCGCGAATACCACATCCACCCACACCGCCTCCATTTTCACCTCCACCGCTGACACCCTCACCCACACCACCACTGCCTCCACCATAGTTCAGTATGGCAAATTCAGTAAAGTTGTCTGTGTTCAAGGGCTTTGGAAATGAGGATCTGGACCAATTTTGGTTCGTCGCGAAGGCTGTATGGGAAGATCAGGGTATCACAAATGATCAGATGAAGAAGGCAACCTTGGTTAGTGCTTTGTAGGAACGTGCACTAACATGGTACATTAAGTACTATACTAATAACCCAACAACTGCGTTGGCAGATATCCAAACCACGCTCAATAAGGAATTCAGTAGACCTAAGTCTAAAGCGCAGTCAATTGTGGGGTTCAAAGAAATCATGATGAAACCAGGCGAGAGACCCTGGGAGTTGGATCAGAGATTGAAGTGTAAAATCCGCAAAGCTAATATGAATTTGACATATGGGCAGCACCATGAATGGTTTGTGGCTTCGAGTGTGCCTCACCTAAGGGTCGTGCTATCGCAACAGAAGATTGGGACCCAGGCAAAAGCCTTGGAAATTGTAATGAGACTGCATGAAACATTGATGCAAAATCTGAATCTGGGGGTTTAGCAGATTCATGCGCAGTTGCAGAATCTTTTCTTAGAACTACAAAGTCTGAAGAACGACAGAACAGTTCGGCCTGACGCGCGCGAAGAAGTTTGGTTCTTGAAATCAAAGGTCAGGCGCATGACAAAGATCATTGTCTGGTCTTCGCAAATTATGTTGCAGCAGGAGGACCAATGCCTCTAAGGTTGGAAGCTCAAACAGAGTCAAGCACAGGGCCTGCGCTATGGTGTGTTATCTGTCAGGTAGCAGGAAAACACGTGACTGACAATTGCCATTTACTGCAGAAATTTGTACAGACACCGCAACATCTATTCTGCAACTTTTGTCAATCGGTGGGTCATGTTGTACCTCTAAGATAGTAGTAGGTCAGATACCGATGCCAAAGAATCTAAAATAATTGTTTTGGGGTTTTTAGTTTTAGTTTTGGAAGACCAATGAATGAAGACAGATGTTGAATTGAAATACTTAATCCTTTGGATAATATTATTATCCCAACAAAGGGCTACTATAAAGCTTTACACAGTGATATAGATCAAATAGTGGTGAGAAGAAGACAAAAAATAATATGCTTATCACAGTTTCTAGACTATAAACAGAACAATCATAAGTATGAAAACCTTCTAAACTACGTTCCAAAGATTCAAGGCAGTATACTTAAGCTTACAAAAGATACTAATGATTTATTGATTATAGGGGATTATCTAAATAGACAGATCATTGATCCATTCTCTTAACAGATGATCACTTCAAGAGTTTATAGGAATAAATTGAGACACAATTATTCCTTCCTAGATATCTCTGTAAGTCATAAGCATATGAAGAAAAACATAATGATTGATAACTGGAAAAACTTATAGGATAACAAAAACTGTGTAAAACCAAATTCAGAATCCTCTACTTTGTATTAAGGTTCCAAAAAGACTGAGTACATCAAGTGTCTAGAAAAGCTTCCTTCAAAGGTGCAACCAGGTTCAAAGTACAATGAACAGTCACGAATTAACAAACAATGAATAATGAACCTTGAACGCTTAATAACTCGAGAAGAGAGTTATTTATACAATAATAAAACTAAGAAAATATCTTAAAACTGATTAAGATTTATTCTAGGGAAGGAAAGATCTTCATGTAAGAAGATAGGGACAGTTATTGAACTGCTTCTTGTTGTCCCTTTTATTCAGGTTGTGCTGGCATTGTTGTTTGATATTTTTTCCTTTAAGCTGCTTGATTGTTTGTATCCTTTATGCTAGTTGATTCCTTCATTTGATCTTTCATCTGATACTCTTTAAACTCTATGAATATCCTTTGACCCTGCTGAGTAGCCTTTACTGTGTTCTTTTTTACCTTTACTGTGCATTTTAGGTTTTTATTGTGTTTTTCAACAGTAAATCGTTTTAGATTTTATGTTACAGGGTAAAGTGATTTCATATGATCTTCGTATTTGTCTTCTAATTGTATGCAGTCTTTTTTCTTTGTAAGCCTGGAACAAGAGTTTTTACCTGCAAAACACAAAAAATTTTAAGAAAAACATAGGTGACAGAGAAGGTCGTCAATGGCTTTATTGAGCTCGAAAGGATATTGGAAGGCGTCCAGAACGTATCGGTAGGTAAAACAATGGTTTTATTGGTCGCAGAGTTTTATGGAGGTTTCACCGTGTAAACAGGTGAAACAAAGCAAAGTGGTGATTTTTATGTTTAAACGGAAAAACAATTTACTTTTTTAATTATGGCGCAAACTGGACAGTGGCCATTTTGTCATTATGTTGGAGGTGGTTTTGGTTTTCAACGCACCGCTTATGAGGCGCAAGCGATTTTTGGGAGGGGTCACCTGATATAGTATAGAGCTTGACATGTAGCAAAGGGAGGTCAGTGGAATAGTGCTTTTTCGGGGCGGGTAATGCTCGGACAGAAAGCCAACCCGAAATCGCTAAGGGTCATTGGATTTGAATGCCTTTGATTGAACTACTATTTTTCCGCAAAATAATGGTTGTGTGCAGCTTATCATAAATGCCACAATCCATGGCAGTCAAATAGTTTAATCTTGACTGCTTCATGCTTTAAATTTGATGTTATAATTAGAGAATAAAGATCTGGCCAAACTGTTTAATCTTGGCAGATCAGTAGTTAGGTAGAGAATAATAAGGTGCTCATCAGTTTAATCTGAGCCCTTGGATGTTATAAGGTTAGAATTAGATAGTTTGTTTTTTTTAAATAAAAAGAAAGGAAAAGGGGTTTGCTAGCTTAAATGCACCCATTCAGTGAAGAAAAAATGATAGGATAAGCAAAGGGTGAGTAGAAGAAAGGTTGCAGAAGTATGATGATTGATCGGACAAAATGTACATTTATCATGTTTTACCATATGTTTCTATGTCTTGATTTTTTTTAGGGCACCTAACCTAAAATTTTATTTGATATGGACATCATCATCAAGATATTTTCAAAAACATTTTATTCAATATTGTTATATCCATATCCTAACCTAACATTTTTTCAAAATATTTTTATTTTTATTTTTTTTACTAATTTATTCTATCTTATCAAAACCAAAAAATGCTACAACAGGTCATGATGAGTGCAATCTTTGTAGCTATGAGTTGATGATGGAGAGAACACCCACATATAGTATTCAGGCAGATGCGGCCTCTGGATCAAGGCGCTAGGGGAGCATGAGGAGGATATCAGGGCCATGGATGAGGTTGAGGTGAAGGAGGACCTGGAAGAGGTTGGGGACAGGTAATTTGTTATAATTGTGCAGGACTAGGACACTACGCACAAGAATATACGAACCTGACGCGTCTGTCCTGCAAATATTGTACTTAGTTCGACCACAAGACTAAAGATTTTCCCGTACTACTAGCAAGGATACATGAGAAGGGGGCGCAGCCTCAGCAACCGACCCAGAACTTGCAGATGATGAGGGCTGAGCCTCGCGAAGAGGATCCAAACGTAAATATAGTGCTGTAAAGTGGAGTTACAATAGGCGAAGATAAGGGGAAGCAGCCTGAAGAGAGTACGTGGGTCCATAAAGCCCCAGAAAAGGAGGTTGAATTTGATTTGGAGCACGCACGTGAAACATTTATGGAAGCGAAGAAAATCTCGCTGAGGCCTCTACCTCAGGAAGCTAGAAAATGCCCGCTGGAGAAATGGATCCTTCTATGCTTACTACCTTCTTAGAGACCTACATGAAGCTGTTGCGCAATAGCAAGGCTATAAAGGGATTACAAGAGCTAATAAATAGGTGTGCCGGAAAAGAAAATGCTCCTGGTGAACCGCGCGTAGTCAGAAAGATTGGTAAGCATAAGGCAAGGACGGGGCGTGAGATGAGGCTCACCGCGCAGATAGGAGAATATGAAATGGATCAAGTCATTTTGGATCTAGGGTCAGATGCAAATTTTTTGCCTAAACAAACATGGGAACGAATGGGGAGACCTGCGCTGCAGTGGTCTCTGATTCAGTTGAGAATGGAAAATCAGCAGAAGATCATCCCCATGGGACGACTACAGGGAGTAACAGTAGATATTGAAGGTGCAAGCGCCTTGGCTGATTTCGAAGTAATAGAGATTTTGGACGATAAAAACCCCTACCCAGTGCTCCTGGGGATTGATTGGGCTACTGACATGAATGGGTTGATTAACCTGAAGAAGCAAAAGATGAAATTTGAAAAGAAGTCGCTCCGCATAGTGGTACCCCTGGATCCTGCAGAAGGACCACGCTATATTGAACCGGTTCGCGATTATGAAAGTGATGATGATTTGGACCATATATATAAGATAATAGTGCGAGATCAAGATTGGGTGAACTCGACCGCGGATGGATGTATTGCATGGGACCACGAAAGTTCCTGCACATCAGATTCGGACGAAGAATTGGAGCACTGGCAGAATCGATTACATGAAGTATCTACGTTGCGTTGTAATATGATGACTAAATCATTGCATTGTGTGTCATCAGAGGTAAGGAATATGCCCTCTTATGATGGTTTGACTGATGTGGATACCTTTTTGGATGCATTTGAAAGGGAAGTGCCAGAGAAGCATCACTTCTAGGCATTGGATTGGGCGCTGTGTGCTACGCCCGCAAGATGGTGGGGTACGCACAAAGATAGTTTTGATGATTGGCACGAATATAGGAAGATGATGAGAATACGCTTTGGACAACCGAAAGTGCGATTAACATAAAAATATGATGGGAGGGACAATCTGTGTGATCACTTGGTCAAATGGACTAAAGTTTATGGAGCGGAGCCTCAGCCTGAATGGGTGCATCTGTTCTTCCATACTCTAGATGTGATATTGATGAATTGGTACTTAGAGACAAAGCTCCACCATGGCACTGAAGAATGGGATATTTTGTGCCAAGGGTTCGTAATGATGTTCATTTTTGAGGACATATTTGATTGTATTGATGAAGCGCTACAAGAGGTCAAAACAACAATCTCTAGGATACCACATGATCCTCTAGATCTTATTAAACCTCATTGGGCTACTCAGTTGAGCCACACGCTGGAGTGTTATAACATGATTGTTGAAGAAGAAGATGAAGATCCAAGAAGGATTAATATTCCGGAGACTAAAGGTCACCGCGAAGTTGAAGGACCTCAAATAGAGAATCCAGACATAACCGCACCGCTCAAAACTAGACAAGTAAACATTGGCACGGAAGCGGAGCCGAAATTTGAAAAGATTGGAGACTATTGGGATGATGCAACATTAGATAAGGTCACTGAATTTCTCTGTGAATACCAAGACTTGTTCCCTACGAAGTTTTCAGACCTAAAAGGGATAATAGGGGACCTAGGCATTATGAAGATTACTTTAAAACCGGACGCGAAGCCAGTCAAGCAAAGGCCTTACTGCCTCAATCCGAAGTATAAAGAGAAGGTTCGCTTAGAGCTGGATAAGATGCTCATGGTAGGCATTATTGAAACAGTAGAAGAATCCAATTGGGTAAGCCCGATGGTAGTCCAGGAAAAGAAGCAAAAGGATGAAAGAAGGATATGCATAGATCTCAGAAAGTTGAATGACGCTTGCATACATGATCATTTCCTAACTCCGTTTACTGATGAGGTACTGGATAATGTAGGCGGCCAAGAAGCATATTCATTCACTGAAGGATTATCTGGGTAGCATTAAATCAAAATCGCACCTAAGGATAGAATTAAGACGACCGTCGCGACTGAATGGGGATGCTTTCAGTACACTCTAACGCCTTTTGGACTGAAGAATGCGTCGGCAATATTTTCACGCATAGTCATCGCGGCATCCAAGGACTTCATTAATAAATTTCTAGAGGTATACTTTGATGATTGGAAGTGTTTGGATTGGTAAAGCGCTATGTGGCAAGTCTGCACTTGATGCTAGATACATGCAGGAGGTATCAGATCGCGCTCAATCTGAAGAAATGTTTGTTTTATGTCCCTTTTGGGATCTTGTTGGGTCATGTGGTATGCAGACAAGGCTTGATGGTAGACCCTACGAAGATCATGGTTATAATCAAAATGGAGGAGCCAAGGAGTGTGAAACAGTTGCGCGCAACACTCGGGCATACCGGATACTACAGGAAATTCATCAAGAACTATGCCCAGATCACCGCACCGATGGAAAAACTATTGAAGAAGGATATTACGTTCTATTAGAATGAAGAATGTTAGAGGAGCTTGGATGTGCTAAAGGAGAAAATGGTCACCGTGTCAATCCTAGTCTTCCCGGTTGGAAGAAGGAATTTCATGTGCATGTGGATGCATCATGTATTGCGCTGGAAGCAGTACTGAAGGCTCGCTTGAATCCTTGGCTAGCAAAGCTGCAGGAAGCAAAGGCACTGAAAGAGCAGGTGGACGCAGCACAACATAAGGAAGCAGTACTGAAGGCTCGCTTGAAGCCTTGCCTAGATGAAGCATATGTTCTCACGACCACCATTGAAGGCAAATTGGCTAGTCTGCAGGGAACACAGCAGCAGGTACAGGCGGATAGCACAGGGCCAACAACGGAGCAACTGGTCAAACAGATGAAGCAGGAGATAACACAGTGCACCACCAAAGTCGCAGTAGTCCAAGTGGAGCTGGGAGGTCTTCGCGATAAGATCTTTGTGCCATCAGAGTGACTCAAGGGTGAGTCACTATGTTTGTGTTGGGGGCCTGTAGGGAACGGGTTCCCCTAGAGTCAATTTTAGGGTCAAAAGCCCAAATATTGTATAAAAGAGTGTAAAGTATCTGCATTTTGCAGTCGCGGAGCGCGAAGATGTAAAGAGTCACCAAGGGTTTTCTACCCTTCTTTTGTGTAAGTCATGTCGGCTTTAGAGATCTACCCATGGTCCGCGGACCATGGGATTGTATAAAAATAAGTGTTAGAAGAGTCTCTTAGTAGTCATAGTAGCTAAGTAAGTTTGAGTCATTGATGTAATGGGTCTGTGAAGAGTTAAGAACGAGATTATTAGCATAGGAAAGAGGCTCTGCAGCTGAGTGTGCAGAGGCCTAGGGTAGAAGTCCGCAGTTGAGTGCGCGAACCCCTGCAGCTGTGTGCACAGGGTAGTTAGAGTTTGTACTGGAGATTTGGATCATTAATAAAGAGAAGTATTCTAGAATTACCTGTGTATTTTACTTCTGTTAAATGCATGTGATTATGTTATGTTGAGCACTGGGTTTATGTTTTAATGTTATTTTGATGCGCGAATCTATATGTTTCCCTTTGTTATATGAACGCAAGTAAAGATATATGTTTACGCGAAGATAATCATAAATGCATGTTAAAGTTGGCCAATACTTAAGATAATTCAGGTAATTATACACTAGAGTAGTTATAGAGGCACATAAGTGCCTAAACCACCTGTTAGGGTTGCGCGAAGAAGGATCGTAGACCTTTGTGGAGGTTTAGAGGATGAATACAAGAAGTATATTTATAAGCCCTAAAATACTTATCGATCTGCGCAAGGACAAATTTGAAGGTATAAAACCAACATCAAAACCATCTCAGGGTGCAGAAACTTGGTTCCTGCATCCCCCAGTACTGCTTCGAGTGAGACTTCAGTCCACACTCCGCAGATTGATGTCGAAAGGGCGAGTAGTGTAGGGATTTGCTTGGATGACTAATGCTGAACCTGGGTCAGGGCCCATCAAGCCAAAAATTTGAATATTTTGTGTTTAAAAAGGGTTTTGGGTACTCGGCGAACTGAGTTGTTCCAAGTTCTTCACGGCATAATTATATGTAGATCTGGCCTTGCCGAGAGTTTGACTTTGGTTCTTTTCCGAAGGGTCTGTAATTTTGGGTTTGTAAGTCTTTCGAGGGTTTGAATACAACGTCAATGAATGCACTCAACTTTGCATGGTTTAACACTCTTTTGATTTTGTTTGACTTCCGATGTCAAAGCTTGTATGTTTCGGTTACAATTGACTCTACAAAGCCTGTACATGGATTTATTATTTTCATTTTGTTAAGTTATGAATATATATAGACTGTGATAACTTGTTTTAATGGAATTGACTGAGCATTACTCGACCTCTGAATTTGATAATGAGCATTCTCCTTACAGTTAATAAATTTAGAAAAACTAACTGTGCTCTTAGCATTTTAACAATTTCCATATATGTAAATTTAATTCTCCATTATTTTGACTGTTAAGAAAGAATTATGCTAGGATGTTACTTAAGAGTGTCACATGTTTTATAAAGGTGTACTACATATAGTAGGCCAATGGATATGCATAATATTAACAATTCTTTGTCTTAGGATTTAGGCTATTTAGATATAGCTTAATTATGTGCTTAAATACATAATTTCTTCTAACAGACTAATAATAATTCTATGGTTAGTTATTATTACTAGCTTAAAATACAGAACAGACAGTTTCAGATTAACTAGCATAAGTACAATCTTGTTATTATTCATCAATCACTGTAGAATCATTTTCTTCAATGATCACTAAGTTAAAGGGTTTGATTACTTATCTGTTCATCGCCTTGTAGTTTTTTAGTTCCTTTTCAGGAAGGTCTCACCACCCAGTCGTGAGTCTGGTAATTATGTCCGGAGTCTCCCCCGAGCTCTTCCTCCTCCAAACAGTAAAATGAATCTATTGCAGTCAGGTATCTTGGGCATCAGGACTTACTGTCCAGGCTAAAGTCACATACCTCTCAGACTGTACTTGAGGTTTTCCCACTCGTTTATTCCACCCAGCTCAAGGAATTCTAGGTAGAAATTCCCTGCTCCCTTCACCCATCCAATATTCTTTTCTTTCTATCTTCTCCAGCCCCCTAGGCCTTCCTTGAATTCCTCTTTTTTGAGGAGACAGATGAGTAACCACTTTTAATTGTCTCAAGAGGTTAACATTTGTTTCTTTTAGTTCTTGTCAAAATAATTTAACTCTTAATTATTCATTGATCAAATAATAAAATATGTTCTGGCCTTCCATCCATAGTTCTTTATTATTCTGTGTCAAGTATTTGATGACAAAGTAAAAAGACAAAGTAATAAGTAAAACATGGTAGCCAAATTAAATGTATATGCAATGTCGAGTGCTACATCTTCCCCCCTTATGAGGAACACCGTCCCTGGTGTTCTTCCTGGTTTATGAAAATAATATCGGATAAGCTTTCCGCATAAAATCCTCTTCTTCCCAGGTGACCTCTTTCGGGCCAAAGTGCTTCCATTGCACTTTAACCTGGCTGATGGCTCGTTTCTGCAAGGTGGTTTCTCTCCGATCAAGAATACGAAGAGGTTCTTCCAGAAAATCTCCTTCTAGTTCGACCTGCACAGTTTACAACCTGCTGTCAGAAACTTTTCAAAACAGCAAATTATACATTATTTGTTCTATTAACTTATTACCTGTACATTTTCCCAGTTAATTATATGTTGAGGGTTGTACACATATTTTTTTTACAAGGAGACGTGGAAGACATTGTGGACCTAAATATAGCTTGGTAATGTGAGTTTGTACGCTACAGGTCCAATCCGTTCCAAAACCTGAAAAGGACCACAATGTCAGGGTGCTAACTTAGCACAACCCCTCCATTGCAAAGTGATTTTTCAAGGCTTTACTCTCAATTACAGATGATCCCCTACCTGGAATTCTCTACATGTTCTTCTTTTATCCACATAAACCTTTTGTCTATCCTGGGCAGCTTTTAAATTCTAGCGAATTTTCTTAACTGTCTCTTCCATCTCGGCTAACATATCAGGACCTAATGTTAGTCTATTGACAGGACTATTACAATATATGGGCACCCTGCACTTTCTTCCGTATAACACCTCAAAGCGGCTCATTCCCAACGACTCGTGGTATCCGTTATTATAAGAAAACTCCACTAAATGGAGGTAATCTTCCCACTTATGTGGTTGTTGCATCACAAACATTCTTAACATATCCTCCAGAATTTGATTCACTCGCTCTGTCTGACCATCCTTCTGTAGGTGGTATGCAATACTAAACTGAATCTGTGTACCCAATCCAGAAAAGAGTGTTTTCAAAAAAGTGGTTGTAAATTTTACATCCCTGTCAGAAATTACCACCTTGGGTATTCCGTGCAATAGGAAAATTTCCTCGGTCTACAATTTCAACAGTTTTGTAAGTGGATTTTACCGGTATGAAATGAGCGGTTTTTCTTAGCTTGTCAACCACCACCATAATTGCGTCATGCTACTTGTTATAGCTCCAAATCTCACTCTTATGGTTTGTGATGCTGCACTCATGGCCTAGGGAAACCCCTCCTTCCAGACCTGGTCCAAAAATTTAAAAAACAGTGTTTTATTCCCTATACGCGACATTTCCCTGAGTTAAACGCGTGTACACGCAAGTCTGTTATACCCAACCCGCGCGTATCTATTAAAACACTTAAAAAATAATAAATTCCTCTTTTTCGGGTGGAGATCGCGGGTTTTACCTGCTGGATCACCTGTTAGTGCCCGTGGCCCAACTGTTCCCAACCAACTCCTAACTAAAAAACTACTTTGGAGAGGGTATAAAAAGACATCAAAGGGAAGGCCAAGGGGAGAGAGAAAGGAGAGCAAGATTATTATGCTGAGATTTTTCCCTTAGACCAGGTCTGAAGTCCTTGGTGCATTCTGCACTTCCCCCATTTTGCATAGGAAACCCTTGTTTCCATGTGTATTGGTGATCATTCATCCTTGATATCATCATTGAGTAAGACTTGGAAGGAGCTCTTGTTGGAGGCTTGAGGCTGGAACGAATCTGGGAGGAAGCTTGCTTGGAGCCTGCTGAAGGTGTTCAGGTGATATCTTTCCGATATATGTACTTTATTTGCCTTTATATATAAAGAAACACGTCTTTGTTCCCGAATAATCTTTCTTTATGCTTATGAGATTCTTGTGTTGAATTCTTATGAAAGTGGTTACTTAAAGATTTTTTATAACTAACTTTATAGCATAAAGATGATTTATACATAAGTATCTGTACATGTACTGTTGTGTTCTTTGATTTGTTTGTCTTGCAGGTCAAAGAAAGAAGAAGGGAACTCCAAGAAGGGTTTGGACCCTAAAGGCCTTCTCGAACGTAGGACCTTAGGTACGTACCCTTAACGTTAGCATTTGCTTAAAAGTAAAAATGATGCCATCATTTTTACTTTTAAGCAAATGCTAACGTTAAGGGTACGTACCTAAGGTCCTACGTTCGAGAAGGCCTTTAGGGTCCAAACCCTTCTTGGAGTTCCCTTCTTCTTTCTTTGACCTGCAAGACAAACAAATCAAAGAACACAACAGTACATGTACAGATACTTATGTATAAATCATCTTTATGCTATAAAGTTAGTTATAAAAAATCTTTAAGTAACCACTTTCATAAGAATTCAACACAAGAATCTCATAAGCATAAAGAAAGATTATTCGGGAACAAAGACGTGTTTCTTTATATATAAAGGCAAATAAAGTACATATATCGGAAAGATATCACCTGAACACCTTCAGCAGGCTCCAAGCAAGCTTCCTCCTAGATTCGTTCCAGCCTCAAGCCTCCAACAAGAGCTCCTTCCAAGTCTTACTCAATGATGACATCAAGGATGAATGATCACTAATACACATGGAAACAAGGGTTTCCTATGCAAAATGGGGGAAGTGCAGAATGCACCAAGGACTTCAGACCTGGTCTAAGGGAAAAATCTCAGCATAATAATCTTGCTCTCCTTTCTCTCTCCCCTTGGCCTTCCCTTTGATGTCTTTTTATACCCTCTCCAAAGTAGTTTTTTAGTTAGGAGTTGGTTGGGAACAGTTGGGCCACGGGCACTAACAGGTGATCCAGCAGGTAAAACCCGCGATCTCCGCCCGAAAAAGAGGAATTTATTATTTTTTAAGTGTTTTAATAGATACACGCGGGTTGGGTATAACAGACCCGCGTGTACACATGTTTAACTCAGGGCAATGTCGCGTATAGGGAATAAAACACTGTTTTTTAAATTTTTGGACCAGGTCTGGAAGGAGGGGTTGCCCTAGGCCATGAGTGCAGCATCACAAACCATAAGAGTGAGATTTGGAGCTATAACAGATGCCCCCTAATGTATGAGGTCAGAAGGGGAACATGATGGCCGAAATATATTAAGTAAGTACAAGGAAAGGAACTCTGCCGAAAAACCGAGGAGGACTTCACCAGAATTCAGCCTGCCAAGCCACCGAAAGGAGATCAGAAAGAAACACTGTCTGAGGCGGGCATACCCATGCTCAGGAAAAGTAAAGCATGTCCGCATATCAAGTACAAGCGGATCCACTAAGTATACAAGTATGAATGACTGGAAGATACATAATGGATCATCTGATCATAATGAGTAAGTACATGTCTGAATATCACATATAAAACTGTCAATGATGCTGAAAGATGCAACGGATCACTGATATCAAAGACTGATCCCAAAAGGTACCAACTGAACATGATGGAATAGGATGGTACTACACTGCAAACTCAGGTGCCAGCATATAGAATGTCGCCATGACTGACTGCAACATATAAGGTGGAGTGGTATCAACTAGCAGCAACAGAAGCAACTGTCAAGTGAACCAATGAATACTGAGACAACCTGAGGTCTTCACCGACCGCCGTGGTACATTTCTACACCATGGGAATAAATGATCTGAAGTCGACCATGTGAGAAATCGTTTGATTACCGGTCATTGATGTATACCGTTAACAAACGCGAGACTACTCACCGATAATGATAATGAGCGTCAAGGTACCCAGTACAATCTAACAAGTGTGAATAGATGAGCTGAAGTCGAACACCTACAAGAATCTATCGATCAGGAGACAATGATGGTTTCCCACTGTCGATAGCGAGGAATCTGCCACTAATGACTGCAAACCCCAAGGTACTGCCAAATGGACTCTAGATCTTTGCCCCAGAGCAATGAGTCGGAGTCGATAGGGAAAGATCCGCTAGAAGGAAGGCATTAAGGCATCCTTCATCAATCTAGCGCGAGTGTAACCCGTAGGCCAATAATGTGGAAGGAATCGGACGAAAAAGATGTAGTAACCCAACCTAAGTACGTTTCCGACGTACACAAGATGTGGCTAGCGCACGGCAGAAACCCTCTGAACCAACCAATAATGAAAGCCGACACAGAGGCGAGGTATCCACCAATAGGGTCAAATGGAAACCAAGGTACTGCACGAATCCCAATGTGTGATAATGTATGCTGATGTCGAACACAAGGGAAACCACTCAGTCAAAGACCCATGATACTGATCGATGCTGAGCACAAGGTAACCTATCAATAATGAAAATAGGGCCAGGGTGCGGCTCTAGGCCCGTCCTCAGAGCAATGTGTCGTCGTCGATAAGGACAAGACCCGCCAGCAAGAAGTCAATGGGGACCTTCTCAAACCGGCACGAGTAAAGGACCAATATAACTGATGTGATGATAGACATGACACTGACAACCAGGGATGGCCGACTGAAAAATGAGTCAAGAGACACCACAGAAAGGCCGACTCAGTCTAACTTCCCTTGAACAAAAGCACGACTCAAAGTGACTATGTGGCAGCATATGATGAATCTGTATAAGTTCGTCATGCAGGAGGCACGAACGAACCCTCCATATGATTGGAAGAGATAACCAATCGGGGGAGAACTGACTCGATAACAAGATTATGGCATACCTAAGTCAAACTAAATCCCACCCATGTGGAGGAGACTTTGTTTTGAGTGCTTTGTTCAAGGGCGACACAACTGACTCTCGCTACCAACAATAAATGGAAATAATGTCCCTGTTCCCGCTCTTTTTGGAATATTTAATTTTTTTTGTCTTTTTCTGATAAGCCGGAAAAAGAATAAAAGAATGCTATGGTACAGTGGAAAGAACGAGTGTCGGTGAAACAGATGATCTAGTTCCTAGGAAAGGAACGTTCCTATGCTCAATGCAGGGAGGTGAAAAACTGGTCAGTGACACTCAGAGGTATGTTCCTTCCACGGATCTGGGTATGTCAAGCTGCAGAGGTCAAGGGTATGCAAGGTTGATTTTGCAGACGTCATGGTCAAAATTTGGCTTAAACACGAGTCCAAGTGAAGCCGGATATATTCCAAAAGGTGCAAATGGTCAACATGCAATGCAGAAGTACAACTCAACACACATAGGAGCCTCTATGGTATAAGGCCAGAATGAAGCGAAGAAGCAAAGAGGAATGAGTCTTCAACGCATAAGTCATGGCGGGACTATAGAGGGCTCCCGAGCCTACTCAAAATGAAGCAGCATGGGCAACAAATGTCAGTGAGGTGCTAACTAGGATGCCCATGTAAAAGGATGGCTCTACCATCATGTCATGATTTAAAGAATCGGCGAGTGAAAATGGCTTGCGAACCATAACATGATGGGGTCGACCCTACGGCAGATGTATCGGTCAAATGGAGGCTAGTATGCATAGTGCAACGGAAAAAACGGTGTCCCTAACCTATATGCCAGTGAGAACACGATATCTGCCATGACGGGTCAGCAGTCATGGAACCGTCTCGAACCGTCGAAAAATGTCCAAAATGTCCTGAAAAACAACTCAATCTCGACATTCCAAGCTCCCAAGTTAAAAGTGACATGAAACCAAACAAAATAAAATTTTGAAAAAATTTTGCATTTTCAAAACTTATAAAAAGAAATTTTGGACTTACCATTTTCACCGTTTGACTTGGAGAGAAAAAATTGTGGAGCAAAAGGAGCAAACTTCCTCGTGACTTATTCAACCGTTCAAACTTGCCGAAAACTTCCAGGTAAGCACTAAACTTGTCTTGCAATCAATTGTGATAGTTTTTAGGAAGTTTAATTAATGTTTCACCGTTAGACTTTTGCAAAAAATCGTTCTGCGGCGTACACGCGGGTTGGATGTATATAAATCGCGTATACGACGGCCCTACACGCGACTGTGTATAGGGTAACCCGCGTGTGTGCAGCGAAAAATTTTTATACATAAAACTAATGGATGAAAATGATTTTTTCTTCCAGGATGACTCTCACATGGCGTGAAAGAGAGCACTCAACCATAGATAATGAAGTTATGAACAATGATGAGGCATTAGATGCCCTACGGGGATGCGGATTGCTAAAATTCTTCAAGTTGCCAAACATGAAAGCAAACGTGCGTCTGCTCGAGAGACTCATTGATTATTGGGATGTCGAGGAAGAAGCTTTTGTGATTGATCAGATGCCACTCAGGGTAGAAGTGGAAGATATATATTTTATCACGGGCCTTTCCCGAAGGGGAGAGGTAGTACACTCCCGGGGCAGGACCCGGAATAGTCTCAGTGTAGATGACTATGTTCAAATTTACTGCCCAAGTCATCGGAAGGTTGGGAGCCAGATCTCTATCCCACACGTGGCGAGTTTGTCACTGCGGATAATCTTGTTCACCATAGCTCGAGTGAACGGATCATCCTCGCTACATCAGGCATCACGGGTAAACATGAGCGTAGCAGTGGACTGTCTCACCACGGTGTTTGACTGGTGTACTCCTCTTCTTGCCAACATGAAGGAACAGCTCGCTTCTATCAAGAGGGGACAGACCTAGAACTTTGGGTACGGAACCATTTTATGCACTTTCTTCTTCGAGAAGGTTCCCGCACTCCGCCCCGGGGTAGCTGTTCCCATCAGTAGTCCACGTGATCCACGCATGGGCTGGTGGGCTGACTTGATGAGACGTCTGGGGGGTGGGGAAGTACCTAGGAATGCATTCGACGATGACTTTTTTGCTTGGTGGGAGCAACAGATCATCGCCATAGATGACTACCCCTATGCTGGACTGGATTTCCGAGGAGATCCTGATCTAGTGTTACCACCGGATGCAGCATGGGGCGAGATTGGTAAGATTTTTTATTTTTATGATTTTAGGATTTTTAGGATTTTTCAAATATAATGATGAACTTTGAAAAATATTTTTGATGAGATTCAAATGGCTAATATGATGATCATGTTCCAGACATTGGGCCCGTACGACCAGATGGATTCCCACGGCATGGACGGCATGGTCGAGGAGCCGAAGAGGCGGCTGCGGATGCGGAAAGGACCCTCAACAACGTCCAGCGACACTTGGCGAGACTGAGCTACCAAGTACTGATGGCCAAGATAGAGGACCTTCCTCCAGATATGCAGCGTCATGTGGTTGGGATGCCACGTGACTGGGTTCACGTTTTTCGGCACGTGGCCAATTTTATAGTTAGTTATTTAGCTACTCATCCAGAGCCAAGGCATTAGATATGCCTGACATGATTATGGGCATTTGAGTCCCAATTTTGTATATTTTTGGACACACATATGTACACTCGAGACGCTTTGCGATATATATATATATATATACAGTTTGACTTTTTGATGCATGATTTTATGATGATGAATGATTGATATGCCAGTCTAATGCTTGATTAGCGATAGAATCAGCTAATCAATTTTGAGATCTTGGAATGTGCAAATAATTAATGTAAATAAATGATCTTTGCAACAACCTCACCCTTAAATATTGGCGATATAATGATGGATCTCTAACCCGATAAATGTTATTTAACTGAGACACTATCAATTGAGAATCAAGATATACTACCAACGAGTCGATCCCATGAGAGATTGCCTCGGATAATAAATTGATAACAGCTGTATACTCGGCCATATTGTTTGAAGCAGGACTGATACACACGCCTCTCGATATCATCAACTGACCAGTTGGGTAATAAAGTACCCAAGCTGCGGAAGCAAGATTCTGAGTGTGCCGACTAGCACCATCGGCGAATCCAAAATAAACCAAATCATCCATCAACACCTGCCAAAGCAGACCAAAAAGTGCTGATATCAGAAAACGCTCGATAAGATATGTACAAATATACATAAAATACAAAGAAGTCATTGCCTGGTAAAACTAAGCAAAATACTTCTTTAAATAGAGCCCATTTCGGGGCTCCGCCAGCTTGTTTCCTTCGAAATCAATTAACTCATAAGATCCTTTTTCTAAGACTCGTTTGATAATGAAAGGACCGTACCACATGGGCTTGAATTTGCCTGCCCCCAAGGCGTCCTTATCTTGGTCATAGACCAAGACAAGGTCACCTTCAGCAAAGACACGAGGACAGACAGACTTATCATACTGAGTTTTGACCCTTTTCTTATGGGCCTCATTCATCGTGGCGGCATCTCGACGCTGCTCATCGAGATGTTCCAGGTGAACTAGGCGCTCCTCGAGACTCGAAGTCTCAGGAAGAAGCTCGACAGCCAATTTCAGAGATGGAATTTCATATTCGACCGGAAAGATAGATTCCATCCCGTAAACTAACTGAAAAGGAGTAAAACCAGTAGCCGTTTTGACGGAGGTTCGGTATGCCCAAAGAGCCGGATACAACATAATGTGCCAATTGGACCGATTTTTATCGATTATCCATTGGAGTATCGTCTTAAGAGTTTTATTGACCGCCTCGACCTGTCCATTGGCCTGAGGATAGTAAGGAGACGAATGCTCTTGACGGAAACCTAATTTAAGAGCCAATTCAGACATTAGCTGATTTTGGAAATGACTGCCATGGTCAGTGACAATCTCTCTTGGGATACCGAATCTTGAGATAACTTGATTGAAAAGAAACAAAGCTGTCGTGTCACTGTCGTTTTTATAAGTAGGCATGGCCTCAGCCCACTTCGTGAAGTAGTCTACAGCCACGATAATGTACTTGTGATTCGCCGCTGAAAGCGGATTACAAGTCGTAAAATCAATACCCCACTTAGTGAAGGGACCGACGGTGACAACGGGAAAAAGGGGAGCTGGATGCGCGCGCATCTTGCGAGTAAAAATTTGACACGGGTGACAGCGTTTGACCGCTTCCACACAGTCCTTAAAGAGTGAAGGCCAAAAGTAGCCGGCACGTAAGATGCGCTGGGCTGTAGCAAGCCCGGATAGATGACCGCCACAAGCTCCACTGTGGCAATCATTAAGCACAGACTCTGCTTCCTCTAAGGTTAAACAACGTCGGAGAATTGAATCAACCCCTCGACGATATAATGTGTCACCAATGATAACATAGTTTTTAGCCAGGTGACGTAACTTGCGACGTTCATCCTTGGAGAAAGTAGAGGGAAACTTCGAAGTCTGGAGATAAACAATGATATCTCCATACCAAGGGTCTTGTGAAGAGATGAGGAATATATGTTCGTCGGGTAAACTTTCCTCATAAACAATATCCTCTCCACAAGGAAGCTCAGAAATTAGCTCCGCGAAGACCATAGATTTCTTAGACTTGGCGGACAAGAACTCGAGATCGAATTCTTGTAAAATGACTATCCATCTATTATGTTTGCCCCCAATCACTCGCCTACTGAGGACAAATTGGAATGGATTGACCGCTGCTAAGACAAAAGTTTTGCGTAGCAAAATGTAATGACGGAGCCTCTGGACAGCATGGACCGCTGCCAAGGCCAACTTCTCAACTGGAGAATAGCGGAGTTCAAGGCCTATCAAGCCTCGGCTCAAATAATAAATCACGTGCTCGACAAGAGCATCGTCTTCCTGAACTAGAACCATACCAATGGTAGATTTTGCTGCAGCGAGATATAAAAGGAAGTCTCTACCATAATCTGGTGGACGCAAAAGCGGGGCAGAGACTAATGCCTTTTTCAAAGCATCAAACGACCGCTACGCAAAGTCGTCCCACAGGAATGGAACTCCTTTCCGTAGCAAACGCATGAACCCTTTAATGATCTCGGCATAGTTTGCTATAAACCTTCTTAAGAAATTGGCCTTCCCTTGAAGACTTTGAAGTTGACGAATTGAAGACGGGGGAGGCAACTGAACTATTGCCTCAACCTTGAAGGGATCAACCCGAATCCCTTCATTGGAAACTATAAACCCTAACAACCGACCTGATGTAACCGCGAAAACACACTTATTAGGATTCAACCGGATTTTGTAAAAACGACATCGCTCAAAGACTAATCGAAGATGACTAGGATGATCAGTTCTCTTTCGAGAACGAGCAGCGAGATCATCTAAGTATGCCTCGATGATATGTTTGATGTCGTGGAAAGCGTAAGACATGGCCCGCTGAAAGGTGGCTCCAGCATTTTTAAGACCAAAAGGCATCTTTCGATATGCAAAGGTGCCCCAGGGACATATGAAGGCTGTCTTATGCTGATCTTCAGGACGGATGGAGATCTGATTATAACCCGAAAAACCGTCCATGAAGGAAAAAATTTCATTACCCGCACACTCGTCGATAATCTGATCAATGAATGGCGTGGGGTAATTGTCTTTTGGACAAGCCTTGTTTAAGTCCCTAAAATCGATGCATACGCGGATTGTTCCTTGATTTTTGTCCACAGGGACTGGATTCGAAACCCAATCCGTAAGAGGAACAGGGTATATAAAACCCGCCCTTAGCAGCTTCTCAACCTCAGCGTTGATAGCCACTGCTTTCCTAGGATTAACCGGCCGAAGCCTTTGACGAATCGGTTTTGCGTTTTCGTACGTCTTGATCTCATGTTGGACTATAGAAGGATCAATGCCGGGCATTTCCTCATAAGACCAAGCAAATACATCACGATATTCCTTGAATAGGTCGGTGTAAATTTGAATTTCTTCAGGGGAACACTCCATTCCGATGAAGATATTCTCAATGATGTTAGGATCTTTAGAGATGTTTATAGGTATCGTTTTTGAGATTACTGACATATTACCTTCGACACGTACGTTTGTTGGAGCCAAAGGGTTCGACACCGTACAAACATCACTACCAACGAGCTCGGAGAATCTAGATTCTACTTCCTGCAATGGAGGAAGAAAATATGAACGATGGTGTAAGTCTTCCCAAGGTCGATCTATACCCATCATTACTTCGAGGATTGCTTCTTCAGAAGGTAGAACCGAATCTAAGCAGTCCAAGGCAGAGTTAGAATCAAAGCTCCAAGCGGGGGCCACATGACCATCTAATTCCTCTTCGGAAAAAGGAGTAGAATGGTTATCTGCAGAGTCTACGATAGATTGATATCTAAGCTCAGCTGCAGATATAGGAAACGCCATTCCATTAACTTGTCCTTCAACTAATGTGGTCGTAGGTGAAGGCAAGGTCCAAGGGTCAGAAAAATAATGAGTTCGGAAGAACTCTTCTCGAGAATACTCCTTGGATGATGAAATAGCATTGATTCTTGCAAAAGGAGAGGGAAGATCAAATGTACCCATCAATGAGGAATACATCCCTACTCCTAAATTCTCAGTCGGCGGGCGAGGGTTATCCACCAAAGGAATAGTAGAGTCGGAGGTTGCTTGAGGATCGATTGGAGCATAGTCCAATTGATCAACCTTAACGATTTTCCCCTCATGAGGAAAGCAAATGACACGAAACAGAGTCGAAACAACGGCTTCCATCTCGTACACCCAGTTCCTTCCTAATAGGAGATTATAGTCTAGGTTAGCATCTACGACTTCAACTTCGATATTAACGACCTTCCCTCCAACACATATAGGAAAGGCTGGGATAATCCCATGCGGCTTGTGAGAATGGCCATCAAATGCAGTTAAGACGGTTGGTGAAGGAACAGCCGAAGGTGAACCAATAGCCTTCCAACATGACATGGACATGACGCATGTGGAAGCTCCTTCATCTATAACGGTGCGAAAAATATTGATTTTTCGGTATGTTGACTTTACCTGAAAAGCCATATGATGAGGGAGTCTCTTTTTGACATTTGACATGTCAAAAGAGAGCACTAGAGAGTTAGCTGGATCGACTGCTCCAATGGCGGAGAGTAAAGCACTTCTCTGAGACGGACACGACTGGAGAACTTCCAAAGCGGACATAGCACATGGGCTTTGAGCCAAATCCTCCACAATGGAGTAATTATGGGCGGCTCTAGCATTGGGGTTAATTGTCGCGTGTTTGGCGGAACCTTTCGGTATCCTAGGTATAGTCTCAACAAGAGGTCGCTCAATATGAAGGTCATTACTTCCGGGAACCGTTTTATCCTTAGATGTTTCGGCTTCACCATAATCACGTGACCGAGTAGTCACGTTAACGTTTGAACCCATCATAAAAAAATTTGATGCTTTTTCCCCTTCCTGGTTGCCCCCTGAGGAGGTCCCAGGATTTGAATTCGCGCCAGCAAGAAGTTGCTGCCCTTGGGGAAACGGGTTAGTTAACACAGCTTGCGAACTAGAAGTCCCTTGCTGTCCTAACAAGCGCTGAGCGTCTTCAATTCTAGGGCAAAGATGAGTTAGATGGTCCCCACTGCATAACTTGCAAGGGAACTTAACTTTCTTTCTCGACTCACCTTTACCACCACCAGCGTTGTTGCCGGATTTATTTGCATCGGGCTTCCCTTCCGAATTCTTCTTCTTACCACGTCCTTTATTTTTCCCATTGGAATTTTGATTTCCTTTGGGGTTATCGGATTGGACGGCGTTAATGGAAGAATTTTGGGAAGCTTGAGGATTAGACATTGTGACTTGGTTGTTAGGAGCAGTTTGTAATGACAACTGCTGCAATTGATTCAACAAGTTCACTGTAGTCGAGTCTACTGACCCCACAATACCATCCGCGTGCGGACCTGGCTTCGGCTTAGCTAAATCAACCTTAGATCCAGGAGCATCTGGCAAGTACTTTTGGAGGATCCCAGACTGAGAGTAAATCAGTTCTAACTACTGGGCCCTGAAAATGGCTTGCTCCTCAGAATAGACCCCAGACATGGAGACATCCTTGGAGATCTCGGGTTGCAAAGACTTCAAAAACCACTCTAGACGGTACTCCGGAGGGATTTCGGCTTTAATGAGCCTCTTTCTCCGTCTCCATTCCTGGATGTGATCAGAAATGTGGGTTGCCTTATCCTGACGAAAGGTAGCCAGAAGTTCAGTTCTGGCATCATAGCGGACAGGCAATTGAAAGTGATTCAAGAAGATATTGGCAAAGTCAGCGAATGATGTAAAGCTGCCCCCTGTCAGCTCTATATACCATTTAGCCGCATTACCAGTCAAGGTGCGCTGAAAAAGTCTCAACCTTATCGAATCCTCGATGAGGGAGTTAGATGAGCACCACAAGTGGAATGTGGTTACATGGTCGCCCGGATCTTCACCACTCTTCCCTTCGAATTTTGGTATATCCGAAGGGAGTTTGGTTGGGACCGGAGGCCAGGCCGGATTGTATCTGATAGGGACGTTCGTTAGCTTAGTGAGATCTGGCAAGTTTAACTTTGCCAGAAACGGAAGCCTAGGAGGACCTAGGGGATTCCACCCAGACTGGGCAGAACTCCCAAAGTTCTGAAAAGATTGTCCTGGGATTTGGGAGGCACCAGGTTGCCCGAAGTGACCAGTAGAACCGGCTAAACCAAAAGGCAAGCCTTGTGGTCCAGCAAAATTCGGAGTTTGACCAACTCCTGCCGTATAAGCTCCATAGCTTGCAAAGTTTCCTCCTAAAGAATTGTAAGGAGTCGATAACCCCTGATATGGGTTCCAAGCCGAAGCGAGGGGAGGAATACTTTGAAACATGCTAACCGTGGAATACGGCCTACTTCCTTGTTGGCCAATAAATGGATTCGCAGTTCCTGCGCTACTAACCCCAGGGTTATTCCAACCTTGGAAAGGATTGTTGCTTTGTCCTATTGAAGAAAAATGCATGGATCCTACCGTTGGGTTGGAATGTGGGATATGACCACTTCCAAAAGGAAAACCCTGGAATGAAGCCGATCCGCCCATCATGGACGTAGCGGCACTGAACGGAACTGATGGAATACCCTGTGATTGGGTGCCAAAAAGGAAGGAACCAGTACTAAAAGCATTGGTTTGGGCATTTCCACTCATGGAAGGAATGGAGGTAGACCCAACCAAAGATGTGCTAGCAAACGATCTGAACAAGGAAGCGGAGGGGATGGAAATGGTTCCTCCCCCTTGCACCGATGTTGGGGTTTGCATAGTTGCAGCACTCGTAGAAGCCATGCTTCCAGTAGTGATCATAAATGGTAAGCGCGTAGCGTAACCTGGACTCGCTGGTCTATGCGACGGAGTCCCAACGTATTGCAATACGTCTGGATAACTAGATGGTAGTGGAGAATTTGGAATCACTAATGATTCTGAAAGTTCTTCTACCTCTACGTTATTCTCCGCTTGAAAGCGAACTCGAGAAAGGACTGGAGTGTCCCTCTCTTGTTCAGAAGTACCAGGCCTTGCTTGGCCACTAATATCCCCGAGAGGAGGATCAATCCCCGATGCGTCAACCGGCGTGGGACGGACCCCACCGGTAGTATTCCCTCTGCGCCTTCTAAGAGAAGGCTCTAAACTAGGTGGCGAGAGACCACGAAGTCTTCGAGACCGTCTTGGACACTGGTCAGCCACTTTGAATTTTTTGTTATGATCTTAACTAAAGACTCAAAAAATCAAAAGCTAGGCCAACTAGGAGCACAGAGCACACACTATAAAGTTCCTAAAGATACAGCCAGTCAAACAACTTCCACGTATTTCCGCTCCGGGTGATTAGGACCGGACACCAAAATACGAGAAAGTGAATCAAAGGGCCTTCCGAAGATAGTCTAGGATGATGAGGGCCCATTCCTATCAGCGAAGGTATCAGAAGAAGTTACGTTGACCTCCTAACAACAGCCTGCGCCGGTGCAAGCCCCCAAGCTTCGCAAGGGTGCCCTCCGGAAGTACTGTCGAGAGTGATACAACGTCGACCTCAGGTGCCACGGGATTCCCCTCCGCAGCCACCTATGCAGATCCCTAGGAGAGGCAACTATGGGTACCAACTCGTCGCAGAAGCCAGGCGGAACAGTCGTGAGGTAAGTTCGGACAAGTAGGAGAGGGGGTATCTCTCTTCCCTGTCTTCACAGACCCTCGTGCTTAACTCCCAGATCCGGAGCTTTCCTGGTCTTCCTAACGCTATTGGATTTACTCTCGTTAATCAGACTCTTATGTTTGACGTTTTATGTGGCCTTGGAGAGTTAACTCTCCACTCGCCTAATCCAAGGCCCTAAAATCCTAAACTTGTTGGTGTAATAACTAAAACAAAAAGTTCTAGTGGATTTTAATTAAGCGCTTGATTTTATTAGGCTGTTCTTTAAGTCAAAGGTAATGGAGGTGAAACTTGTGGTGTTTTTATGGACGCAAAAGAAATTAATAAAACTTAGCTACATGCACATGCACTTTTTGTTTTCGATGAAGAGCAATTTCTATGAGGTTCAGAAGGTACTTCTAATATAAACAAATTTTTCTTTTCTTTTCAGACTCCACACTCACAAAAACTAACAAAACTATATATGCCTAAAAAGAGATGCAAATCTATCCTAATGCAAGAACTATATGTGGATGCAAGATTCAAACACTACTCTAAAAACAAAGAAGGAAAGTTGCTGCTTTACCAAATTTTGTCTTGCCACTAAAATGCTTAGATGGAAGATGATGTGTTACCAATCATTTCGTCCAAACAATAAAAACAAGTTCTAAGATAAAAAACAAATCACTTTCACTTCGCAAAAAAGGAAATCAAATGAGAAGCAAGTTTAAGAAAGCGAAACTCAAAAACTTTCAAAAGATTTTCTTTCAATCAAACCAAAAAGTCTTTTTCAAAGGAAAGCTCTCAAAAACTGACACCAATGATTGATAAACAAGCAACCAAACACTTTTGTGAATTGACACCTTTCAAATGATGAAAACTCAACAAAAATAAAATGTGTTCGAAATCGCTTTTGACAATCAAAAGCAGCAATGAAAGTCCTAAATATCAAAAGACAAGTTTCAAGAAAATGGTAACAAACAAACTTCCCGAAACGAAGGAGCAAATGGTCATAAAAATGATTTCGTTAAGCAAACAAAAAGTGTCATGAAAGCAAAAATGGACACAAAGATTGAACCCAATCTTCCCACTCTGCCGAAACAGAGCAATCAAGATTCTTAAACAGAAATCTTGTGTGTCAAAAATCAATGACGCTTGCAATCAACGAAAACAAGACTAATACTCCTTATGACTAGAGAGTGTTCAGAACAAGATGCCCCCTGTCAAACAGAGAACTGTTACTGGAAAAGTGACTGCTTGATACTGACCCAAACCACCAGACAAACATTCAGCAAAAAGAAAATTTATAAATCTTGAAATTTATGTAATATACGCGCCTGCAATTATGTGCAGAATGCATGTACACGCGACTGTAACTAAGGAAACCTGCGTATACGCGGGTTCACTTAGTGAAACTTGCGTATATACGCTTCTGTAATCCAGGAAAAGAGCGTATCTGAAGTCTTTCAAGAAAAATAAAAAAAACACAGACTGAAAAACTGGAAAAGCTTGGGGTTCAAGAAAAGATCAGACAGTCAGAGCCAACAAACAGAGGGGCTGAGCCTTGATTGGCTTGAGGACTACCCAAACTAGGAACAACAAGAATGTTGTCCCCAGCGGAGTCGCCAATTCTGGTTGAAGGGAAAATACCCCTAGGGTCCTTTGGGCTAAGACTCTACCAGACTGAGAATTGCTTATTCAAAGAAACACACACACACAGCCATCATTTTTACTTTTAAGCAAATGCTAACGTTAAGGGTACGTACCTAAGGTCCTACGTTCGAGAAGGCCTTTAGGGTCCAAACCCTTCTTGGAGTTCCCTTCTTCTTTCTTTGACCTGCAAGACAAACAAATCAAAGAACACAACAGTACATGTACAGATACTTATGTATAAATCATTTTTATGCTATAAAGTTAGTTATAAAAAATCTTTAAGTAACCACTTTCATAAGAATTCAACACAAGAATCTCATAAGCATAAAGAAAGATTATTCGGGAACAAAGACGTGTTTCTTTATATATAAAGGCAAATAAAGTACATATATCGGAAAGATATCACCTGAACACCTTCAGCAGGCTCCAAGCAAGCTTCCTCCCGGATTCGTTCCAGCCTCAAGCCTCCAACAAGAGCTCCTTCCAAGTCTTACTCAATGATGATATCAAGGATGAATGATCACCAATACACATGGAAACAAGGGTTTCCTATGCAAAATGGGGGAAGTGCAGAATGCACCAAGGACTTCAGACCTGGTCTAAGGGAAAAATCTCAGCATAATAATCTTGCTCTCCTTTCTCTCTCCCCTTGGCCTTCCCTTTGATGTCTTTGTATACCCTCTCCAAAGTAGTTTTTTAGTTAGGAGTTGGTTCGGAACAGTTGGGCCACGGGCACTAACAGGTGATCCAACAGGTAAAACCCGCGATCTCCGCCCGAAAAAGAGGAATTTATTATTTTTTAAGTGTTTTAATAGATACACGTGGGTTGGGTATAACAGACCCGCGTGTACACGCGTTTAACTCAGGGCAATGTCGCGTATAGGGAATAAAACACTGTTTTTTAAATTTTTGGACCAGGTCTGGAAGGAGGGGTTGCCCTAGGCCATGAGTGCAGCATCACAAACCATAAGAGTGAGATTTGGAGCTATAACACTACTTCTTGGTGTGAGGTAAACCAGTGATGAAATCCAGGGTAATTGTCTCCCATTTCCACTCAGGGATGAGCAATGGTTACAGTAGTACAGCGGGATGTTGATGCTCCGCCTTCACCGACTGACACTCCAAAAATTTAGATAGGTACTCAGTGATATATTTTCTTAAACCTAGCCAGAAATAACCTTTCCTAATGGCAGAAAGTAATTTCTGGTACCTTGGGTGGGCAGCATAAGGTTTCCTATGAAATTCATCCAATATCAATTGTTTGACATAATTTTGATTAGGAACATAAATTCGATTTTTGAAAGTTAGCATTTTATCCAGATTTATACCATATTCAGATTTCCCCCCTTCCTTTGGGCCTCAATTTCCTGCTGCCAAAGAAAGGCATACTCTGGATCCTTAAGGGATGCTTCCTTAATTATATTAGGAAGATTCGATCGTACCTGGCAGAATTGCACTTCATAAATACAATGCAATTTTCATCTCAATGCGTCGACTACCCAATTTTCCTTTCCCTTAAGGTGCTTCATTTCAAAGTCAAATTCGCTCAAAAATGTTGTCCATCTGGCCTGTCGAGCATTTAAGCTGGATTGGTTAAAGAAATTTGTAAGACTACTATGATGTGTTAATAGCAGAAATTTATTTCCCAATAGGTAGTGTCGCCACATTTTAAGTGCATGCACCATTGTTGTTAATTCAAGATCGTAGGCAGAATATCATTGCTCATATTCTTTCAATTTGCGGGATTCATAAGCTATAACTTTCTCTTCTTGCGTCAAGACTCTATCAACACCTTCCTTACTTGCATCTGTGCAAACAACGAAAGATGTTTCTGGGTATGCTACTTTTAGTATAGGTGCAGTAGTAAGTAATTGTTTTAATCATTCAAAGCTTTGCTGGCATTCAGCTGTCCATCGGAAAGTTCACCCTTTTTTTTGTAACGAGGTCATGGGAAAGGCAATTTTCGAGAATCCTTCAATGAACTGACGGTAATAATCAGCTAAGCCCAAGAATGATCTAATAATAGCAACATTCTTTTGGGTGGACCATTCCATAATTGTTTTAATCTTTTCCGGATCCACCGTTATAACCTCTGTTGATATGACATGACCCAGATATTGTATCTGGCTTTTGTAGAAGTCACACTTGCTATACTTAGTGTATAACTAATTGTCCCACAAAGTCTACAACACCATTCTCAAATGATTTTCATGCTCCACCTGATTCTTAGAGTAAATCAATATGTTGTCAATAAAAATCAGCACAAAGTTATCTAAGTATCGCTAGAAAATACCGTGCATCAGACTCATAAAAGTAGTTGGGGAATTCGTAAGGCTGAAGGGTAATACTACGAACTCGTAGTGACCATAACGAGTTCGAAACACAATTTTATAGATATCTTCTTCTTTTATCCTTATTTGATGGTAGTCGAATCTTAGATCAATTTTTGAGAACACACTAGCTCCTTGAACTTGATCAAATAAATCATCAATGCATGGTAAAGGGTATTTATTTTTGATAGCCAATTTATTCAACTGGCGATAATCATTGCATAGCCTCAAAGTTCCGTCATTTTTTCTATACGAACAGTACGGGGGCTCCCTAGGGGGAAACACTAGGGTGAATGTAACATTTATCAAGCAGTTCATGTAGCTACATTTTGAGTTCTGTTAACTCAAGTATTTTCATGCGATAAGGAGTTCTAGAAACAGGAGCTGCACCAGGGACTAATTCAATCATAAAATCAATATCACGTTTAAATGGACTCAGGAAACACATCAACAAAGTCTTGAATGACAGGAATATTTTCCAAGGAGGTCATTTTACTCTTGGAATTTGTGTATCCTATTTAGACAGCATAAATCTGACAACCCTTCCTAATACATTTCCCCAGCTCGCTAGTAGTAATAGGACGCAACTTAATATTTTTCTTGATTCCTTGTATTTCCTTTCTCTGCCTCGACTCAGTAAGGTAACTAACAGCTTTTTCCTTGCAATCAACTAAGGACCAATGTCCTTCCAACCAATCCATCCCTATCAGTACATCGTACAAACCCAAAGGGAGTATATTTAGATCAACATAAATCGGTTGTCCTAAAATAGTTACAAGACAACGCTCTGTTTTTGTAGTTACCCTTCTCTTTGCCCCTGTGGCTAGTTGAACTAACCAAGGTTTTTGAAACCTACTACTTTGCAGTTGGCATCTCTCTACAACCTTAGGACTAACATAGCTTAGGCTAGCACCCGGATCAAACAAAATAGAGACAGGTTGATTAACGATCATACCTTCACACTCAATCATGGTGGGCTGGTACTCTGCTTGATGGTCGTCAAGTGCAACATTAATTCTGGGCATACTCCTTGCCACCTCCCCAACCATGGAAGCTTCTTGCATGTTTGAAAGTTGTTCTGTTCTGGCCCTATGCAGGCAGTTTTTGTAATAATGGGGTTCTCCACATCCCCAGCACTGTAGGGGTTGTTTCTATTGTTGATCATTAATAGGCTTATTAATCCCCTCTGACTATCTATTTTCAGTGGATGTTGGGACCTTTGACTGATTCCTTGCTGGAAATTTACTAAAGGGTCTTTGTTATACATTCCTTCCATTGGTAGCTTTTGTCTGTCTGTTTGGGGGTAAATTTATCCCCCTCTGACCCAATCCTCCTTTTGATCTCTCACTCTTCGGTTTCATTTGTTGATAACAAATACGGGTTTTTCGCACCTCATCATCCATTGTTCTTGGGTAATCAAATTCTAGCTTTTCCTTCATAAAGTTGGGTAGGCTACTAATAAAACGTTGAATCTTGGCCATTTCTTCCTGCATATACAGTACACACCATAATAGGAGGTAAATCGTTTCATGTATTCATCCATGGTCAAGGCTCCTAACCTTAAATCATGGAACTCCTTTTCTTTTTCATCATAATAACGTTCAATTAAGTATTTATCCTTGAAATGATTTTGAAATTCTTTCCATGTAACTTTCTCTTCGTTAATTTTTCTCACAGTTTTGATTTCCTCCCACCAAAGGGTGGCCTTACCTCTTAATTGATAAACTATCAGTCGTGCCTTAAGTTTATCATTGTAGTCATAAATCTAAAAGTATTTACTCATGTCAATTAACCATGCTTCCGCTGCTTCCTCAGACTCTCCTTCAAAGAGTGATGATTTTATCTTTTTGAATTCCCCTTGTAACTCCAATTTCTGTCTTTTTGTTTTCCGCTGGTCGGAAACATTATCAGAACGTCCTTCTTCATCTTCCTCATGTCTTTCTCCCGACTCAGCATTATCTTCCCCTTGATGGACCGTCGTGGTTTTCTCCCCATTACCAGCACTATGGTCTGGTCCCCGTTGATTCTATTGATCAGACAAACTTTTAAGGATTCTCTCTTTCTCTTGCCGCAACCGTTCATTATTTGTCCTCAAGTTTATCATCTCAGCACGTAATTGTTGAATAGTTTCAAGTAGGGAAGCATTGGCTTGTCGAGATTCTTCTCCCAGTTGTATCCACATGTCAGGGTTGGCCCCTACATAAGTTGCTTCTGGTTGGTTCGGTGGTCTAGGACCCCTCTGCATTCTGCTCCTTGGTGCTGATCTCTATGTTCACATTCACATTTACTTAGTTGTTTATTATATATATATATATATATATATATATATATATATATATATATATATATATCCCAGAAGCCCCAATGTGCGAACTTGGCTCTGATACCACTTGTAACACATAATACTATATCAATTATTAACTTAATAAAAAAAAACTTTACATATACGAAACTTTAACCATGCGATAATATTTATTAAACCTTCAGATATTACTTCGTGTATGCATTGGAAATATTAATGGACCTGATAGGTTTCCACACTATAATTTTAATGGCAATCTTAAGGGACTTAATTCAAGAAGAACAACACATAATACATGTTTCTTATGCATTTAATATTACGGTGTCCGACGCCAAAAGGATTTGGTAGCTCGAGACACCTGGCGTAGCTTGCTCCCTTCGATCTGGGTTTGGCAATCCGACAGCCCTCGGCATCTAGGGTTTAACGACGTAACCGCTCCCTCCGCCTCCTGTCGCAAGTGGATTCATTTGGTTTATGTGGTTTCTCTTATTCTATGCTCTGCAACCGGACCAAGCCTTCACTGCAACAAGGAGGGTTTTAGTCTGCCCATTCTTATTTTGATGGGGAGCTACGCCAAACCCCATCCTATAGGTACCCTGCAACTTTTTCTTCCCTCCTTGATTTGGATACTTGCTTCCAACTTCCAACTCTATTTCCAAAATTCATAGACAAGTTACTCGGCTCATTTGGTCCACCGTGCAGGGAATTCATGTTTCCGCCAACTTACCCCTCCAAATGAAGATGAATTCGGAGATTCTCGAGCTTGAGGAGGTAATAACAGTTATAGTAGGGTTTATTTTTGGTTTTCCATTTTTTCTAATTCGAGCAGCTGCTAACTCGATATATGGGTTTCTGGCGCAGGCGGCCTTCAACATCCCAGCACTGCCTTTTCTCAGGTATCTTTCAGTTCCTCTGAGTACTAATTTAAGTTTAAAGTTAAGGGTTCTCTTTTAATGTTGTTCTCTATGCATTTATAGGTATCAAACTTTGCCAAAACCATCCTCTTGAGGATGTTTTGGGCTCAAATGCTTCCTCATTATTCATGGTTATGTCTTCTTGTTTTCAGGTTGGTCTCATTGTTGAACCCAATGGCAGTTTGTCTTTCTCAAATATTATCGTGTATATAGTGGCTATTCTTGCAACTGCTCCACTAGATACTACCTTGGATTTTCTAGGTGAAAGCGTGAATTTAGGTAAAGGCTATAAGCCAACCATAGTTTGCATTTGAATACTTTGTGTTTAAAAAGGGTTTTGGGTACTCGGCGAACAGAATTGTTTCAAGTTCTTCACAGCATAATTATATGTAGATCTGGCCTTGCTAAGGGTTTGACTTTGGTTTTTTTCCGAAGGGTCTGTAATTTTGGGTTTGTAAGTCTTTGAGGGTTTGAATACAGCATCGATGAACGCACTCAACTTTTCATGGTTTAACGCTCTTTTGATTTTGTTCGACTTCTGATGTCAAAGCTTGTCTGTTTCGGTTACAATTGACTCTACAGATCCTGTACATGGATTTATTGTTTTTGTTTGGTTAAGTTATGAATATATATGGACTGTGATAACTCGTTTTATTGGAATTGACCGAGTATTACTCGACCTCTGAATTTGATAATGAGCGTTCTCCTTATAGTTAATAAATTTAGAAAAACTAACTGTGCTCTAAGCATTTTGACAGTTTCCATATATGTAAATTTAATTCTCCATTATTGTGACTGTTAAGAAAGAATTATGCTAGGCTGTTACTTAAGATTGTCACACGTTTTATAAAGGTGTATTGCATATAGTAGGCCAATGCATATGCATAATATTAACAATGCTTTGTCTCAGCATTTTAGTTGTTCTCGGTTAAACATATTGTTAACAATTCTTTATTTAAGTATTTATATATATCTACTCTTTGTTGTTTGTGTAATAGGAACAATTCTATATTTAGATATAGCTTAATTCTCTACTTAAATACATAAGTTGTTCTACATTTAAACTAATAATAATTCTCTGGTTAAATATGTAAGCTACTTATTACTAGCTTAAAATACAGAACAGACAATTTCGGATTAACTAGCATAAGTACAATCTTGTTATTATCTATTAATCATTATAGAATCATTTTCTTCAATGATCACTAAGTTAAAGGGTTTGATTACTTATCTGTTCACCGCCTTGTAGTTATGTAGTTCCTTTTCAGGAAGGTCTCACCACCTAGCGTGAGACTAGAAATTATGCATAGACTCTCCCCCGAGCTCTTCCTCCTCCAAACAGTAAAATAAGTCTGTTGCAGTCAGGTATCTTGGTGATCAGTTGCTCAGTATTTAGATCAAAAATAAAATTTCTTAGATTGGTTTGAAATTTGTACGACTGCGTCCGTCTCGTCAAGACGATCGCAACGCAATTCGATTCACTAAAAATGGAGTCTGGATGAAGGAGAAAAGGCATGTTTTTCATTTTCCTAAACAACTAAAAAAATTGCAAAATAGGACATAATGATGACATGGCAGTCCAGTCAACAAGGGGAATCTTCTTCAGTTTTCGCCCAATCGGTTTGTGACAAGTGTCAAATCCAAAATCCACGAAATTTCAAATGACGTATGTTAAATATTTATTATGGTGGCAACGAAATTTCAAATGTCATATGGTCAAGCTCAAACATTATATTAAATCCGCATATCACATAAATCCAAATTTAGTTGGGGCGGTAAAATGTCATATGGGGTGGGTGGAAGCTGGTTTGAACCCGTGACCTCCCACTCCCAACTCCACTGCTTTACCAACAGACCAAGCACGAGTTTTGTTAAACATTGGCCACAAACATTTATTAATGCGTACAGCGATCTGACAGTGGGGAATGAGGGAGCACCCCATGCGACCAGGCGCCAGAACCAAGGGTTGGGGCCAGTGCTAAGCGCGCCCCTAATCGCGCTTAACGAATAATTAAATTTTACATTAATTAATTGGAGTTTAAGTTGGCGTCGATTTTGGTGGAGCCACCAAATCCGAAACCGCCACCAAACTTGGCGAACTTAAATGGAGTCTCTCTAGATTTAGCGGGGTTTCCTAGGGAAAAAGTAAATGAAGCATATCTTGCTCAATTTTCGACCAATTTTGGAAATGAATTGTAAATTTTGGATGATTTCAGCCTTCTGAAGACATTGGTATATGTTTCAGAGGCAATATAAGACTTTTAGAGGTGATTTTTCCACAAGGAAGTTCAAGGAAGCCTAGAGCCACCAAGGAAGGGGGTCATACCCAGAGCAACCAGAGTCAGTTTTCAAAGATCCTATTACTTTCAGTCTTTGAAGCCTTCCTCCAGTGATCAAACATGCTCTTACAAAGTGATTTTAAGGTGTCAAGGTCAAATTTTGTCATTTCAGTGAGTTTTCAAGCAAAATTTGGTCCCTAGGTATTAGGTCTAGGGTTTGTTTTCACTCCTTTCAAATTTGTCCAAATGTCAGTCCATGTCACCATTCAGCTGAGCGTACCATCATTCAGAGGGTTTTCATCATCATGTCAGGTTCCAATGGGTCATTTTACACCTTGTTCATGCTTCAGTTGTGCCTAGGTGAGGTTCATTTCCCTCTCCTAGGGTTTTGAAGGTAATTTCTCTTGGATGGTCAAATCATCAGCAAAACTTGTATCCTGATGTTCATACACCTTCCCCTATCCTTAATGTACCTTATTAAACACTTCCCATTACTGATATCCCTCAAATTCCTCATTTTCGCACAAACCCTAGTTTCTTACTACAATTTGACAATTTTCTAGGCTAGGCCTGTGTTTTGCCCTTTTGGACCCCTTCCCCTCACTCAATATTTGAAATTTCACTTTCCCCTACTTCCTAACATCCCTCCCTACTTCCCAAAATTTTCTCAAGAATTTATAAGCCCCTTATCCCCTTTATTTCACTTCATTTCGACAAATCCCCTGTTCCACACATCGGGATAGGTTTTACTCCAATGATGTTTCTGAGCAAGAAAATATGAATTTGGAAAAAATGACAGAATTTTTTTTCCACCATAGGCCAAGGAAGAAAAACCTCCTTCCCTTTTTACACAAATGTCATGGTTTTAGAGAAATGTCAAAAGTACAGCTACCTCAGGAGAATTGATGCACCTCTGCAGTGACCTTGGAAAAATCAAGATTTCTCCTAGCTTGGTTGGCCAAATCACTTTCTTGATGAGTCAAACGATAACTAGACACAAATATATTTCCAATGAGCTATCATGATCTCAATTTTGGGTTGAGAAAGACCTTCAAACGTTGACTGCAATAGCACTCTGCCTTTAGGCAGCCTCATTTTTCACATTTTGACCAGTCTTCGCAGATTTGACTTTTGATAGGGCAAATGAACTCCAAATTAAAAAATTCAAGTTGTGTTGGAAATTAGACTCAATAGGCTTTCCAACGACCTATCCCGATCCAAATTTGGACACTGGGAAGGCCTCCAAAATTGGTCTGCAAAAAGGCGCTATGCACCTATTCCTTGTGTTGTGGGGAAAAGTATCCGATGCGGATGACCCTATCCCTACTCTAAAGGTGACAGTCTTTAGCAACAACTGAAAGTAAAGCTTTGATGTTTTCCTTTATGAAAGTAAAGAGAGAAGGATGAAAAGATTAACCAACCTGGTGTCCTTCGCTTAGTCGATCTTGATCCTCTCTCTTCGTCTCTTGTTCCCAGTTCCTTGCTCTCTTTGCCGGTCCAGCTACACACAAGCCCTGCACAAAACGAGAGAGGAAACTACAAGATACAAGTACTCATAACTGATGCATGGATTAGAGTGAATCAAATATACATGTAAATACAATACATCAATGCAATACAAGTATATAGGAGAACATGCAAAACTTTATTGATAGAAGTAACAGGGTTCTGAGAAAGTTACAACCAATGATGGCTCCAATCCAGCAGCACCTCCCCAGCAGCAAGAACTCTCCTCTTCACCTCTAGTAAAACAATCACCCAATAGCTCTAACTGTAATCCAACAGCACCTCCTTGCTTTACACAAAATTCCAGCCTCCCTAGACCTCATAGAAGAGCTCTATATATAGGAGAGAAGAAGAGAGGATGAGTCAGCTTGAGGCTGGCATAGAGCTGACTAGTGTCCTCTCCCTCTTCAGTTAATCTTCAGTTCTTGAGTCCACTTGGAGATCCTTGCTTACACATGGTGATCAAGTACCTCTTACTCATCACAGGGCGAATCTCATGAACCAAGTGTCAGTTTGGAAGCTTCCTGGGCAGTTGACACCTTGCAGGATGACTGTGCCACTTGGCCAATCTCGCCCAGCGCAGGTAGCCTTCATTACTTTTGACTTCCAGCGCAGGTACAGAGTGGGACAGTTGCATTACAGCGCAGAAGCTCAGTTAAGCAGCTGACATGATCCAAAATAAGCCTGTTTTGAAGTGTTTTCAGGTGGAGAACTGATTGGAAGTGCTGTTGTTTGATGACCTTGTTCTTTTAGGGGTAATAACAACATGTTTAGGGACTGAGGATCCCTGTAATTATTGACATTCCATGCTCCATGATGCGAGGCACAAAAATGTCTATAACAGTTGCCCCCTAAAGTATGAGGCCGTTTATCGGGTGAAATGCTTTATCTAGAGGATCCGAAGTTCGTTCCAGTGCTGAGGAGAGTGCCCTGTAATACAATACAATACAATACATTATTTTTCATTCATCATTATTCTCATGATCTAGCTGAGGTGGGCATTCCCATGCTCATCTTTTTATAAATACATTTTGGTACATATGACAGACAATCGTCTGAAGATAGACTGATAATTTTCTGCTGAAATTATCATCCTTGGAGTAGGATGATCATCTGCTGCAATGATGTACATGGCAAATGCTTTTATATTTCCTGAATATATATCACAGCCCGGATGGATGAAACTAGATCCGGGGTCTTCAAACTCGTTCGATCTTCACTCTAAGTACAAGTCGATCCATGTGAGAATTGCGCTGAAGTCGAACATGGAAAGACATCGCTTGATTACCGGTCAATAATGTAAACCGTTAACAAGCGCGAGAGGAATCACCAATAATGACGATGACCCTCAAGGTACTGCAGTACAATTCACGTGGCGTGAATAAAGGACTTGGCGTCGAACGCCACGCAAAATCTTCTGGTCGAAGGTCATTGATGTATACCTGTCGCTGGAAGTGAGAAACTTGCCATTGAGGCATGCAAGCTTCAAAGTACTGATGGGGGTGTTCCTAGATCAACTTCTTGGATAATGAGCTGAAGTCGACAAGAAGCGATCCGTCAAAGGAGGGCCTTAATGAATCCCACATCAATGACACGGAACGGAGCTAATGACTTTAGTGGAGGTGAAAACAAATTGTGACATATGATTCAGGGTGGCGATCATGAATGGATGAAGGATAATGTATGGCAGTGGATGGGACACGGTTGACACTTTCAGAATGACCCCTCTTGAACATTTAACGACACTGATGCGATGGATCGGTAGCATTACCCCAAACATGGATGGTGTGGCGAGGACCATGGTGATAGGACCGATGAATGAAACAACCCAACCCGATGTGATACGGAGGAAAAGTGTCATGTTCAAGAGTGACTTGCTACCATTAAACTTTGAATGTTCTCCCAATTTTTCCCCAGTCATTTCTGACCAGTACCTCTTTATTTTTGTCAAGCTTGAGGAGGATAACATATGCTTGTTCTATAACCTACCCTTCGGGCAAGCCCATCGCTATGATTTAACGAGCCTAGCGATAGGGAAACTCGTTCTCGTCTAAAGACAAGTTTGTCGCTATTTAATCATTTTAACGAGTCTAACGACAAGGAAAACTCGGTCCTTTTCATTTTTAGAGAGTCTGAAAAGGTACAGAAAGTCAACTCCATAATTCCTTTTTCGTCATCTAATCCCTTAAGTCCGAAAAAGTATAAAACAATACAGAAGGGATGGCTATTCGGTACTTTTACGAGCCGAACAAGACAAGCGCTCGATCTTTTTGTGCAATAATCCCTCAGGTCCAAAAAGATTAAAATCTAGAGGAGGGATAGCTTTCGGTCGTTTAACGAGCTAGAAGGCCAAAAACTCGGCAAACTTTTCATATTTCACGAGTCAGTGAAAAGAGCTCAAAGAAGACTCGTCTTTCGAGGAACGAGTGATAAACAGGGATAGCAACTGATTCCAGGTACAAATTGGAATTTTCCAATCACGGTAGTGTCACAAGGATGGCTAGGTGAAATCACTCTTCGCAGCTGTTCCTCAAAATAGGTAAACACACATATGGGGGTGAATGATCGGCCAAATGAAATGGAGGTGATGGATGAAAACACGACCAAGGCTTTTAAGGCTTATAAATTTGCGATCGCAATGGCTATTTACCGAGATAGGTTCATTTTTTAATGAGCTTGAACTTTGGCGGAAAAACTCTGCTCACAACTTATGTTTATTTTTTAACGAGCATGAACTATGCGCTAAAACTGCTCGGATCTTGCGTTTATTTTTTAACGAGCATGAACTATGTGCTAAAACTGCTCGTGATGCCCCCAGCATAATAATGCAACCGAGGTGCATGCCCCCCAAGCTTCATTGCATTCAACTTTGTTGATTGGAATGAAGGTTTACCATTGAGATCTGGAAAGGGGATTGTTTCATTTTTTAATGAGGTTGACATAGTAAAAGAACTATCCTCATTGTTTTTCATTTTTTAACGAGGTTGACCTGAGATAGGAACTATCCTCGAAGCCGACCAAATATCTAGGAATCTTCTGAATCCAACCAGAAGATTGGATTAGATTTCATTTTGTAGGTTTCCACCGTGGCCACTCCCGCCAGATTAATTGGAGGCGGTAGGGCGAAAGTACCCATTAAGGCAGGGTCTTTTAGGAGACCTACTCCGATATTTTGAAACGAATGGTCGCTTCCATGGATCAGAGGAACGCTTCCTGTAACTTGTGAACCATTAGGGAGGAAATTTTGTTGGTCAATGATCGTAATCCCTCCTTGAAAGGGGAATGCGATTTTCCTAAAATAGGTCGACACAACAGCTTCCATGGCATAAATCCAACTCTCAACTCTCAAGTTACTAAGGATACCGTAAGGGGTATATGTCCTTCCGTCGAATGCTTTTAATGTTGTTGATGATCGCGTCAAGGTTGGAGATCCTAAAGTTTTCCAGCAACTCATCGACATAATACATGTCGATGCCCCCTCATCAATAATTGTTCGATGAACAGTTTTGTTGAGGGCTTTCACTTGGATGAGGAAAGCTAGTTGAGCTGGTAACTGAGGATCATATCCTTTGTGATCAAAGGATACAAGATTGGAATCTTTAGGATCCACCCCACCAATTGCTGATAACAATGCCTGCCTTTGGGATGGGCAATGTTGTAGTACCTCAAGAGTCGACATAGCAGATGGCGATTGCGCCAAATCTTCCACTATATTATAATGTTGTGCCGCTCTGGCACGAGGATTAAATGTCGACTTGTGTACTACTCCCTTTGGCGGTTTTATTGTTAATTCATGTGTGATGGGGGGTACAACTTCTGCCGAAGTTGTTGTCGAACTTCTAGGTTGATCTTTACCTTTATCGTTCGACACCTGTGGATTCCCGTAATCTTTGTTCCTTGTCGAAATTAAAGCATCATCCTGTTGCTTCGATATCGATAACATAAGCACTTGCGACGGTGAAGCATTTCCACTACCAACCAGATTTTTTCCTCGATCAGGAAACGGATCAGTTAACACAGCTGGAGTTTGCGAACTCTTTAAGAATCTTTTTAGATCAGCTTTGTATGGACATTCTCTTGTCCAGTGATCCTCATCACATATCTGACACCCATAAGGTGGTTTCCTATCTCGAGGAGGGCTTGAAGAAGTTTTTCGAGGAGATGACTCTCCTTGTTTCTTCTTCTTCCCTTTGTTTTGATTCTTCTTGCTTCCTGGTTGATTGGAGTTTTTGCTTTTATCCGTAGATACAGCATTTACCTCCGAAGCAAGAATCTCCTGATTTGCTTTTTGATTCGAAATCTTACGGGCTTTCTTATTCGAATCCCTTGTCGACTTAGCGTTTGCAGTTCCAATCACGCCATCACCGGCATGAGAGTCACTAATCGATCCGGGAGGAGGAGGGATTGAAAATTCCGGTCTGGGGGCGTCAGGTATCTTATCATAGAGCGTGCCCGACTGAGTATATACTAAGTCCAAATATTGAGCACGAGCAATAACCTGCTCCTCTGTTACGACGCCTCCCTTGGCCACATCTTCTGTTATAGCAGGCAGAAGCGACTTTATAAACCACTCAGCCAATAGCTGATCTGGAACATAGGTCTTTACCATTCTGCGACGACGAAGCCACTCATGTATATGATCTGATATATGTGTGGCCGTTGTCTGCTTGAAATTGGTCAAGATCTCCGTTCCAGTTTCGTACCTTATAGGTAACTGAAAGTGTGTTAAGAAAGTCGTGGCTAGGGAACTAAAATTGTCGAACGAGGCTCTAGGTAATTCAATATACCATTTGGCCGCCGGACCAGTCAATGTCCTCTGGAAAAGACGAAGCCTTATCGAATCATCATTCAAGGTATTCGATGAACACCACAGATGGAATGTCATCACATGATTCGACGGGTCTTCGCCAGGATTTCCATTGAATTTAGGAATGTCCGAAGGAAGTTTGTGAGGAATCGCTGGCCACCAATGGGCATAGGCGATTGGATCGTTCGTCAATCGATGTAAATCTGGTAATTCTAAGGTCGCCACGAATGGCAACTGCTGATTCAGGTTTGATGAGGCGTACCCAGGATATGATGGAATCGCCTGAGCAGTAGGTCTTTGCACACCAGTATAATGCAACTGATGTTGATATGACTGATATGGTTGGTGGGCTTGGCCACTGTAAAGTGGTTGGTTTAACCCATTCTGAATATAGGGTTGCCCACTATTTGCAAAGATCTGTCGCTCAGATCCCTGGTACACCTGTTGAAACTGAGGTTGTTGGTATTGCATCATCCATGGCTGCGAAGCCATGTTTTGCTGTGCGATACTAACTGACGGACCAAGATGCGGGGTTATGGTTCCCGTTTGTATCTGTGTCGTCCCGGCAGTTGGCGATTGTGGTTGTGTTGCAGGGTCAAGGGGCTGTTGCATTACAACTTGGGGTTGACATACAACAGGCATCGATTGAACTTGCGACGCGGTTACAATTGCTGGCGTCGTCGGGATGCTAGACATAGGTACACATTGTTGCATGGAATATACAACTCTCGGTTGTTGGGGCAACATAGGCACCCAACCACTCGTCGTTACTTCAGTCAAACCTGAATGTGGTTGAAAACTGCCGTATGGGTATCCCCCCGAAAGGGGAAGCGAAAGGGCATATTGCCCCCCATACGGTAACAATCCGGAGCTCAAGGGTATAGATGGCCTTTGAGGACTGGATGGCCCAAAATGATTCCCAAAGGGATCAATTTGTCTAGTTTCAACATAAGAATTACCGGGTATTATACCGGAAGAACAAACTGGAACAGACCAAGTTGTCATAATAGTCCCTGGGTGGACTCCTTCTAGCTGATGAGAGCTAGTCGGGACGGCTGGTATGCCGGCAAACATCGTTGGATTGGCAGCAGGAACTTCTGCTGTCGCTGTGTCATTTGGCACAGTTCTAGATGCCGACGGTTGTTCAGACATTTTAAGTCTATCCAATAAACTTCCTAACGATTCTTCAGGAACTTCTGGTGGCGATAGACAAACTTCTGATGCAGAAGGAAAAAGAGGGGTACCTACTCCAAAATGAATTGGAGTATTTGCTTGCTGGTCCTCTACGATTTCCTCTATTGCAATCAGACCAGGAGGAAGAGGAAGACCGTCAGGTCCGTAAAAGATTTCTGGTGCCGAAGAAGGGGTTGCTTCGACAGCGACAGTCGTTTGAACAACAAGACTCTGTGGACCGGTTTCAGATGGAACTGGTTCAGTTATGCAAGTAGTTGTCTTCAGACTAGGATCAGTACCACTGTCCTTCTGTTGCTGTTGAGCTTCTTCAATAGAGGCAGGGATTCCAGAAATATTGGGAGTGACCAGAATCTCAGATGTTGTTGGAACTTCCGTTCTAACTTTAAAAGGAGATTTCGACCTGGTCAAGCGAGTTCGCTTCGTCCGTACTACTCTCGGTTCCGGAGACAAAGGCGGTTGACTCGCAAGCCTCCCTGAACGACGGGGTTTTAATTGACTTTCCTCCACGGTTGCGGATTACTTGATCAACTAAAATACAAAAAGGGGAATTATGTTTCCGTATTGAATGAATTTTATTAGACGCTTTTAGACACAACTTTGCTTTTTCATGTTTTAAGAGTCGAGAAAAAGCTAAAGATGACTCTAGTCGCCTTCGATGTATTAACGAGCCCGAAGTGACAAATGCTCGGTTGGACTTTTTCAGTTATAGAGTTTGAAAAAGGCCAAAAGAAACTGCTCTAGAGATCTAGGCAGAGGGTGTGCCAAACCTTTCGCGAAACCACAGAATACGTTTTACGGTACGGGTGGTCGATCTTCGTGAATGCTGTGTTCACTGCATCGCGATCAGTAGGGCGGTCGACACGGCTTCCTAAGGATAAAGGATAATTGCCTATAGGGGTCTCCCAATATACGCGACGGTACGCGGGAGCTCAAGTCCGTATTAGTGCTATCGTCCCTCAGGAGGAATCACCCACCTTCGTAGAGATCGACAGTCACTACGTTTAACGACGCCGGAACACGTCTCTACCTAGACCTCTACTGTGAGCGTTATGTTACAATGCGTTTTTAGATTCATTCAATATATTTTAAGTTGATCTTGTTTATCAGTTTGTCTTTCAGGATCACCACGAGATGTATTGGTACAAATTCCTAAATGCAGCTAAAATGATAAGCAAGCTTTCACAATCTTTTTAGCTTTGAAAATCCTAACTGCTGAGGGGAGAGAAAAACAATATCTTTCCACACAGAGCACAAAGCACAAACTAATGCACTTTCTCCTAGATCAGACACGCAAACTTATCAAAAAATGCAAATGCAAGATGCATGTATTTCTTTTCTTTTCCTTTAATGTTGATGTAGACAAAAGGAAAACTGTTGTATGATTTTCGAATTCAATTTGAAGCGTAAACAAACCAGTTTTTCTAAAATGAAAAGACGCTTTACAGGTACTTGTTTCAACACTAAAAATATATGAATTCAAACCATAAAGTGAAAAACAAACAAACTTAAACAGCCATGAACAGTAATAAAACTAGCTCATAAGATCACAAAGACACTTTTACAGTTCAGGATCTAAGAGGTCACAGCTATACTGGTTTGCTTTTCACAATGGGGAACTGTAACTGCAACAAGAAATACTGAAAGAACATTCACAGTTTCATCACACAACTGAGGCGGAATAATGTCAAGGAGAAGTGGCTTACAGCAAGTACAATAACCAGCAAGCAACCAGCCAAAAACAAGTGCAAACAGGGCCAAGACACAAAGGGAAAGCTAAGCAAGACAATGGCTAACTGGACCAGCGCAGGTTCTAGTCTGCCAATTTCACTCTCAGCGCAGTTCCCGAAGGGAGTATCTGCGCTGTAATGCAGACTGCCTGTGTACAGCCTGCACTGACTCACGAGAGTTTCGTCTACAAAGAATTCCGGGTCATAAAAAGTTCAAAAATGCACTGTTTTTGATGAAATAAAAAGCTATAGGTCAAGTACAGGCTAAGGGATGATCAAGAGGATGAAGATCTATCACAAAGAGTAAAGAGTCTTTTGTAGATAAGCTCTTCAAATCTTGAATCTGCTCAGCAAATGAGCAAGAGTAGCAGTCCCTCTACTTCGCTTTTGATATAGTCAAAAGCTTTTCGATTTGGTACTCTTTTCTTCAAGAAATGAATAGCAAAATACTACAAACACCAACAAGATACTAGGCTCCCCAGTGGAGTCGCCAGTTTGTTGTGGGGAAAAGTATCCGATGCGGATGACCCTATCCCTACTCTAAAGGTGACAGTCTTTAGAAACAACTGAAAGTAAAGCTTTGATGTTTTCCTTTATGAAAGTACAGAGAGAAGGATGAAAAGATTAACCAACCTGGTGTCCTTCGCTTAGTCGATCTTGATCCTCTCTCTTCGTCTCTTGTTCCCAGTTCCTTGCTCTCTTTGCCGGTCCAGCTACACACAAGCCCTGCACAAAACGAGAGAGGAAACTACAAGATACAAGTACTCATAACTGATGCATGGATTAGAGTGAATCAAATATACATGTAAATACAATACATCAATGCAATACAAGTATATAGGAGAACATGCAAAACTTTATTGATAGAAGTAACAGGGTTCTGAGAAAGTTACAACCAATGATGGCTCCAATCCAGCAGCACCTCCCCAGCAGCAAGAACTCTCCTCTTCACCTCTAGTAAAACAATCACCCAATAGCTCTAACTGTAATCCAACAGCACCTCCTTGCTTTACACAAAATTCCAGCCTCCCTAGACCTCATAGAAGAGCTCTATATATAGGAGAGAAGAAGAGAGGATGAGTCAGCTTGAGGCTGGCATAGAGCTAACTAGTGTCCTCTCCCTCTTCAGTTAATCTTCAGTTCTTGAGTCCACTTGGAGATCCTTGCTTACACATGGTGATCAAGTACCTCTTACTCATCACAGGGCGAATCTCATGAACCAAGTGTCAGTTTGGAAGCTTCCTGGGCAGTTGACACCTTGCAGGATGACTGTGCCACTTGGCCAATCTCGCCCAGCGCAGGTAGCCTTCATTACTTTTGACTTCCAGCGCAGGTACAGAGTGGGACAGTTGCATTACAGCGCAGAAGCTCAGTTAAGCAGCTGACATGATCCAAAATAAGCCTGTTTTGAAGTGTTTTCAGGTGGAGAACTGATTGGAAGTGCTGTTGTTTGATGACCTTGTTCTTTTAGGGGTAAGAACAACATGTTTAGGGACTGAGGATCCCTGTAATTATTGACATTCCATGCTCCATGATGCGAGGCACAAAAATGTCTATAACACCTTGGCGCGACACACTTGGGTAGTGGCGCGGCGCACCTAGCCTGCGCGACACAGGTTTTACACTGGAATTCTAACTGGAACGACGCACCAGAGAGACGCAGAGCACTTGTTAGTGGGCGCAGTGCACCTACCTTCAAAGCCCAAAACTCATTCAAATCTTTCCTCTAAAGCTTCAAACTTGAAAATTCCTCTTTCCAAGTAAGTTAAACATCTCCATATTGCCATTGCAAGGGTTCTCATCAATGTTTATGGTGTTTCAATAGGTAAAAAACAAAACCCTAGTTCCTTGCACAGTCAATTGAGAAAGCTTCCTAGTGTTATCAAGAAAACTAGTTTCTATTCAGAACTGCTAGTTCCACTAAGACAGGTAGCTATCTTAGAAAAAAACAAACTAAAGTCACTTGTGTTTTCCTTTACGAGAGATAGATGAGAAAGAAGCAGAGAGTACCAACCTCAGTCTTTCGTTGGGCTCCTTGCTTGTTTCCTTTCCCCTTTGACAGAATCTCACCACTCCTTCCTTACTTGTCTCGCTTCAAAGAGAACCTGTAGAGTCAAAGCAGCATAATACCATAAAAGCATAGAGATCTATCATTGTAAACAACATAAGATCATATATATATTGACCATACAAATTCATATAACAACACAATATTCAGAGATATACAAGAATATGGAGGAAAACTCAAATAGCTTTATTGATATAAGTAGTAGAAGAGAGAATTACAACCACTTGGTCTAACCCAGCGCCATCCTCCCAGCATGAAAGCCCTCTTCACCTCATACAAAGCAAGATCACCCAACAATGTCTTCAAAGAGAAACCAACAGCACTTCCTTGCAAATTACAAAATTCTAGCCTCTGGATCTCTTGGATGAGGGATCCATATATAGATGTTTACAGGAGAGTGAGTCAGCTTCTGGGATTTTGATTAGTGTCATTTCACTGATAGTTCTTGGTTCCACATGGAGATTTTAGATCTCTTACTCATCCTTCGGCGAACTCAGAGAGGCAAGTGTCAAATGAGTAGTTTCTAGAAGATTCTATGGGTTTCCACCTAGCAAACTGCTTGTGCCATTTGTCTGCTCTCACTCATCGCACCCTATAGAAGGCCTTTCCAGTATGCATCACACTTTTTGCATGTGGCAGGTGAGATGCATCGCACCTTTAGTACTGGGCAGTCTGTATGGTCCTGCTTTGACCAGTTCTGAGTAGTTTTTCATGCAGAACTTCTGGGAGATGATGTAATTAGCTGACCTTGCTCCTTTAGGGTATGAAACAACACTTTTAGGGACTTAGAAGCCCTTGAGGATAAAGGAAAACACACCAAGTTCCAAAAAATGTGGCTTGGGCCATTTCAGATCTGCGAGAAGATAGGCCATTCGACATTCATATTACAAGATTTATAGGTAAGAGAGATTCTCTCCTTGTTAATGGCCTCATCTTAAAGAAATTCTTCAATTGAGCAGGTAACCCCTTCTCCTTTTTAGTTTAGTAGAATTTGTAGTTTGTAGGACCATTAGGAAATAAAGTTGTAAGGTATCTTCCATTGACCTTTGTTGTATTTAAAAGTTGCTCAAAGAAGTAGTGTTGATATTTACTTTTAAAATAATAGAAGCCTTAGACAAAAGGGACAATTTCTAGGAAACTAGGTATAATTGCATTCTGAAACCACATTTCAATTTTTGTGAACTCTTCCCAAGGTTTAGAAATATTGTAAATCATTTTATGTTTTCAAATTAGTCACAAAAAAGGTTATCAATATAAAAACATAAACTAATCCAACTTCAGCATCTTCAACTCTTACCCTGTCATCCATCCTCTCTTAAGGAGAAAATTGTCCATCCCATTCATCGAAGTTTGTGATTACTCAGAGTGTAATTTTAAAATACTTGATATAAAAGATAAGGGGTCTTATTACAAGCCTGCTTACCATGATCATCGGGAAATAGTTTAACCGACAAGGGGTCTCATCACGAGCCAACTTGTTCGGTTAGATTACTACCAGTGAATGGTATTGTCAAAAAAGCTGGCCACTAAACCAGGACAATGGCTTTTTATCTTACAAAATCACAGAAAAATAAAAAGAGATACAAAATAAGAAAGCATGTTTTGAATTCATTCTGTTATACTCTGAAATGGATGGGATAATGGACAATAACGTGGTTAAAAGGTATCCCTGTCGAAACTGTGAACGTTTGCTGGCAACAGAGGCTCTACCTATGACAAAAGGAGTCAATTGAAAAATCTGATTTGGAAAGGTTTTCTGTTTTATCATTATCAACCAATAGAGGCCAATTTAAAACTTAGAATGTATCTAATTTTAACAAGAGAAGAAATTAGCAAAGATAGCTTTTATTTTATTTGGAATGCATATATACCTAGTTATATTAGAATTTTCCTCTTAAATGAGACTCCTATTTAAAGAAAGTTTAAGTATTTCAGTACTTTTCAGAGATAACTGTTTCTCACAGCGAATCGCCAATTGTTGTGCTCTACAACAACCCCCCATTTCATACAAATTTTGTTTTCAAAACTATAATATGAAATGGGTCCCTTTTCATTTAAATTGGTATCAACTTATCATTATCCAAAAGGTCCGAAATGAAATAAAACATTATAAAACCTTTTTGATAAATTACTTAATCAGTCTTATAATAAAGAATGAGTAATCTTTTATTATTGCGATAAAGCGATCGCAAGATCGCATATCGCGATGACAAAGGATGCATAACTTAAAAGACCTATTGATTTTCCCTGATGCAACAATGCGCAAATGGCTATCGGATATCGGGAAGGTAAGTGATCATAACAAAAGGCCCCTCTTCGCTCTGATGCGATATTGCTATCAGCAATCGAGGATGTACCATGCATGCATCTAAGGCCCTCGCTCAAAACTCCCAATGCGAATTGGTGATATCGCTATCGGCAATCAGGGATTCCGAAAGGAACCAATATAACAACTTAATCTTTCCCCCGATCGCCGATTGTGATAAAGCTAAAGCGCAGATTTCAAAAAAGATTGGTAAAGTTGGGATATTTTATGGTTATTTAGTATTAAAGGCCTTTCTCTTCCCAATAGTGATTCACTTACGCTCAACCGCCAAAACATCAAAGCCACTCTTAAATGAATCATTCGGCCAATAAACGACATGATGAGAATTTAAAGGATTGACGGGTTTAAACGGCCATTTAATGAAACAGTAAGGCTAAAATCTCTTCAAAGATTGTATCCGCGGCCACCTTAAGTTAAATCCACCATTATTCATTGATTAATATATCTCGTTCATCTTTGGTTTGCACTACCAATTCTCCGCATTACGTTCATTTTCTCTCCTATGCAGAGCTCTTCCGAAGCAGCAAATTCAAGCGAAATGGGGAAGAAATCTAAGAAAACTGCAATAGCTTCCGCTTCGGCAGCTACAGGGCAACACACTGCCGATCCAGGAGCAAGCAAAAAGGGACTGATATCCGACACTACATGTCTAGGACTCGGTAAAACTACTTGGCTAAGCATCTACAATCTGATTGAGGCCGAAGAGCCTGAGGTAACAACGGTGCAAGCCACAACAGACGCAACTCGGAAGTCTGATGCTACTCTAAAGGAATTAGCCAACTCTTTCCTTCATCGGATAGCAGCCCGAGAACAAATGCTCCCATATACAGATGTGGTGAGGTGGGAAATTGAAGAAATCCCAATCACAAACAGGAAATTTTGCACCATGGACGGGAGAGTCTTCGGCTCGTTTCAACCTGATGATTTGAGGAAAATGTACCATTTGCCTGCACCAGAGAAGAAATACAACAAGGCATTCTTGGAGAAATTCTGAAATGAGAACGACATTGAATCAGAACCCATTCGGGATTGGAGGCAAAACCCAGCAAAACACAAGCATGAGTCTTCGGGTAAGTACTCTGCCGATTCCTTGTGTTCTCCTTATTGTTATGTCGGGGTAATGATGTGTAGGTTGTGGGGGTTACATGATTCCGCAAACTTCACTATAGAGATGGTGCCTTTGATGGAGGTAGCATGCAATAGTGAAATAATGGACTGGGGAAATATACTGTCTAATAAGCTAGCAACCGCAGTCCTTGAATTTAGAAACAAATCCCGCATTACTGAAAGATTCATTCCCCCATTCTACTATAGTGCCTACATCTTGGACACCCCGTGTTTTAATTCTGAATTTCCTGTGCTTGGGTGAAGATGGACTCCACAAGACCCCATGCCCATTCATATATATCACCAGAAGCTATGGAAAGCCCACTATAAACACCATTTATATCAAGTTTGCAATGGTTTTATGTTACCCATTCACTATGCCATTTTTGACAAACCTGCTCCTAAGATTTCCTACCAAGCGGAGATTGACTTGACATCCATAGGGAGATGGTTCGAAGAAGAAAAATTCACCTATGTAAGAGTTTTCGGCAGCCAAGCCAAGCCTCATGTCCTCCCTTTGTATATACCCGATAAATTGTTAGCCCGAGAGGTAGCATATCAGATTACATCCGAAGGAGTTACACAGACTCTGAGGAACAAAAAGAAGCAGGTTTGGCCTTCTTTTCCTCTAAGATGTGGTGTCTACGCTCTGCATGACTTTAAACATGCAGAGAAAGAAGCAGATAAGATTAAGGCACTGAATCTCGCTACTCTTCCTAATAGGCGATTTGATCCAAACAAAGTCACCTACAATGCACTTGAACAGGCAAAGCTAACTAAATTTGACCATAAAGATGATATGTTTGATGACCTGTTCTCCTCAGCTGAGTCGCTATTTTAGGTTAAATCACTAGCCAGAATGAAATATTAGGATGACGGGTTAGTTGAATTTAACAGACTTAGAGAACAGAGGTTGCAAACTTTGCCTCTAGATCTGTTAGCAACGACCCCGATGACAGAATCAAGCGAGCCTGAGCAGCGACTCACTAAGGAACCTCCTGCTACATCAAAAATTGTTGGAGAAATCCAAACAAAAGAGCAGGAGGAAGTGCAGACAAAAGAGCAGGAAGAAGTGAAGAGAAGAGAGCAAGAGGAAATACAGAGGAAAGAACAGGAGCAGAGCAGCACAGACGTGAATGTAGATGCCCAGATTGACCCGAAATTGCTCCAGGAATGGCAGCAATTTGACTCGATCATAAGCAATCTTGAGAGCTCAAAGGAAGCTGATACATCAAAAGCAGCTGACACACAGGATACAACATCTAAAGAGGTTCCAAGTGGGACCAGCGGCCTACCCATTTCTACAGGAATAGAGATAATTCCTAAGGATCCTTCCGATCAGATTGTTTTGCAAGTGGAGGAGATACCTCCATTGGATGTCTTTTACATCCCAAAGCACAGGGTTGTAGTAAAACGACAGCGGAAAAGGAGAAGGACTGATCAACCTTCCCTATTCCCTGAACAAACAGTGACAGCCAATGTGGTCTGGAAAGAGGAGTTTGATCCTTCTGATGACCTTACTAAATTGTCCCAATATACTGGAGCCTATTCGGAAGCCACCATGGACAAGGCATCAGAAGTGATCAATCTGTTAAGAGAAAAGGACCATACAATCGCCTCGCTAAAAGTACAGTTATCGGCGGCACAGAAAAAGGCAGAGCAACTTGAATAGCAGTTGTCCACACAGCAACAAATAAACAATAAACTAAATAAACAATTGCAGGAAGAAAAACAAAGAATTGATTCAAGTGCCATTCAAAAGTAGAAGGAGCTGTCGAAAGCGCTGGAAAAATTGAAAGCAGTGCATGAACAGATGGGAAAATCTAAAGATGAGCAAATTGCTCAATTATCAGCCCAAATAGAAAAGTCCAAGAATCTTCCACAGCCAGCTGAGTTCAGAGCCGAAGCATTACAGATTAACAAAGCATTGGTGACACAAATAAGGCTGTTATGTCAACAAATCGCCAAGCAGAACCCTTATGTGACTTAACAACATCAATAAGTGATAAATCGGTTGATGCTAGAACAGACTTGGAGCAGGCCGATGAGACCTTGACCAATTTTCTTGAGTGGCAAGACACTGATGAGGGATAGGCAGCTAATTTGCCAAAAATCCTAGAATCACATAAAGAGATCCTGTTTATGGAATGGCAGTCCCAGTTAATGAAAGCAGAGAGAGCAATTTCCAGACGAAAGTTAACCACAAGTAATTTGGTTGAATTGATTAATGATACTCTCTACTTATCTAACATGATCTCTCAATGTACCCCAGGTAAATTGCTATCGGCTAAAACATTGGAGCAGTCATGTTATCAAGAGCTGGAGAAAAATGGGAGATTGATCGCAGGAATTAACAGTTTGACTTGGGACACCTATTGGTTGTTCCTAGTCAAACCATACAGCCAGAGAGCCACCCTCAAGTGCCTGACAGATGCAATCGGGGGTATCATTCCCGATATACAAGATGCCACCTATGCTGCCCAACTCAATTCTCATCTCAACCGACCACTAGAAGTGGAACCAATGCTTGCAATATGCCAACTCAGGTCGAAAGGCAAACAACCTAAGTGATGAATCATGCTGACGACTGTCAGATTGTCGTGAGAAATATATTCTGAAGCAAGTTGTACCAATTAAGTAGGATTTTAATTTCATAGTTAGTTAGTTTCAGTCAAGTATTTATAGACCCTTTCAATGCATTGGAAAGGGTTGTAAGTTTTGTATATGACTTCAACCTGAAATTGCACTACTGTACTTCAGGCATATTCTTTTATAAAGACTGGGCCAATTATTCCAATTTTGATAACGAAGCTTTTATGTGAATGTGCACTACTTCCATTGTTTAAAAGTATTTCTGCGTCGGAAGAAGGAATTCAAATATTGATTGATATTGGGAATGATTTGCAGCTCATATGGTACTACTATCTATGTCTGAGTTCATCCTGTTTATTTGAATTGTTGTTTGATCGCTCTTGCTATTATCGGATATATGCGGGTGTTTTTAACAGCATTCTTTACAATTTCCACTATTGGATGTTTACAACATGCTTTTCTTTTGTCATACATGTATCGGTAATATAAAAGGATAAGTGTAACAATGTTTTGTTAATCACTTTGTTCAACTACTTGAACAGAGCAATCATTAAATAAATGAATGTCTATGTTTATTGTGTAGAGTCATCTATATGCCTATCAATGAACAGAGATCATCAAGAGTTGCACTTAAGAGAATAGAAGCCTCCCGGGATAGAATAGTCATTTATGCTTTTGTTGTTAGATTAAGTCATCCATTCATTATCATTTATTAGAAACCAACCACTCATCCATCCCCTTTTATTCATTATTGGGAAACTGGTCCCATTATATCCAGTCGGAGCCACCATCCCAAACGGAAAAGGAGCTGTATTAAGGTCCGGACCGGGTGGTTATCCCCCAATGTTGATACAACGATTTTCAGGGCATCAACATTTTTGGCGCTAGAAGGAGGGCCTAACTATGAATGGTGAGCAAATCCAAATCTACAAACCATTCTGAGAGTAAATCTCCCTCCACATCACCTCGTACTTCCCAATTGCATGCTGGTTCTCCAGTATCCAAGCAAGAAGAAGAGGAATCAACTACCACTGCTCAAATTCATAACACTCCAGAACGATTAAGTCCTGAATCCCCTGAAGTTCAGTTACTCATCCATAAACTTCAAGGCTTCTCGATATCACCACAGAAATTTGAAGTATCTCAAAGCAATGAGACTTCGCAATTCAATCTACCTCATCCCCTCACTAGACTTCAGAGCGGAAAGCTCGGTATTGAACCCACTGAGCTGCCCTTACCTAAAAGGAAAAGGGCAAAGAAGAACACTGAAGGATCTGACAGTGAGGCACTTTCATCCACATCCTCCATCTCATCTTCCCCTATGCGAAGTCAACCATCCACTCCCTCATTACACATTGTTGTTCATCAGGGATTAGGAACATCAACATCCCAACCTGCTCAATCCTCAATATCAAGTCCTTCCCAAACATCTGTAATTTCATTAGCCATCTCATCCCCTACTAGTGTTTCAATGGAAAATCTCTGGAATAGACCTAGTGCGGTCGATATGCCTGCACCATTACATGAATTACCCGATGCTCCTGAAAAATGGCTACCCAAGTTTAACCCAGATGATGGAATACAAGCTGAGGAACATATTAATAACTTCATGTTATCAGTTAACTTGAAAGGAGTGATGGAGGAAGATGTTGTCGTTAGACTTTTCCCTTACACTTTGCAAGGATCAGCAGGATCCTGGTATTTTTCCTTGCCTTCTGGATCCATTACCATTTGGCAAGAGCAGTTTCTCACTAAGTATGGTGATGATTTAGCCACATTAATACATGATCTCTCCAATCTTAGAATAGAGCATAGGGAGCCGATTAAAGAATTCAATGCGCGATTCAATAAACTCTTGAATAAAATCCCAACGGCCTCCAAACCAAGTGAGAAAATTAGAAGCGAGTGGTATATAACTGCCCTACCTGCCAATATAGCTATTTTTGTAGACAGGACCGGAAAACCAACTTTAGCTGAAAACATGAAAGAAGCACTTGCTGTGGAGAAACGTATTAATGCTCTAGAGAAGAAAGCTGCTCTTGAAGATAGAAAATCCAAAAAAAATTCTTTTAAAGATGATTCAAAGAAGAAAACCCCTAAAGATCCCTATGATATGGAAGGTCTGCAAAAAGTCCTTAAGACTTTGTCAAATGAAATGGTTGAAATCAAAAAACAAGTAGCAGAAACCTCAACTAAAAGGCCCTTTAGAAATTTCAAGAAAACCGAATCAAAACCACCAAATGTTATATCTAATGCAGATTCAGATCCTGAGGAAGAAGAAGAAGAGGAAACAATTTCACCAACTGATGAAGAAGAGGAAGTTGTTGAATGCCATGGAATGTGGGATTTCATACTGCCTAACTCCGATACAGAAAATGAACAAGAAGCCTTTCCTGTCACCACTAGGAGTAAAGGTGCCCCTGAACCCATCCAAGCAACTTCAAAGAAAAGAAGTGCAGGTGCTACAACAACAAAGGAAAAGGTGTCCACAAAAAAGCCAGCTGCAACGGTTCCCCAAAACCAACCTTCAACCTCAAATATACCATCAACATCTAAAACGTTGGTAGTATCTGATTCAATGGATTACAATATTGTTGATGATATGAAGAAAACTAAGGCAAACATTACTATGTTTGAACTTAGTAAACTCAAACATCAGCAAAAATTGCTTCTAAAAGAATTGAATGATGTTCCTTCTTCACCTCTTCCCAGTGCTAAAGCTGCAAATGATTCAGGACAACCACCTTCTAGCAGGATTGAAGCTACTGATACGATTCTGATTGGAGACAGATCCAATTCCCATACTCCTCCTTTCCTATTAACCTATGAGATTTATAATCGTAATCTGCACAATTGTTTGATTGACTCAGGGGCATCCTCAAATATAATGCCAGCTTCGGTTTGTTCCAAACTGAACATTGAGCCCCAGAAATCTGCAATTCACATTGTGCAGTTAGATAGAACCAAGGTATAGGTTGTAGGAGAAATTAACTCTGTAACTATCAGGTTATCAGCCGATCCACGAGTACTTCAAAGAATTGATATCTTAATCACCGATATACCTGAATTTTATGGTTTAATCTTGAGTAGGGATTGGTCCAAGAAGCTCCATGGGTATATTTCAACCGATTGGTCACACATGTGGCTACCCTACAAGGGAAAGCCAAATCAAATAAAAATCAATCGGGAAAAGCACATGACCCACACTGTTACAGAGTTTGAACAGGAAAATCAACCAATAGCATTTAATAACAATATCTTGGGGAATTATTCATCCGAATCATTTTTTGGCAATTTCACAGCCCAACCATCTCCTTTCTCAGTAAACAATTTTACATCTCAGATCGAAAATTATTCACAAACAGATAGGTCAAGATGTTTTAATGATACTGAGAAAACTGTAAATAAAATTGTTGATAGTTCTTTATTTTGGTCTCTATATTTTGATGGCTCTAAGTCTAATGAAGGCTCGGGAGCAGGATGTATCTTGGTTAGCCCTCAGGGAGAAAAAACAATGCTGTCATGTAGGTTGCAGTTTGAATGCATAAACAACACAGCTGAGTATGAAGCCTTAGTCCAAGGACTATACAAAGCGATTGGCCTTAAGGTTCAATACTTGAAAGTGTTCGGCGATTCAGAAATTATTATCAAACAGGTGAGAAATATGATTCATTGTCTTTCAAATCACCTCAAGCATTATCAGTTGTTGGTGCAAGAACTCACCTCTCACTTTTCAACATTTAATATTTCTTCCATCCCTAGGTCTCAAAATTCAACAGCCGACTTGCTAGCCAATGTTGCTTCCAAACTTCTACCTTCGGAAGATTATAGCCCAGATAGGTTTTCAGTAGAATTGCTTTTTAGACCATCAATTCCTGACAATGTCACTAATTGGAGAGTATTCAATCACGATGAAGACATTTTACAATTTTTGACTTCCGAAAAGTCCTACGATGATCAGATCATAGAGGAAAGTGAGCATGATCACCAAATGAGATAAAAGCTCGAGGAAAACTCAATACCGAAGCCTGTGGTGAAGCTTGAGGATCTTTACGACATTAAAGACAGGTTTAAACCTGTGACCAATACAAAGCTCCAAAGTTCCACCTTGAGGTTTGAATTGATAAATCTTGGCACTGAGCAAAATCCTCAAAACATTAATCTAGGATTAGGACTTTCTGTGGAAGAAAAAACAGCATTCATTAGATTGTTAAGGAAAAATAAACATGTCTTCGCTTGGAAATATGATGATTTAAAGACATATGATACATCTATTATCCAACATACCATTCCAATGCTTTCTGAACAAAAACCAGTTCAACAAAAACTCAGGAAAATACATCCGAACTTAGAGAGTCAAATTAAATCAGAACTCAATAAACTCTTGAAGGCTAAGATTATTTTTCCCGTTCAGCACTCAAACCGGGTCTCCAATATGGTGCCTGTTAGGAAGAAAAATGGCGATATCAGGATTTGTATAGATTTCATAAATCTGAATAAAGCAAGCCTAAAAGATAATTTCCCATTACCTACTATGGAGCAGATACTCCATTCAGTAGCAGGCTCTGAGTTGATGTCCTTTTTAGATGGTTTTTCAGGATATAACCAAGTTTTGGTCCATCCTGATGACAGACTCAAAACTACATTCAGAACAAAATGGGGAACTTATGCTTATCAGAAAATGCCTTTCGGACTTATTAATGCAGGAGCCACGTTCCAAAGATCGATGGATATAGCCTTCAAAGGATTGATCAATAAAACAGTAGTTGTCTACTTAGATGATATTACTGTATTTTCTAAGAAGAGATCCAATCATTTGCATGATTTAAACCAAATCTTTGAATGCTGCAAAAGGTATGGTATTTCACTCAATCCCAAAAAATCCTTCTTCGCTCTTAATCAAGGAAAGCTCTTGGGCTTTATTGTTTCCAAAGATGGCATTTATATTGATCCGGATAGGGTTAAAGAAATCTCTGAAATCCCTTTTCCTCATAATAAAAGATCCATGCAGTCATTTTTAGGCCAAATCAATTTTGTCAAAAGATTTGTTCCAGACTTTTCTCATATCATTTTACCACTACAAACTATGATTAAGAAAAATTCAGTGTTTAGATGGGGATCAGCAGAAAAGGAAGCATTTGATTCAATCAAACAATCAATAATCAATGCCCTCGCTTTAAATACTCCTAATTTTTCTAATCATTTCACATTGTATACTATCGCATCCTATTCATCTTATGCCGCAGTACTCACTCAGATTAATGACCACAACTTGGAAGCACCAATTTCATTTTATAGTTCAAATCTTCAGGGTGCTGAACTGAACTATTCCGAAGTAGAAAAACAAGTCTTTGTTGTGTATAAAGCTGTCAAACATTACAGACCCTTCCTTTTAGAAGCCCAGACAAAAGTCATAGTTCCTTTTCTTGCAGTAAGGTTGTTTGGTCAATTTAGTGATGTCTAAATTGCAACTTTTAAATGTCAACCCGGGGCTCGTAAGCTGATGAAGTGAGATGTACTATATGTACTTAGATAACCGTTTTCTTAATCTTTTGTTGTTTTTAGCTTTTTAAGTTTGTTTTCGAATGTATCTTCCCTACTGTGATGTGATGGAAGTAATAAAACAAGTGAAATGTGGATGATTGTGGTGATCTCTAAATGATTTCTTCAAAACTTGAAAAGTATTCTACAAGAAAGCTTGAACAACAACTGCAATAAAATCAAAGCTTAAAATCAAATAAAGGACTAATGGCATCGGCCCAGTATCTCTGCTGCTGATGAAAATGAAAATGAAATCTATATTAACTCAATTAAAAGCAAGAACAACTACTTTACACTACTTTACACTATTTTAACTCTTCATTTAAATCTAATCAATGTGAAATTTAAGTGAGACAAATCACACTATTTTAACCTTTTCTTAATCATGTGAGAGCAATTATGAACAGGTCAGTAATGTGAGTCTTAAAGCAAAATAAACCAAGCTGCACTAAGTGATATTTTGGCTCCAATAAAGTTAGTTGATTATAGAAAAAGAACCATCAATAAATGAACAACTTGATAACTACTGAGCAGAAAGTAAAGTGCAAGTTAAAGAAATGATACTAATGAAAATCAAACTGCAGAGAAATAAAGGTCAGCAGCCTAGACAAGATGATCACACATGCCACTAGTTGTAAAAAGAAAAGAAAGAAAACTGTCCCGGGCTCGCCTAAGAAACCTGCATAACACACTGATCAGTCATGAACAAAAGTGCAGAAATGTAAATCAGCAGAATTCAAAGTTTATGTACACTAATATACATGTTGAAAAAAAAAAAATGCAGCAATTCATAAAGATAACTGTACATTAATATACATGAAATCAGAAAAAGAAATGCAAGAAATTAAAAGTAAAACTACTGTACAGTGGCTGCAGCAAACAGGGGCCCTCTACCTACTTCAGCCAATCCAAAGAGCAGTTACACGCTTAGAAACAGAACAGTCTTCTCATAGATTAACAGCAAATGTAAAATACAGTGGGGAGCTTATAAAACGCTTACAAAAGAGGTTTCAACAGTGTTTACAAAATGGATTAACGACTAACTATCCAGCGTTCAAAGACGCTTTATTTATAACAGAGGAAAGCAAACTAACTTAACGAAAACTAAGCTATTCAAGCAGCTGTGTAAAAACACGTAATCTTGCTGCGTCCTCGGATTTAGGCAAAGGTCGTTGTGGGCATTCAATCTGCTGTTGGATTCATGTTTCGCACTATCTTCGTGGCTGAGGAAGATGCCACCTGTTCTTCACGTGCTCCAAAACAGAACACACAGAGCCGTGCCACCGCCAATGACTTCTGTTGACCGTATTTGCCTCCTCGTTGACCACGGGTTTTTATGACCGGTTTGGGTGAGCTGGAAGGACACACACCATGTCCTTGGTTCCACGAACTTGCCCATGTGGCTCTTCTTCCCGGAGGACACCTGGAACATATCATTTAATAAAACAGCTGCGGAATCCGGGGTTGGCTGCGGAAACCGGGATCAGCTGCGGAAACCCTGTGTGAGCTGCAGAAACGCAGCACTTTGAACCAAAATTCTAAACCAACAACAGTCATTAGCATAATTAGCAAACCATGTAAAAAGTCCTAAAATACAATGATTTGAGCAATTTGATGGAGGGAATGAGTGGCAAAAGAAGGAAATGAATAGGAAAAGGAGGCTGACAGGATGTGTAAAGAAGTGCAGGTTTGAGGCTCAACAAAGGCAACTATTAATCCAAAGGGAATTAGGTGAAAAAAGGGAAACTGGGTTACAGCATTTCAAGAATATGACTTGGAAATCAAGCCAGCAAAGATTGTTAGAGGCCAAGGTTTTTGCAGGTTATTGGCAGGAGCATCCAACATTCAACAACCAGGTGATACAGAACATATTGAAGAAATCAATCAGATAAGTATTTCTGATTCTGAATCACAATATGCAGACTTGATCTTTTATTTGAAAAATGGATATGCACCTCCTAACCTGTCTTACAAAAACAAAAGGGCCATTAAATTGAAAGAAAGAAACTTCACAATCATTGATGATGTACTTTTTAGGCAAAATTATGATTCAATTTTATTAAGATGCCTAGAAAAACCTGAAGCACAAAAGGTTTTGCAGGAATTACATGATGGACCAGCAGGAGGACATTTTGGAGCTGACACAACAGCCCACAAAATCATTCATGTTGGATACTATTGGCCCACCCTGTTCAGAGATGCTCATGAATATGTGAGGAAATGCTGAAGTTGTCAAACTTCTAGTGGAAGACAAAGAAAGCCAACTTTCCCTTTGCAACCAGTCAACATTGAGCAACCATTTGAGCAATGGGGATTGGACATCATTGGAGAAATCACTCCACATTCTTCCAAACAGCATAAGTATATCCTTACTGCCACTGATTATTTTACTAAGTGCGTTGAAGCGATTCCTTTAAAGACAACAAATTCTGAGGCAATTATAGAATTCATAGATCAATTCATCATTACCAGGTTTGGTGTCCCAAATGCTCTTGTTTTTGATAATGCATCTTATTTCTCTGGGAATGCTATGTTTGATTTTGCTATTAAAAGAGGATTTAAATTGAAATATTCTGCTAATTACTATCCCCAGGGTAATAGTTTAGCATAATCTACCAATAAAAATCTAGTTAAAATTATTAAGCGAACTATCGAACAGAATCATAAAAACTGGCACAAATCTTTAATATTCGCACTATGGGCTGATAGGATAACACAGAAGGCTTCCATAGGTTCTTCTCCATTCAATCTTGTATATGGGAAAGAAGCAGTGCTACCAACAAATCTTGTCCTTCCTTCTCTAGCCCTAGTTCAGTTTATTGAAGAAAGCCCTTCTTCTTCTATTCAACTTAGACATGATCAAATCTTAAAATTAGAAGAGGAAAGAGAGAAGGCCAAAATTATTCATGCAAAACATCAGCAAATTATCAATTCAACCTTTGATTCAACTTCATCCAGTTCAAAACAGTTGCAAGTCGGTGATTTAGTTCTAAAATGGGACAAAGCCCGTGAGGATAAAGGAAAACACACCAAGTTCCAGAAAATGTGGCTTGGGCCATTTCAGATCTACGAGAAGATAGGCCATTCGACATTCATATTACAATATTTATCAGGTAAGAGAGATTCTCTCCTTGTTAATGGCCTCATCTTAAAGAAATTCTTCAATTGAGCAGGTAACCCCTTCTCCTTTTTAGTTTAGTAGAATTTGTAGTTTGTAGGACCATTGGGAAATAAAGTTGTAAGGTATCTTCCATTGACCTTTCCTGTATTTAAAATTTGCTCAAAGAAGTAGTGTTGATATTTACTTTTAAAATAATAGAAGCCTTAGACAAAAGGGACAATTTCTAGGAAACTAGGTATAATTGCATTCTGAAACCACATTTCAATTTTTGTGAACTCTTCCCAAGGTTTAGAAATATTATAAATCATTTTATGTTTTCAAATTGGTCACAAACAAGGTTATCAATATAAAAACAGAAACTAATCCAACTTCAGCATCTTCAACTCTTACCCTGTCATCCATCCTCTCTTAAGGAGAAAATTGTCCATCCCATTCATCGAAGTTTGTGATTACTCAGTGTAATTTTAAAATACTTGATATAAAAGATAAGGGGTCTTATTACAAGCCTGCTTACCATGATCATTGGGAAATAGTTTAACCGACATTACCAATACTGCATACCAAAACAGGGTAATGGCTTAGAATCATAAGACAAGGGGTCTCATCACGAGCCAGATTGTTCGGTTAGATTACTACCAGTGAATGGCATTGTCAAAAAAGTTGGCCACTAAACCAGGACAATGGCTTTTTATCTTATAAAATAAAAGAAAAATAAAAAGAGATACAAAATATGAAAGCATTTTTTCAATTCATTCTGCTAATCATACTCTGAAATGGATGGGATAATGGACAATAACGTGGTTAAAAGGTATCCCTGTCGAAACTATGAACATTTTCTGGCAACAGAGGCTCTACCTATGACAAAGGAGTCAATTTAAAAAGCTGATTTGGAAAGGTTTTCTGTTTTATCATTATCAACCAATAGAGGCCAATTTAAAACTTAGAATGTATCTAATTTTAACAAGAGAATAAATTAGCAAAGATAGTTTTTATTTTATTTGGAATGCATATATACCTAGTTATATTAGAATTTTCCTCTTAAATGAGACTCATATTTAAAGAAAGTTTAAGTATTTCAGTACTTTTCAGAGATAATTGTTTCTCACAGCGAATCGCCAATTGTTGTGCTCTACAACAACCCCCCATTTCATACAAATTTTGTTTTCAAAACTATAATATGAAATGGGTCCCTTTTCATTTAAATTGGTATCAACTTATCATTATCCAAAAGGTCTGAAATGAAATAAAACATTATAAAACCTTTTTGATAAATTACTTAATCGGTCTTATAATAAAGAATCAGTAATCTTTTATTATTGCGATAAAGCAATCGCAAGATCGCATATCGCGATGACAAAGGATGCATAACTTAAAATACCTATTGATTTTCCCCGACGCGACAATGGCAAATGGCTAGCGGATATTGGGAAGGTAAGTGATCATAACAAAAGGCCCCTCTTCACTCCGATGCGATATCGCTATTAGCGATCGGGGATGTACCATGCATGCATCTAAGGCCCTCGCTCAAAACTCATGATGCGAATTGGCGATATCGCTATGGGAAATCGGGGATTCCAAAAGGAACCAATATAATAACTTAAGCTTTCCCCCGATCGCCGATTGCGATAAAGCTAAAGCGCAGATTTCAAAAAAGATTGGTAAAGTCGGGATATTTTATGGTTATTTAGTATTAAAGGCCTTTCTCTTCCTGATATCAATCCACTTACGCTCAACCGCCAAAACATCAAAGCCACTCTTAAATGAATCATTCGGCCAATAAACGACATGATGAGCATTTAAAGGATTGACAGGTTTAAACGGTCATTTAATGAAACAGTAAGGCTAAAATCTCTTCAGAAATTGTATCTGCGGCCACCATAAGTTAAATCCTCCATTATTCATTGATTAATATATCTCGTTCATCTTTGGTTTGCGCTACCAATTCTCCGCATTACGTTCATTTTCTCTCCTGTGCAGAGCTCTTCCGAAGCAGCAAATTCAAGCGAAATGGGGAAGAAATCTAAGAAAACTGCAACAGCTTCTGCTTCGGCAGCTACAGGGCAACACACTGCCGATCCAGGAGCAAGAAAAAATGGACTGATATCTGACACTACATGTCTAGGACTCGGTAAAACTACTTGGCTAAGCATCTACAATCTGATTGAGGACGAAGAGCCTGAGGTAACAATGGTGCAAGCTACAGCAGACACGACTCAGAAGTCTTATGCTACTCTAAAGGATTTAGCCGACTCTTTCCTTCATTGGATAGCAGCCCGAGAACAAATTCTCCCATATACAGATGTGGTAAGGTGGGCAATTGAAGAAATCCAAATCACAAACAGGACATTTTGCACCATGGACGAGAGAGTCTTCGACCCATTTCAACCTGATGATTTGAGGCAAATGTACCATTTGCCTGCACCGGAGAAGAAATACAACAAGGCATTCTTGGAGAAATTCCGAAATGAGAACGAAATTGAATCAGAACCCATTTGGGATTGGAGGCAAAACCCAGCAAAACACAAGCATGAGTCTTCGAGTAAGTACTCTGCCGATTCCTTATGTTCTCCTTATTGTTATGCCGGGGTAATGATGTGTAGGTTGTGGGGGTTACATGATTCCACAAACTTCACTATAGAGATGGTGCCTTTGATGGAGGTAGCATGCAATAGTGAAATAATGGACTGGGGAAATATACTGTCTGATAAGCTAGCAACCGCAGTCCTTGAATTTAGAAACAAATCCTGAATTACTGAAAGATTCATTCCCCCATTCTACTATAGTGCCTACATCTTGGACACCCTGTGTTTTAGTTCTGAATTTCCTGTGCTTGGGTGGAGATGGACTCCACAAGACCCCATGCCCATTCATATATATCACCAGAAGTTATGGAAAGCCCACTATAAACACCATTTATATCAAGTTTTCAATGGTTTTATGTTACCCATTCACTATGCCATTTTTGACAAACCTGCTCCTAAGATTTCCTACCAAGCGGAGATTGACTTGACATCCATAGGGAGATGGTTCGGAGAAGAAAAATTCACCTACGTAAGAGTTTTCGACAGCCAGGCCAAGCCTCATGTCCTCCCTTTGTATATACCCGATAAACTATTAGCCCGAGAGGTAGCATATCAGATTACATCCGAAGGAGTTACACAGACTCTAAGGAACAAAAAGAAGCAGGTTTGGCCTTCTTTTCCTCTAAGATGTGGTGTCTACGCTCTGCATGACTTTAAACATGCAGAGAAAGAAGCAGATAAGATTAAGGCACTGAATCTCGCTACTCTTCCTAATAGGCGATTTGATCCAAACAAAGTCGCCTACAATGCACTTGAACAGGCAAAGCTAACTAAATTTGCCATAAAGATGATATGTTTGATGACCTATTCTCCTCAGCCGAGTCACTATTTCAAGTTAAATCACTAGCCAGAATGAAATATCAGGATGACGGGTTAGTTGAATTTAATAGACTTAGAGAACAGAGGTTGCAAACTCTGCCTCTAAATCTGTTAGCAACGACCCCGATGATAGAATCAAGCGAGCCTGAGCAGCGACTCACTAAGGAACCTCCTGCTACATCAAAAATTGCTGGAGAAATCCAAACAAAAGAGCAGGAGGAAGTGCAAAGAAAATAGCAGGAAGAAGTGCAGAGAAGAGAGCAAGAGGAAATACAGAGGAAAGAATAGGAGCAGAGCAGCATGGATGTGAATGTAGATGCCCAGATTGACCTGAAATTGCTCCAGGAATGGCAGTAATTCGACTCAATCATAAGAAATCTTGAGAGCTCAAAGGAAGTCGATACATCAAAAGCGGCTGACACACAGGATACAACATCTAAAGAGGTTCCAAGTGGGACCAGCGGCCTACCCTTTTCTACAGGAATAGAGATAATTCCTAAGGATCCTTCCGATCAGATTGTTTTGCAAGTGGAGGAGATACCTCCATTGGATGTCTTTTACAGCCCAAAGCACAGAGTTGTAGTAAAACGACAGTGGAAAAGGAGAAGGACTGATCAACCTTCCCTATTCCCTGAACAAACAGTGACAGCCAATGTGGTCTGGAAAGAGGAGTTTGATCTTTCTGATGACCTTACTAAATTGTCCCAATATACTGGAGCCTATTCGGCAGCCACCATGGACAAGGCATCAGAAGTGACCAATCTATTAAGAGAAAAGGACCAAACAATCGCCTCACTACAAGTACAGTTATCGGAGGCACAGCAAAAGGCAGAGCAACTTGAACAGCAGTTGTCCACACAGCAACAAATAAACAATCAACTGAATAAACAATTGCAGGAAGAAAAACAGAGAATTGATTCAAGTGCCATTCAAAAGCAGAAGGAGTTGTCGGAAGCACTGGCAAAATTGAAAGCAGTGCATGAACAGATGGGGAAATCTAAAGATGAGCAAATTGCTCAATTATCAGCCCAAATAGAAAAGTCCAAGAATCTTCCACAGCCAGCTGAGTTCAGAGCCGAAGCATTACAGATTAACAAAGCATTGGTGACACAAATAAGGCTGTTATGTCAACAAATCGCCCAAGCAGAACCTTTATGTGACTTAACAACATCAATAAGTGATAAATCGGTTGATGCTAGAATAGACTTGGAGCAGGCCGATGAGACCTTGACCAATTTTCTTGAGTGGCAAGACACTGATGAGGGACAGGCAGCTAATTTGCCAAAAATCCTAGAATCACATAAAGAGATCCTATTTATGGAATGGCAGTCCCAGTTAATGAAAGCAGAGAGAGCAGTTTCCAGATGCAAGTTAACCACAAGTAATTTGGTTGAATTGATTAATGATACTCTCTACTTATCTAACATGATCTCTCAATGTACCCCAGGTAAATTGCTATCGGCTAAAACATTGGAGCAGTCATGTTATCAAGAGCTGGAGAAAAATGGGAGATTGATCGCAGGAATTAACAGTTTGACTTGGGACACCTATTGTTGTTCCTAGTCAAACCATACAGCTAGAGAGCTACCCTCAAGTGCCTGACAGATGCAATCGGGTGTATCATTCCCGATATACAAGATGCCACCTATGTTGCCCAACTCAATTATCGTCTCAACCGACCACCAAAAGTGGAACCAATGCTTGCAATATGCCAACTCAGGTCGAAAGGCAAACAGCCTAAGTGATGAATCATGCTGCCGACTGCCAGATTGCCGTGAGAAAGATATTCCGAATCAAGTTGTACCAATTAAGTAGGATTTTAATTTCATAGTTAGTTAGTTTTAGTCAAGTATTTATAGACCCTTTCAATGCATTGGAAAGGGTCATAAGTTTTGTATATGACTTAAACCTGAAGTTGCACTACTATACTTCAGGCATATTCTTTTATAAAGACTGGGCCAATTATTCCAATTTTGATAACGAAGCTTTTATGTAAATGTGCACTACTGCCTTTGTTTAAAAGTATTTTTGCGTCGGAAGAAGGAATTCAAATAGCGATTGATATTGGGAATAATTTGTAGCTCATATGGTACTACTATCTATGTCTTAGTTCATTCTGTTTATGTGAATTGTTGTTTGATCGCTCTTGCTATTATCGGATATATGCGTGTGTTTTTAACAGCATTCTTTACAATTTCCACTATTGGATGTTTACAGCATGCTTTTCTTTTGTCATACATGTATCGGTAATATAAAAGGATAAGTGTAACAATGTTTTGTTAATCACTTTGTTCAACTACTTGAACAGAGCAATCATTAAATAAATGAATGTCTATGTTTATTGTGTAGAGTCATCTATATGCCTATCAATGAACAGAGATCATCACGAGTTGCACTTAAGAGAATAGAAGCCTCCCGGGATAGAATAGTCATTTATGTTTTTACTGTTAGATTAAGTCATCCATTCATTATCATTTATTAGAATCCAACCACTCATCCATCCCCTTTTATTCATTATTGGGAAACTGGTCCCATTATATCCAGTCGGAGCCACCATCCCAAACGGAAAAGGAGCTGTATTAAGGTCCGGACCGGGTGGTTATCCCCCAATGTTGATACAACGATTTTCGGGGCATCAACAGGTTGCAGTGCCCAAATATGGCTATAACAGTTGCCCCCTAAAGTATGAGGTCGTAAATCCTTTTTGATGTCGGGTGAAATGATTTATAATGAGGATTCGAGGTTTTTCGAACTGGAAGGTGACCTGTAATAAGATACAATACAATACATTATCTTCATAATATTTTTCATGATCTAGCTGAGGCGGGCATTCCCATGCTCAGCTTTGATAAATTCATTTTCATGTACATAGGACAGACAATCGTCTGTGTGCAGATTGATGATTCTGGTAGAGCCATCATCCCTTAGTTTGGATGATTATCTATGCAGCAATGATGTACATTTGATGTCTTTATTTTCCTGAATATATCGCAGCCCGGATGGATGAAACTAGATCCGGGGTCTTCGAAACTCATTCAATCTTTGCCTGAAGTACAAGTCGATCCATGTGAAAAGATGTTCTGATGTCAAACATGGAAGGACATCGCCTGATTACCAGCCAATGATGTAAGTTGTTAACAGGCGCGAGAGGAATCATCGATGATGATGATGAACCTCAAGGTACTGCAGTGGAATTCACGTGGTGTGAGTACATGAGTTGATGTCGAACACCACGCAAAATCTTTCAGCCAAAGGCCATTAATGTAAACCTGTCATCGGAAGTGAGAAACTTGCCATTGAGGCATGCAAGCTTCAAAGAACTGAAAGGGTTGTTCCTAGGTCGGCTTCTTGGATAATGAGCTGATGTCGACAAGAAGTGACCCGTCGTAGGAGGGCATTGATGGATCCCACATCTACGACACGGAACGGAGCAAATGATTTTGTAGAGGTGAAAACGATCTGATGATACAAGGTTCAGGGTGGCAGTCATGAAAGAATGAAGCATGAAGGTATTGCAGTGGATGAGACACAAGTTGGGTAGGTGAATTCTCTGAGCGACTTCTCTTGAACATATCGGCGACACTAAAATGGATTGGTAGCGTTAACCCCAAAAGTGGATGGTACGGTGGACCAATGGTGATATGACCGGTGAACGGAATAACCCAACCCGACTCAATCATGGTGATGGAGTGAAAGTGTCATGTTCAAGAGCGACCTGCTACCAATAAAGTTTCTTCAAGTTTTCTTCCCAATTTTCCCCAGTCATTTCTAACCAGTACCTCTTTATTTTTTTCAAGCTTGAGGAGGATAACATATGCTTGTTCTATAATTTGCCCTTCGAGCAAACCCGTCGCTATTTTTTAACGAGCCTAGTGACAGTGAAACTCGCTCTTGTCTGAATGGACAAGTTTGTCGCTATTGTTTTAACGAGTTTAACGACAAGGATAAGTCGGTTCTTTTCAATTTTAGAGAGTCCGAAAAGAGACGAAAAGGAGACTCCAATGTTCCTTTTTCGTAATATAATCCCTTAAGTTCAAAAAAGTATAAAACAATGCGAAAGGGATGACTTTTCGGTAGTTATAACGAGCCGAACAAGACAAACGCTCGATCTTTTTGTGTAATAATCCCTCGGGTCCAAAAATATTAAAATCTAGAGGATGGATGGCACTTCCAACCACTTTAACGAGCTAGAGAGGCCAATTGCTCGGCAATCTTTTCATATTTTACGAGTCAGATGAAAAGAGCTTAAAGGAGACTCGTTTTTTGAGGAGCGAGTGATATATTCGGGTAGCAGCTGGTTCCAGGTAAGGGTTGGAAATTTCTAATCACGACAGTGTTAAGAAGATGGATAACATAATCACTCGTCGCAGCTTTTCCTCAAAAGGGGTAAACAATCAAATGGAGGCGTATGATCGGCTAAAACAGAGTGGAGGTGATAGTAAGAACATGACCAGGGCTCAAAAGCTGATGATAATGCGTTCGCAATGGTTATTTACAGGAGGTGGGTTCATTTTTTAATGAGCTTAAACTCTGATGGAACATATACTCATTGCTAGATTTATTTTTTAACGAGCTTGAACTTTTCGTAAAATGGCTCGTTGCTAGGTTTATTTTTTAATGAGATTGAACTTCGCATAAAACTGCTCATGCCCTGGTTCATTTTTTAATGAGCTTGAACCATGCGACAACATATGCTCAGATTCGGTTTCATGTTTACAAAAGCTTGAAATGAGAAACTATGCTTGTTATAAGTTCGCATGCCCCCAGCATAATGACGCAAATCGAGGTGCATGCCCCCCAAGCTTCATTGCATTCAACGCGGTGGTTGGAATGAAGGTTTACCTTCGAAATCTTTGAAAGACTCGACTTGGATTTTGCGAGATTGTAATCAAAGACTCGATTTGGAAACGGAGTTGTTTCATTTTTTAATGAGGTTGACACAGTAAAAGAACTATCCTCATAATCCACCGTATTTATAATATTTGATAGAAAATCAAAAACTGAAGGATGATTAAGGTTGCTGGAATAATCTTCGTGGTGATCCGGAAGATGGGAACGATGGTGGTAATCTTCCCATGGTGCCTCTCCTATCATCATTGACTGAATGATTCCTTCGTCTGTAGAATGTACATGCGACCAAGGATCTGAAGAGGTGCCATATTCCTTAGACCTATCTATCCAAACACTCGATGAGCGTTGATTTGGGTTTGCCCCCCAGGCCAAGAAAATTGATTGCTACAATATTTCTAAAATGGCGATGATCCATGCTGACAAAATGTTCAGGAATCTTCTGAATCTTTTAGATATAGAAGATATCATATTTCAGGTTTCCACCGTGACCACTTCCGCCAAATTACTCGAAGGAGGTAGGGCAAAAGTACCCATTAAAGTAGGGTCTTTTAGGAGGCCTACTCCGATATTTTGAAGCAAATGAGGGCTTCCATGGATCATTGGAATGCTTCCCGTAACTTGTGAACTGTTGGGGAGGAAGGTTTGTTGGTCGACGATTGTAATTCCTCCTTGGAAAGGAAATTCAATCTTTCTAAAGTATGTTGACACAACAGCAGCCATAGCATAAATCCAGGGCCTTCCCAGTAGGATGTTATAATCGAGATTTCCATCGATAACTTCAACATCAATTTCTATTGTTTTTCCCCCCAGTTCAACTTGTAAGTTACTTAAAATCCCGTATGGAGTGTATGTTCGTCCATCGAATGATTTTAACGTCGTTGACAATCGCGACAAGTGTGGCGATCCTAAAGTTTTCCAGCAACTCATTGACATAATACATGTAGATGCCCCCTCATCTATAATTGTTCGATGAACAGTTTTGTTGAGGGCTTTCACTTGAATGAGGAAAGTGAGTTGAGCTAGTAACTGAGGTTCATATCCTTTATGATTAAAGGCCACAAGATTGGCATCCGCTGGGTCAATCCCACCTATTACTGATAATAGAGCCTGTTTTTGGGAGGGGCAATTTTGCAGTACTTCAAGTGTCGACATAGCGGACGGCGATTGGGCCAGGTCCTCTACTATGTTATAATTCTGTGTCGCTCTGGCATGAGGATTAAATGTTGATTTTTGTACTACTCCCTTTGGCGACTTTATCGTTTGCTCAGGAATGATGGGTGGCACAACTTCGGTTGAAGTTGTTGTCGAACTACTAGGTTGATCAGTAGCCTTGTTGTTCAACAGTTGTGGATTCTCGTAATCTTTGTTCCTTGTCGATATCAAAGCATCATTTTGTTGTTTTGAAATGGACAACATAAGCACTTGGGATGGGGAAGCATTGTTGCTAGCAACCAGATTAGTTCCTGGGTTCAGAAATGGGTCAGTCAATACTGCTGAAGTTCTTGAATTCTTAAAGATTTTCTTAACCTCAGCTTTATATGGACAGTCTCTCGTCCAATGATCCTCATCGCATATGAGGCATGGCTGACTGGGTTTCCTCTGCCCAGAAGGGTTTGCAGAAGATTTTTCAGGAGACGAATCGTCCTACTTCTTCTTTTTGCTCTTCCCTTTCTCCTTGCCCCCTGGTTGCTTCGGTTCTTTGCCTTTGTCGGTCGACACGGCATTAACCTCTGAGGCTAGAAGTTCTTCATTTGCATTTTGACCAGAAATCTTACGGCCTTTCTTAGATGTAGCCTTTGTCGATTTCGTGCTTGTCGTACATATCACGCCATCGCTGGCATGAGAGTTTTTGTTTGATTTAGGAGGAGGAACGGAAAATTCTGGTCTGGGAGCGTCAGGAATTTTGTCATAGAGCGTGCCAGACTGAGTATAGATCAAGTCTAGATATTGCACACGAGCAATGACTTGCTCTTCAGTGATGACTTCTCCCTTTGCCACATCTTCTGTAATAGAAGGCAATAATGACTTAATAAACCATTCAGCTAGCAGCTGATCAGGAACATATGTTTTTACCATTATACGACGACGTCACCACTCATGAATATGATCAGATATGTGAATGGTCGTCGTCTGCTTGAAATTGGTAAGAAGCTCTGTTCCTATTTTGTACCTTATTGGTAACTGAAAATGGGTTAAAAAGGTGGTGGCAAGGGCGTTGAAGTTATCAAATGAAGCTCTAGGTAATTCGATGTACCATTTTGATGCCGTACCAATTAACGTTCGCTGAAAAAGGCGGAGCCTAATCGAATCATCATTTAGAGTGTTGGAGGAACACCATAGATGAAAGGTTATCACATGATTCGATGGATCTTCACCCGGATTTCCATTAAATTTAGGAATATCTGACGGAAGTTTATGAGGAATCGCTGGGGCATAAGCAATTGGATCATTTGTTAGCCGATTTAGATCTAGTAGCTCTAAAGTCGCCATGAAGGGCAACTGTTGATTCAGGTTCGGCGAAGCATACCCAAGATAAGATGGGATCGCTTGAGCGGTGGGTCTTTGCATACCAGCATAATGCATTTGATGTTGATAACTTTGATAAGGTTGTTGGGCATAACCAATTTGGGATGATTGATGATAACCGTTTTGAATATATAGCTGCCCATTACTTGCAAAGTTTTGTTGCTCAGGTCCTTGGTATACTTGCTGGAATTGCGGTTGTTGATGTTGCACCAGCCATGGTTGTGGAACCATTTGTTGTTGCACAATACTGGATATTTGACCAAGATGAGGGGTAATAGTACCCGTTTGAGCCTGAGTCGCTCCAGTTAAGGAGCCACTAACCGGCGATTGCGGTTGCGTCGTGGAGACAAGAGGCTGTTGTATTATGACCTGAGAAACTTGAGGCTGGCATACGACAGGCAACGCTTGTACTTGCGACACTGTCACGATAGCTGGTGTAGTGGAGATATTCGACACAGGTAGACTCGGTTGCATTGAATATACAATTCTTGGTTGTTGAGGCAGTATTGGCACGCAACCACTGGATGTGATTCCATTTTGACCCGAATTCGGTTGAGTACTCTCATATGGTTGTTCTCCCAGAGGGAACAATGAAAGGGCATACTACCCTCCATACGGCGGCAATCCAGTGCTGACAGGAAATACTGGCCTTTGGAGACCGGACTGCCCAAATTGACACTGTTGTGAAGGATCAATTTGTTGAGACTCAACATAAGAAATTCCAGATATTATTCTAGACGAGCAAACAGGAACAGACCATACTGTCGAAACAGTCCCTGGGTGGACTCCCTCTAGCAGTTGAGAGCTAGTTGGGATAGATGGTATGCCAGCGAACATCGTCGGGGTGGTGGCAAGAAGTTCTACTACCGCTGTATCGAATGAAACAGTCCTAGATGTCGATGGTTGTTCAAACATATAAATTCTATCCAAGAGACTTCCTAGCGATTCTACAGGGACTTGCGATGAAGGGGTTCTAACTTCTAAAGTAGAAGGATATAGGTGGATCCCAGTTCCAAAATGCGATGAAGTACTGGATGGAAGATCCTCTGCAATCTCTTCTATAGCAATTAATCCAGGTGGAAGGGGTAGACCGTCAGGTCTGTAAAATATTTTTGGTGCCGAAGAAGGTACAGATTCTGCAGCGACACATGCTGGAGGGGTAACACTTTTCGAATCAACCCTGAATGGAGTTGGTTCAAGAATAGAAGTGTTTACTATTACACTAGGATCAGTTCTAATGTCCTCTTGTAACTGCGGAACTTTTTCTGTAGAGGCAGGGATACCAGAAATTATTGGAGTAACTGGAGTCTCAGAGGATGTTGAAACACAAGTTTCAAACAAACCAGGAGACTTTGACCTAGTTAAACTAGTTCGCTTGGCCTGGAGTGATTTCGTTTTTGGAGTCAAATATGGCTGACTCGTCAGTCTCCGCGAACGACGGGGTTTTGATTGACTTTCTTCCACGATTACAGATTATTTGATCAACTCAAAATAATAGGGGAAAATGTTATTCCGTATTAAATGAATTTCAGACGCTTTGACACAAATTGCTTTTTCACTTTTTAAGAGTCAAGAAAAAGCTAAAGATGACTCTAGTCGCCTTTGATTTTTAATGAGCCTGAAGTGACAAGTGCTCAGATGGACCTTTTCCTTTAAGGAGTCTGAAAAGGAATGAAAGAGACTACTCTAGAAATCTAGACAGAGGGATTACCAAACCAATCGCAAAACTGTAGAATACTTTTTACGGTACGGCAGTCAATCTTCCCGAATGCTATGTTCAGTGCATTGTGATCGATAGGGCGGCAGACACGGCTTCCTAAGGATAAAGGATATAGCCTATTGTGGTCTCCCAATATATACTCGAGGGTACATGGGAGCACAAGTCCGTACTGGCACTTGTCCTCTCAAATAGGAGGAATCACCCAAGCTACAATGAAAGCGACAGTTACCAGGCTTTACGACGCCGGAATACGTCTCTATCCTAGACTTCTAGATGTTGTGCATTAGGTTCCAAAGCGTTTTTATGTTCATTGAATTTATTTTACAGTTGATCTTTCTTAAGAAGTTTGCCTTTAAGGTTCACCGCGTGATGTAGATATACAACTCCTAAATATGCAATCTAAGATGATAAACAGTCGTTTACTCTTCTTTTTGCAATGAAAATCCTAGCTACTAAGGAAAGAGAAACGAAATCTTTTCAACATAGAGCAGAGAACACACACTAGATGCACTGTCCTAAATCAACAAGCAATCTAAATGCAAATGCACGTGTATGTATTTGTTTCCGCTTTCTTAATGTGTGAATGACAAAAAGAATGCTAAATACAAATCTGAATTATCTCTTCTTTCAAAGCGGCAGTACTAACAATTTTCTTTTCAAAAAACGACAGAAAGGCAAGACGACACTTTGTGATTTTGAATTGAAAACTGCTTTCGACACTTGAAATACTATAAATTCATATCAAATACAAGAGTAACAGTGTAATTAACTATCAAAAAGAGAATGATTCTTTTCTTTGACTGAAAACGACACTTGCAACACTTTCAGATCAAAAGACGACAGTTCGATTAAGCTACTATTTTGTAAATGAGAACTGTGAATGGCGAAAAATACATAAAAAACATTCACAAATATTTGTACAATGGAGGCTGAATGATGCAAAGGGGGTTTCAACAATGGTATACTAATCATAGACAACAAAACTCCTGAATAAAACTGAAGACAATGAAGAAAAACCAAAATCTGGAGGCAGAAACAATCTTACCTGATCATCGCACCTGTAACACAAGGAAACAGGGATGCATCTCACCTACTGCACACGGGAGGTGCGATGCATCCAGTCTGCCTAAAGGAGAGGGTGCGATGGACCAGGAACGAGACTTTAACTTGGTTTTTGGTCACAGTTTGCAGTTTAGTTCAGGGATTTAGGCCGAGCTAACGATAGTCAGTAAATACAAAGTATAGGGCTGATCTAATGAGGTTACTTGAGCTACCTCTAGGGCACTTAGGATGTTTGCAAGTCAGTTGTTCAGTTCATAAACAAACCTGGAGATTGACTGAAGTAGCGTTGATCTACTTTGCACTTTCATAGAAAATGCAGTTCGAAGGCTAGCTGGCTTGACTTCAGGCTCCATCTGTGGTTTATGAATCAAACAAATAGAGACAAGCAATCAAACTAATCGATCCCCAGCGGAGTCGCCATTTTGTTATCAGGAAAACTAGTGTCTATTCAGAACCGCTAGTCCCACTAAGACGGGTAGCTATCTTAGAAACAAACAAACTAAAGGCACTTGTGTTTTCCTTTACGAGAGATAGATGAGAAAGAAGCAGAGAGTACCAACCTCAGTCTTTCGTTGGGCTCCTTGATTGTTTCCTTTCCCCTTTGACAGAATCTCGGCACTCCTTCCTTACTTGTCCCTCTTCAAAGAGAACCTGTAGAGTCAAAACAGCATAATACCATCAAAACATAGAGATCTATCACTGTAAACAACATAGGATCAGATATATATTGACCATACAAATGCATATAACAACACAATATTCAGAGATATACAAGAACATGGAGGAAAACTCAAATATATTTATTGATATAAGTAGTAGAAGAGAGAATTACAACCACTTGTTCTGACCCAGCGCCATCCTCCCAGTATGAAAGCCCTCTTCACCTCATACAAAGCAAGATCACCCAACAATGTCTTCAAAGAGAAACCAACAGCACTTCCTTGCAAATTACAAAATTCCAGCCTCTGGATCTCTTGGATGAGGGATCCATATATAGATGTTTACAGGAGAGTGATTCAGCTTCTGGGATTTTGATTAGTGTCATTTCACTGATAGTTCTTGGTTCCACATGGAGATTTCAGATCTCTTACTCATCCATGGGCAAACTCAGAGAGGCAAGTGTCAAATGAGCAATTTCTAGAAGATTCTCTGGGTTTCCACCTAGCAAACTGCTTGTGCCATTTGTCCGCTCTCGCTCATCGCACCCTATAGAAGGGCTTTCCAGTATGCATCGCACTTTTTGCATGTGGCAGGTGAGATGCATCGCACCTTTAGTACTGGGCAGTCTGTATGGTCCTGCTTTGACCAGTTCTGAGTAGTTTTTCATGGAGAACTTCTGGGAGATGATGTAATCAACTGACCTTGCTCCTTTAGGGTATGAAACAACACTTTTAGGGACTTAGAAGCCCTTGGTTTATGGACATGTATGATTGGGTTTGCAGTGCCAAAATATGTCTATAAAACTAGGGTTTGAAAAATTACAGTTTTTGTTGTCTAATTCCCATCCCACCATTTTCACATCCCGTCACTACAATTTCATTCACCTCTTTTCTCCTTCCCTCTTTCACTTACACTTACCTATCCCCCCTATCCCCAAAACTGAAAACCCTAATCCCTAATCCCACTACTCCCAAACCCAAATTAATATCCCTAATCCCTAATCCTTGTTCCCCAAACCCTGCCATTCCCAAAAACCCTACAAACATCATCAAAACCCCTTTTCACTCTTTTATTACCCTAATACACTCCATTTATCCTATTTTCCCATATCTCACTCCCCTAAAGTAACTAATTCCCTCATAAAACCCTAAATCCCTCACTAAACCCTAATCTCCCAAAACTATTGTTGCCACCTAATCCTCAACGGATGGGTGAACTGGACAGTCATCAAGAAGATGAACTGATCCGTTAGACTTATGTATATAAATGAAAGTTAGCTAATGAATAAAGTCGTCAGTTTTTCTTCCGCTCATTTAATTCTGGAGTTACCCTGGCCTGACATGGTATCAGAGCGTAGGTCCCAGATGGGATTCCTTGTAACTCCTCTGCCTGAAACGTATGCCTGGCTATAACGCCTTTGTCTGCATAAACGTTAGTCTCTCTAACATAGCGCTGCCACTGCTGAGACTGTTGTCCTCTACCCTGATCACTGCCAACGCATCTGACATGCTCCTCTCTGCTTCCGTTTGATCTCTCATTTGCCCAGCTTGGCTCACATTTCACCGGTTCTTGAAAGGTTTCTTTCGCTCTAGCCATCCGCTCCTTTTGTGAAGTAATCCAGCGAATCTCCTCAATGAGGATTCACTAAGCCAAACCAAAGTTGAGGGCATAGGTGTCGTGTAGCACAAACCTGTGCAGTGATTCCCTCTATCCAAGCGCTGGCCTATCTGTCCCTTTGTTTGATTCATCTTCACCTGAAACCAAAGGACTGAAGTCTGGGAGCGCAAGCAATGGATTCTCCCTCAATGAGTTCGGATTTGCAGAACCTTCTCGAGTATTTAACGCTGGCCTATTTATTTGCGTGAAATTTGTTAGTTGGCAATCCGTTTTCTCAAATTTCTCAATGCTATATGTGAATAGCGGATTCCAAGTATTTCATTTAAATTTTTAGACTTATTTTCCATTGGTAATGTGCACAATGTTTATCGAGTGAGCAAGGCGGATTACGACAAGTGTGTGACGACTAGTCCCCTGAAAAAATATGAGATAGGCCCGGCCTCCATTACTCTCAACACCACCGGCCACCATTACTACATCTGTGCAGTTTCCGGCCACTGTGCCGCCGGCCAGAAGGTGAGCATCAAGGTCTCCACTGCAACTGCTCCCGGCATTTTGCCATCGCCGGCTCCTGTGTCTTCTCCGACTACATCCACTTCGTCTCCGGCTCCTTTGATTGTCGGCGTTTGGCTAACCTTGTATGCAAGAAGGCCGATGTCATGTCATTTTCGCAGAACGCGAAAAGCTTCAACAGTTTCCAGTAACGCTGGGTATTACAAAGACTGCAAGGGCTTTAGTATTATGCAGTTAATTTTTTAAACTTTAGTATGGCGGTTTCTATATATCGTTGACCAGTTTCCAGCATTACATATATATTTGATATATTGATATATATTGAAGTGATCCTTGAAAGTATTATTGCGGTGTTTCCAGCATTACATATATATTTGATATATTGATATATATTGAAGTGATCCTTGAAAGTTTTTTCTCAAAACATAGTAATATTGCAGTGATATAAGAAATGCTGATATAAGAAATGCTGATGCAAACGTTAGAAGAAAATAAAGTGCATAAGGCTGTGGCATAAGGATTTTTTTTTTTAGCAGAAGTTTTTTTTTTTATCAACAGAAGTTTTTTTTTAGCAGAGATATTCTTTTACAGAATGCATTCAATCATTTCTATGGTCGGAATAGTTCTCACTGGCAAGGAGAACTATTCTGAATGGTCTCGGATGGTAAAACACACCCTCATCTACAATGAGTTGTGGAAAGGAGTGTGTGTCGGAGAAGAAGACAAAGACCCTGTGCAGCCTACATCAGATAAAGAACTTGTCATTTGGGAAAACAAGAACAGCAAAGCCTATGCATTGATTACAGCATCTGTAAATGAAGAAGTAAGTCGTCATATTTCATCCTATTCCACTGCCTTTGAAGCTTTACAAAAGCTGAAAGAACTCTATGATTCTCATTCTGCACTTGAAGTTGTTCAGCTCATGATTAAACTTTTCACTCTTGAACTGAAAAATAATGATCCCCTTGCTCTTGCATCTGAAATAAAGTCTATAATGCATGATATTAAATCCACTAAGGTTGAGCTGGATATCTCTCTTATTGCCTTTCTCAAAGCACTCTATCCTACCTACTCTAATTATCTTGAGTCTTTACAAGCAAATGGAAATCTTAAAGACATAACCTTTGAGTCTCTTGTGAAAAAGTTTGTTGAAAGAGAGAAAGCCTTTGGAAAGAAAACAGTCCCTGAATCTTCTGAAGAGACTGTTTGCCTTGCTCATAAAGAAAAGCATCCTGCTCAAGATTCTACAAGAGGAAGAGGTGGACGAAGAGGAAGAGGAAGATACTTCAGAGGCAGGGGGGCAGACATTCTCAAGCAGAAAAGGCAGATCTGCATTGCATTCGCTGCAAATGAAATGGATCACATGATGCTTCTACATGCAAGCTACCATGGGACAAAATTGAGCAGAGAAGAAATCAGCAGAAAGGTAAAACTGATGACACAGACAAAGGTAAAGCACCTGAATCCGCTCACTATATTGAGGCACAATGTAACATTGGAGTAAATGAAGATTTGTTTAATGCTTCACTTGCTTCTTTGAAAAATGACTGGTTGCTTGATTCAGGAGCAACCTGTCATATGACTCATAGGAAAGATTTTTTTGAAGATTTCACTGACAATGTTGATGGAGCAGTATACTTTGCAGATCAGTCAAAAATCAAGCCATCAGGGCTTGGCACAATCAGGCTTAAACTGCCTGGTCTTCCAGACTTTCTTTTGGATCATGTTCTATATCTCCCACAGCTCAAGAGAAACTTGCTGTCCCTGGTCCACATCCGCTAGCAAGGTCACTCCATTCACATGTTTGATGGAAAGCTTGAGGTAAGAAAGGCATCTGACCACTCACTTGTCATGAGGGGTATAGAAGAAGAAAGACTTCTTAAACTGCAAGGAACCTCTGCTCATGCACAACATTTCTCATATATTTCTCATCATGAAGAAGGTACACTTCCGTCAAGTTTATTATGGCATGCTAGATTTGGACATTTAAACTATGATAGTCTCTGCTTGTTGAAGAAAAATGGTGTTGCTGGTTTGCCTACAATTCCTAGAAAACATAAGCAATGTGATGCTTGCATTCTAGGAAAGCATAGCAAACAGTCTTTTCATGATTCACATTCAAGAGCACATAGGAAGCTTGAACTCATTCATTCAGATTTATGTGGTCCAATGCATGTTTCTTCTGCAAATGGAAATAAATATATCATGACATTTATTGATGATTACACCAGAATGTGTTGGGTTTATTTATTGAAGAACAAATCTGATGCTTTTCAAACATTCAATAATTTTCATAAGTGGATTGAAAATGATGCACAATCTCATATTGGGTCTATTCGCACTGATAATGGAAAAGAATATACATCAAATGAATTTGAACACTATCTTCGCCAACATGGGATTAAACATCAAACAACTGTACCTTATAATCCCCAACAGAATGGTGTAGCAGAAAGAATGAATAGAACAATCTTGAATATGGTACGATCCATGCTTTTCTTCAAAAATGTAAAGACAATGTTTTGGGTTGATGTTGTTCTATGTGCTGCATATATAAAGAATAGATGTCCATCTAGTGCTATAAGAAACAAGACTCCTTATGAATTGTGGTATGGACATGTTCCTTCGGTAAAACATCTCAGGATCTTTGGTTCCACCTGCTATGCTTTAATACCCAAGGTACATAGAAACAAACTTGGTGCTAGAAGTCGTAAGTGTATCTTCCTGGGGTATTCAAACACATCTAAAGCATACCGCCTCTATGATGAAGTAAATAAAAAGTTTGTTTTATCTAGAGATGTCATTTTTCTTGAATCATCCAAATCTGACAGTGTTGTTGAGCAGAAACTTGATCGCTTGGATAGATTCACAAAACCGAAATCATTCCAAGAGTTTGATAATCAAATTCCACATCTTGAAGGGGGGATTCCTATACTAGATCAACATGTGGAATCTCCTTCTGAAGAACAATCTCCCCCGCATGACACTCCAACAACAAAAGATGCTTTAAGTGATGTAATTGATAGAATTGGGAGACTCAATCTTGATTCAGACCCAACTCAATCAACAGAGCAGCCTGGACCATCTCAGAAAGGTCCCCCAAAGTGGCTGACAAAGACACTTGAAAGTGTTCATCCTGATGAAATTGGAAAAACAGGAACCAGAAATACAAACCGACAAGATGGAGGTGATGTAGATAACTCTAATTCACCTATTGATATGGATGTTACTTATGATTGTGAATTGAACTTGTCTACAGATTTTGAACCAACTTCCTTCAAAGAAGCTGCTTCTCATGATGAATGGAAAGAAGCGATGCAGAAGGAGTATGATGCCCTCATAAAGAATGGCACTTGGAAGCTGGTTGATCCTCCATTTGGAACCAAACCAATTGGCTGCAAGTGGGTCTACAAGAACAAATACAAAGCTGATGGCTCACTTGACAAGCACAAAGCTAGGCTTGTGGCAAAAGGTTTTGCATAGAAGGAAGGGGTCGATTATGAGGAAACTTTTTCCCCCACAGCAAAATGGGCCACCATCCGGACACTCTTTGCACTAGCTGCTCAGAACGGTTGGAAAGTCCATCAAATGGATGTAAAAACTGCATTCTTGAATGGAGATCTAAAAGAGAATGTTTTTATGTCCCAGCCTGAAGGATTTGCTGTGAAAGGACATGAACATAAAGTATGCAAACTTGTGAAGTCCTTGTATGGCCTCAAACAAGCACCACGAGCCTGGTATGAAAAACTAACTGAGCATCTTCTGAAACTCAACTTCAATCATTTTGATCTTGATGATGCAACTTTATTTGTCAAGAAAGTTGGCAAAACAGTTGTATATCTTGTGGTATATGTAGATGATCTTTTAATGACAGGGAACAATGAAAGCTATATTGCATCCATAAAGAAAGAATTAGGAAAAAATTTTGAAATGACTGATTTGGGCTATGTTCATTACTATCTTGGCATTGAAGTAACCCAACATCCAAAGTCCATATTTCTTTCTCAAAAGAAATACATTAGAGATTTGTTAAACAGATTTGGCATGACAGAGTGCAATCCTCTTTCTACTCCAATGGAACAAAACTTGAAGCTCACATCTATTGAAGGAAAGGAATTTGTGGATGCAACAAAGTATAGACAGCTTGTAGGAAGTCTCATCTACCTCACTACTACCAGACCAGACATTTCATTTGTTGTTGGAATCCTCTCCAGGTTTATGCAAAAGCCTTGTGAGGGACATTGGTCTGCTGCAAAAAGAGTTCTAAGGTACTTGAAGGGAACTCAAGACCTTGGAATCAAGTATACACAGGTGGATGACTTCAACTTGATTGGATACTCTGATTCAGACTTCGATGGAGACAAAGAAACTGGGGTATCTACTTCAGGATATGCTATGAGTCTTGGATCAGGAGCTGTCTCCTGGAGATCACGCAAACAATCAGTACCAGCAGATTCCACAACAGAAGCAGAATATGTGGCAGCAGCTGAAGCAAAGAAAGAAATTGTGTGGCTCAGGAAAATTCTTGAAGATTTGTAGGTAAAACAAATACAATCAACTCCACTCATGATTGATAACACCTCTGCAATAAAGTTGGCCAAGAACCCAAAGTTCCATGATCGTACTAAGCACATCAATACTAAATATCATCTGATCCGACATCATGTTGAGGCCAAAACAATCCATCTCCGTCATTGTTCCACAAACGAGCAAATTGCAGACATCTTCACCAAAGCGCTTGGAAGAGAAAAGCTTGAAAGATTCAGAACGATGCTTGGACTCACCATCATCCCTTCAGATTAAGGGGGGGAATGTTGACACCTAATCCTCAACGGATGGGTGAACTAGACAGTCATCAAGAAGATGAACTGATCCGTTAGACTTATGTATATAAATGAAAGTTAGCTAATGAATAAAGTAGTCAGTTTTTCTTCCGCTCATTTAATTCTGGAGTTACCCTGGCCTGACAACTATTCCCTTCCTTCCCCAATTTCATTTCCCAAGAGTAAAATCTCTTCATACTCATCACCATTGTCCTCTTTCATCCCTCTTTCATCATCATTTTTTCCACCATACCTTCATCTCATCATTTTCCTAAGACAAGCACTATGAGGAAGAGACACTCAGTGATAGTTCTATGGAGAAACATAAGCAGCAAAGCAAAGGCAAAGAGAAGATGCACGAGGATGATATAGATGAAAAACAAGAAAGAAAACAAACAGTTGGAGGATAAGCAAAGCCTAATGGAGCTAGAAATGTTGAAACTGAAGAAGCAAAATGACGAAGAGGACCATGTCACTTTGACTTCCATTGAACAAGAGATAGAGAATGACAAGGAGTCTTGACTTGAGAGGGAAAACATGCACTTGGAAAAGATGCTGGAGAAGGCCAACAAAGAGAAAAAGATGTTGAGCCACATGGCCTATCACTATTTGGCGAGAAACAAAGTTTGCAAAGCGAGAATTAGGACTTTGAAGGCCAAGTTGAGGAAAGCTTTGAGGAAGAGGAAAGAGAAAGACAAGCTCAAGATTTTGGCTGAGGCTTCCTTAGCCCAATATAGCACTTGATCCAGGACACTCAGCCCAAATTTCAAGAATTTGGGATACTTTTTGTCAATTTTGAATTTTTGGAGCAAAACACAGCTTTTTCTGCCTGGTGCGCCGCGCCACCTAGCGCGCGCTTTTTCTAGGGACCTCCTTTGGAGGAAAACTTAGCATTTTTGGATTCCTCAAGAAAAAATATGAATTCTCACACATGGCCAAGACATTTTGTCGAGTTTGAGATTCCAAAATTGTCAAAAACACCTCAAAATGCCCTTTCTGCCCCTTTCTGGCCACACAAGAAGCAGTGTTGGTAGAACTCATTTGTGGAGGGGAAAATGGACACCAAATTCAGAAATTTCACTTGTTCTGGAAATTAGACAGACAAACCTTTCCAACAAGCCCACTTGGAGAAAATTTTGTGCATAGGAAGGCCTCCAAAATCAGCTACAAAAAGGTGTGATGCACAGGGACAAAGGCGCGGCGCACAGGATGGAAATTTGTCATTTTTGCCAGAAAAACTATGTTTTTCGCCTAGTTTTTTCTTAGTTTGACTTTTCTCTCTCTCATAGTCAAACTCATGATGTAATTTGATTTAAATTGATGGAGTTTGATTTAAATGTGCTAAAATTTCACTCATGGAGGTAGATACATCATCAAAAGGTAGTTTGAAACTGAATGAATCAGTTTCCTAGGTTTTAGAGGCAAGTTGTTCCACTGCCTACTTTTCAGTTCTTAGTTTATATCTTGTTGAAACAGCTCATAAACTCATGAATTTGACCCCTAAAGCCTAGCAAGATTATTTGTTGCCTATATCTAGTAGTTTTTCAGCCATTGGGAAAGGTTGGACTCTTGTGAATGCTTTGAGCATTATTGTACATTCATCTCTGCAATTTGGCAAAGGAATAGACCAAGGTTTGCAACACTTTGTGGGATTCTTGTGGCAACTTGATTTCGTATTATTTTTCCTTCTGTAATGAAAATTTACATGTGTTTATGTATGCCATCATCTTTTTCTGTTCATCTTAACTAAATGAAACAAGGATAAAGGTAGAATTCATTGATATTTGCAGTGCTCTACCTAGGGTTTGTTTAGTTATTTATGTTTTCAAATGTTTGAAGAGGATCCCTGAGACTTTCATGCCCTCTCCAACTCCTCACCAGTCTTAAGACTCTCCATATCACTTATTTCAAAGTACTAAACCATTTGCCTACCTCGCCCCACAGAAATCTCTGCAAGATTGTGTCCATTCCCCGAACCCAAATCTGCCTTTCACATTTGAGCCAGCAAACCAAAATTAAATTCAATCAAACTCTTCTAAGAATATACCTAGCCTAAAATCAGTCTTTACATCAGTCATCTCAAGCTTTATTGGCCATCTTTTCCGGAGATTGATAAGGAGATAGCCCTCTCCTAACCTGGTAGGGCTAGCTACCAGGTTAAGCGTGGTTTGATGTTACCCTAGATCCTGCCTTTCTCAGCCTGAGGTAGATTTAGGCCATAACATATCCAATAGTCATTTTTGGCTAATTTGGACATTTTTAACACATTGGTGCCGGTATCAAGAGTCATAGAGCTTTGTAAACAACATTTTTGACACATTGAGCTAATACAGAGGCTCAAGCCATGGAAGCTGGACCAAGGAGATGTAGCCCAGGAGGGGTGAACTCCTTCATAAAAACACTGTGTTAATGTGTCTCTTTGATAGTTTGCTACACTGTACATGTTTATTGTTCAATATTTTTTTCTGAAGCTATTTTGTTCATGAATGTCTTGTTTAACTTAAGGAAATTTACCTGTTTGTAAGCACCAACAACTAAGGAAACCTCAGCACAAAAAGCAATAAGCAAGCACATGCTTATAAATATGTAATCGTTATTAGAACAACAAAACTAATAATACAAAAATAGATCAAGTTGGTATCAGAGGAAATGGTTGAATTGCTTGATTGCTTGAGTTTTGCAATTAGGGTTTTAATGGTCTCAAAATTGTGATGCTTAGAAGGTTAAAGTTGCAGAAAGGAGAAGGGAAGCTATTGGTTGCAACTCCTGAGGTAATGCCCAGAAGAAGGAGAGCCACAAGGCCACATTCTCCACCACCCAAAGTTCCAATTCCAACTGCACTTGAAACTCCTCAAGTTTTGCCTTCAATTGAGATTGAAGAGGTACAATCAATGCAAATTTCTGAGCCTGAATCCATACCCATTATGTCTGGAGAAAGAGAGCTTGAAGGTCTCTCTTCATAAGAGGAATAATTCAAGAAATCTTTCTACACTTTGACTGAGATGGTTAAAGTCCTCTAGGAAGAGAGGAACACTAGAATGGTTGGAGAGTGTTCTAAACATCCAAACGGAAAAGAAAGCTTAGAGGACAAAAAAGATGAAAATAAGGATTCCAAAGGAAATGGTGGAAAGACACCTCCATCTCCACATCCTCATCATCTCCATCATCTCAAATAGCATCATCTTTCACTACCACCACTGAAACTGCCCATACTCATTCCAAAACCCCAAAAGGAAAATCTCTATTATTGAAATTGGACATAAAATTTGCCCTGCCCATGTACAATGGAGAGGTGAATGCAGAAAATTTAGACAATTGGATTGACAGTTGGAGGTATACTGCAGAATTAAGAACCTTCAAGAAGATGACATAAATATCCAGTTGGCTTCACTGAGACTAGAAGGAGCTGCACTAGTTTGGTGGGAAGCAAAACTTCAAGAGGAAATGAGAATCCATGGTAAGATATCCATCACTTGGGTTGAATTTGTTTCTGCAATTAAAAGACAATTTTATATTTTAGCCTTTATGCAAAAATCCATTATGAGTTGGCAGAATTTTAGGCAGCTTAAAGGCCAAACAATCCAAGATTATACACAGGAGTTTAGGAAAAGGGATTTGTTATTAGGAGTGAAAATGAATTCCCAAGACACAATGCTGAAATATATTGGGGGTTTACATTTCTATTTGAAACATACTATCCTTATGTTCAATCCAAATAATTTAGATGAAGTATGTGTGCAATCCACGCATCTTGAATCTAGAGGAAAGAAAACTTATGAAGGGAGTAGTAATAAAAAGTCACCTAAGGGTAAGGAGAAAGAAAAGGGTGGGAAATGGAAGGGAAATAAAAATGCAAGCGTGAAGAAAGAAGGGGAGAAAATCACATGAAAACATTGTTACAAAGAGGGGCATAATGAAGCCCGCTGTTGGAAATTGCATCCAGAAATGAGACCAAATAAGTTCAACAATAAAGGAAACAGAAAACCACTGTTATCACTAAAGAGGATTTAGGTTTTGAATCAGGTGATGAAAACAAAATTACTGTCATGGGAATCAAAGGAAAACAAGATATTGCAAGCACTAGTTCACAAAATTGTAACACTACTACTACTCCAGATGAAAAGAGATGAATTGAGTTATTTCATGTTAGGGTCATATCTAAACACACCAATATTGACACACTCTTCGATAGTGGGTCACAAGCGAATCTAATCTCTGAAGAATTAGTCAACTGATTGAATATTGACACTGTACCTAACCATAAACCATACCCTTTGGGATGGATAGCAAGAGACATCAGTTTATCGGTTACAAGAAAATGTTTGTTTAAGTTTGCAATCACTACAAATTTTGTTGACGAAGTAGAGTTAGATGTGGTACCGCTTGATATTTCAAGTGTGGTGTTGGGTAGTGTTACACAAAAATATCGTCACTATGATTATTTACAGTCAATATGGGTCTATCATCACTTGTACTGTCCTCCTAAGCAAGTCTAAGACCTCAGCTCTTCAAATCAAGCTTTGCAAATGGGAGAAAGACATTAAAAAACAATGTAACTCTGGTTCCGCACTTTCTCTCATGGTCACCTGCGGTCCCGCACCTTCTGTGTACAAAAGCTACGTACCTACTCGCTCTGTCCCTAACGGTGTAGGTGCGGACCCCTGTGAAAGTCAAAAGGCGCAAGTTTTATCTTAAAAAACTCACTTTGGGTTAATTCTAGAGTTTTCTAGAAGGAATTTTGACATGGATTGTTCGCTCTGAGGTGGTTCATGCATCCCAAAAGAGAAGGAGCTAATCCCTTGACTAAAGGAGCTATCCCTTTGAAGGAGGGCTTTATCCCTTTGAAGGAGGACCTAGTAACTTCCCTCCATTGCACTATAAATACAGGCATTGGGGTGAGGACTAGAGAGGTTAGAAGCTGAACATTTTGAGGGTAAATGCTGGTGAAATTAAGACTCTTTGGTTGAGCTTGAGAGGAGAGATCACATACCTCTTGGTTCCATTAGAGAGTGAGTGAAACTTGTCAAAGTAGAGGAGACATCTTGTTGGACCCTGGGAGGAGCTTGTACAGCATCAAGGCAAAGGTTGTAAAGTTCTTCTTCTTTTGAATTAATACAATCAAACTCATTTTTCTCAACAAGTATCTTATGCTATTTGTTTCATGGACTCCTTGACTTTCATGTTAAATATGTTTTATGCAATTGGTTTTTCAGGTGCTATTTAATTTGTTTGCCTTGTTTGTGTTTGCAGATTCGCGAAAAGGAACTCATTTGGATCAAAGGAGCGAGGGCATCCACAAGCTTGTGTTGGACCTAAGGTAGGCCCTAAAAACACTTGTTTTCTATTGTTTATTAAAGCATATTTAGAGAAAGATAGTGTCTGGTTGGTTTGCTTGTCGTTAGGTCTCCTTTAGATTCTAGGAAGGTCTATCTTGTCCGCAAGATCGACCCATTCCGTGCGACAAAATGGCGACTCCACTGGGGACTTGATTGTTTTCCTTGTTTATACTTTGACCTGAGAAACTGTATTTTCTGTTTCTGTTTTTGACTTGATGATTGTGGGATTGGGTGAATTTAGTTAATTTTGAGTCAGTTTTTATTTTTCATAGTTTTGGGAGAGGTACGCACCCTCTGAGTTAGGCACAGTGCGTACCTGTATGCACTTTTCCTTTGTGCACAGAGCGTGGACGCACCTGTGTAAACAGGTTTCCTGCGTACCCTGTCAAAAATTTGAAAAATTTTAATTTTTTCTTTTTTTTATCAGTTTAGAATTTGTTTATAGGTTTTAGCCATTGCCCAGACCTGCTTGTTCCCTGTCAAAAACTTTCCTTGGTTTAATTTCATTAGTGTTAGGGTTTTAGGTGGAATTCCTAGGAATTTTGCTTGTTGGGTTTGTTTTTCGTTTTTGGTTGTGTAGTGGCTCTGAGCTTAGAAGCCGTAGGGACCTCAGATTACCTTGGTGTCTACCAGTCTTCTTATGAGTCTGATCATTTATGAAATCTCCCCTTGTTGAGGAATCCGCTTTGTGTTTTCTCATTTCAAAATTTCGAAAAACTTGTATTTGAAAGTTGGAATTTTCATTTTTAAAAAAAAGAAAACGAGAGATTGGTTGTTTTTTGACTAATTGTGATTCTACATAAATTAGTCCTTAGCTCACATTTAGCTAAGTAAAACATCCTCAAAAACACTTTTAGTAGGCTTTGACTTCAAGTAGATTTTTATAGTTTGTAGCTCTGAAAGTTAGTCATTTTCATTAGTTTTGAGTGTTTTATTTACAAAATATAAAAAAAACTCTTTTGGAAAAAGTTTGTTTTTGTAGTGGTTGAGTGCTTTGAAAAGAAAAGGGAAATTTTTGTGAAATAGCTAGTTGTCTCGTTTTGAGTGCTTTGGAAAGGAAAAGCTCTTCTTTTAATTTGTTTAATTGAGAAAAAATTGTGTTTACAAAGTATTTGCATTCTCAAACTCTTTCTTAGTTTAGAAGTTCATCGAAGAGAAAAGATTATTTAAATCATCTTAGGTGCATCTTTTAGTGATTTCGAGTCGAGTCTTTACACCACAAGTTTCATCTCCGCCACCTCTTGACTTAAGCAAAAACCACTAAAATTAACGCTTAAAGTAAAATTCACCTAGTAACATTTTATTTCTAGGGCTCTGATACACCAATTTAGCTTAGGCTAGTGTCTTGGAGTAGGAGAGTAATTAACTCTCCAAGACAGTAAAAAAAAACAAGTAGTTGTATCTTGTGGTAGGAAGAAATCCAATTGTTGCATTTATGCTCTGGGAAATCTCCTCTTAAAGGAGAAGCACGAGATCGTGTCCGAACTAGTGTGGGAATCAATCCTTCCTCATTGGGAACGACGCCAGATATTCACGTATTAAAAACGGTAAACCTCGGATTAACCATTGTCAAGGAGCCTGGGGTCACTTGTTGGTAAACCTTGGATTATGTCAAGGAGCCTTCAAGGGGATTGAGCTTGCTACTCTGCCCTTGCATGCATATCGGATCGTAGACTGTTCCCCCAGGTGTATTTGTCTCAGTTGGTAACCTTAGTGGCCATATTCTTTAGGATTCTTCCTAAGGTGACAGTGGTGGGAAGATCCCACTGTACCTGGAGCAGACGTCGACTAGACTCACTTGGATTTTCTGGGGGTTCACTTCACTCGAGACGGTTAAGTGGAGGAACTTGGTCCAGTCTATTCATTAAGCAGGTTGCCGGGGTAACTATTCCAACCGCCATTTCTGTACTGAATTCTGCGACGTTGGATTTCATCACCAACTAGTGTTTTCGGTCCGGAAAGTTACTGTTTGTATGTGTTTGATCTCTAGATTCTTTAGGCGTGTGATTCAAATTTGTTTGGTTCTTTAGAGGCTTTAGGTGGTTTTCATTGAGATTTTACTTTGTTTGCGTATGAAGTAGTTAAAAGTTTTTAACTGTGGCTAAATTACCAAGACAGTCCCGTAGACTTTGGGGCCAGTCTCCTGAGTTTGTAATCGTGGCTGATTTATTGAGGAAGTCCCGTAGACTTCGGGACCAACCTCCTGAAGAAGTCCCGAGCCAGCTTGAAGGCTTGAAAGTCCTCGTAACTCCTAGTGGTAGTAAAGTTGGGTCACCTGAGGAAGGAGAGTCTTCATTGGTTGTACATCCTGATTACCAAACTCTAGTAACAAGCTATAATCCTGAATCTATTTCGGTTTCCAAACTTGCTGGTAGCTTTTAATCTACTAGTGATATAGGTGAAGAACCTAAGATATCTGAACCTGTTACTCCAACATCGAGGTTTGTCTCTCCAACTTCTAGTGGTCCTAATTCACCTAGGGTAGAAAGAGTAATCACCGAAAATCTTCCTTCTGGTTTGATAGCTATTGACGAACTTGCTCCGGAAGAAGAAGTAGGCATCCCTATCCCTGAAAATCAACCTGTTATTGATCTAAGGGAGCGTGAATCAATTTTTTACAGTCCACCTAGAAGTACTACTTGGTATCTTTCTTTGACTAATTATTTGGAAAACCCAGCGTTAAGTTTTTCACCACCTCGTGCTCCTTATCATCCTAGAGGTTTTTATACTCCCGTAAATATGTCAGGGCAGTCGTCCATGTTTACTCAATCGCCTGAATATTTTTTGTACGGCGGTCCTTCTGTTCCCTCTGGGTATCAGTCACTTTCTAGTACTTTTTCGGGAGCATCTCCTCAACCCATTGAACAAGAGTTATTCACTGGAAGCAATGTTGCTAAGTCATTGAGCGTAGAAGACATTCTTATGATGTCAGGTTCTATTCCCAATTCTCAACCTCAAGGTGGCCAGTTACCGCCTGGGGGCAACCTCAAGGTACACAATTTGCATCTGGGGGGCAACCTCAAGGACAGTACGTACCTACGGTACAATACGTTCCTCAAGGTCAACCCCAGACTCAATATGTACCCCAAGGTCAACCCCAGTATCAATTTATACCTCAAGGTCAACCCCAGTATCAGTACGTGCCTCAGGGGTATCTACCCCAAGGTCAGTACTCGAACCAAGGTTTCCAACCACCCCAAGGTCAATCTTATGTTCAAGGAACGGGAAATGTACCTTTCAATTATCAATCCTACCCTCAACCCGGTTATGGACCTCAATATTCTCAACCTGTTATGGGTCAGTACCCCGGAATGAACATAGTGTGGGATCCATCGCAAACTCAACAGGTGTTGCAGCCAAGTGTACAGTTGTCATCTCAAACTGGACAACCCTTAGTTTCTGGTTCACCCCAGCAACCAGTCTAGTCTAACATTCAAACTTCTGTACCTTTGGTAGTTTCTCAGTCTGGGCCTACTGCGCCTCGTACTCCATCTCAAACGACTGCTGCAACTGCCGCAACATCTGTTCAATCTACCCCACCTACTTCTGGAGTATCGACAGCTCCGGTTTCTACTGTTCCTATATCTACTCCTCAGACATCTTTACCACCGTCTGGATCCACGATTCAAACTACGGTTCAGATGCCTGTAGGACAACCTGGTTTAAGTACGGTTGTCACAAGTCAACCAAAAACGGTTTTCATTTGTCCATGGGGGACATTTGCTTATTGCAAATTACCTTTTGGGCTTAAGAATGCCGGAGCAACTTTTCAAAGGGCGATGTCTTATGCGTTTCATGACATCAAACACATTGTGCAACCATATCTCGATGATTTTCCTGCTCATTCATTACATCGAGCTGATCACCTCGTTCATTTACGAGCAATCTTTATGAGGTGTAGACATTATCGTATTCGGTTGAACCCACACAAATGTGTCTTCTGTATAGAAATGGGTCGATTGCTGGGATTTTTAGTTTCGAAGGCCGGCATTCGCGTTGATCCCTCAAAGGTCGAAGCTATCATCAAATTGCCTCCTCCTTCGAGTCTTCGCCAACTCCAAAGTTTGCAGGGGAAAGCAAACTTTTTACGACGATTCATTCCTAACTACGTCGAGGTTACAAAGGGTTTTACACGGTTGTTGAAACAGAACACTCAGTTCTCTTGGGATGAGATAGCTCAGAAATCATTTGATGCACTCAAACACGCGTTGACCCATGCACCGTTGTTGCATCCTCCCAACTACAACCAGGATTACTTCTTGTATCTCGCCGCCTCCCATTCCACTATTGGAATGGTCTTAGTTCAGGAAGATGAATTCGGAATGGAACATGTGATATATTACCTTAGTCGAACGTTAAATCCAACTGAGCTAAAATACTCGCATGTGGAGAAATTGGCATTGGCAGCCGTTCAAGCTGTCCAACCTTTTCGTCACTACATTTTACTACGTAAAACTACGGTAATTTCGGATTGCAACCCTATGATCTACATTTTGACCAAACAATTGCTAGGGGGCAAGTACTCTAAATGGATCGTTATCCTGCAGGAGTTCGACTTGGAGTTTGAAAAATCTAAGTCTAAGAAATCTTTAGTTTTTGCAGAGTTAATGTGTGACTTCCCGCATGCTGACACGGAAACTGTGGCAGAGGAGCCCATTGCGGACGATTCTTTGTTTCTAATCAGCACTTTAGATCCGTGGTATGGGGATATCATCGTCTATCTCCAGACCCAATCCTTTCGGCCACAGCCCAAAAGATATTGCGCGCTGGCTATTTCTGGCCATCCTTGTTTAAAGATTGTATTACCGCGGTCCGAAAATGCCACAACTGCCAGATTTTTTATCGTAAGATGCACGCTCCACCTGCTCCTCTCCACTCTATAATTGTCGTTGGTCCTTTTGCCAAATGGGGTATCGATTTTATTACATGTAACCCTCACTCGGCTGGGGGGCATGTGTATATCATCCTTGCGGTAGATTATTTTACTAAATGGGCCGAGGCGATGCCTACATTCGAGGCAGACGGAAAAACAGCTGCAATTTTCGTGTTCAATCATATAATTGCTAGGTTTGGTGTCCCACAAGCGATAATCACTGATCATGGGCGTCATTTTCGAAACGTTATGATGACCGAACTTACAGGCCAGCTTGGTTTACATCACGATAGTTCAACCCCTTATTATCCACAAGTGAATGGTCTGGTTGAATCCATCAACAAAGTTTTAGTTATCATGATCTGATGAATCATTGGGATTCATCGGTCGAATTGGCACAACATGATATTTTCAGCGCTTTGGGCGTACCGAACCTCAGTAAAAACATCAACAGGGTTCACTCCTTTCCAACTAGTCTATGGTTTGGAAGCTGTGTTACCCATTGAATGCGAAATCCCGTCACTGCAAATGGCCATCGAGTTACTTCCAGCCACTTCCGAAGAGGAAAAGCGTTTATTATACTTAGCTCAATTAGATGAGAATCGACGTGATGCTGCATTGGCGATCGAGACTCACGCAAAACGTATGAAAGCTCAGTATGATCGGAATGTGACCCCTCGAAATTTTTCGGAAGGAGACCTAGTGTTATTGTATGATCAAGCTAATGATAAATTAGGCGCTGGGAAATTCGTTCCTATGTGGCATGGTCCCTATATTGTTAAGCGAAAGCTAGCAAAAGGGGCCTATGAATTGGTAGACTTTGATGGGGACTCTTTGGGTAAACCCAGAAATGGCCTTTACTTGAAGAGGTACTATGCTTAAAAGAATGGGTATGGAGATTTTTAGTTAGGATAGTTTTTTCTTTCTAGCTGGTGTGTTTTAGTTTAAAAAAGTGTGCTTAGCTTAGAGAGTGTTTTTTCGTCATTATTCCTACTTATCTTAGTTCTACTCTTGATATTGCAGATGTCGATGCCTCTCCAAACATACATTGGATTTGCTGATGGTGCTTGTCGTAATACACGGAACATCTCTTCCGCAGCTTGGGTTATCTATTCTCCCTCTGACGAGTTAGTTTCTATGCATGGGGTAAGCCTCGGTCAAACAACAAACAACATTGCAGAGTATAGTGCATGATTGAGTTATTATCTGAATCTATTTCATTTGGGATCCGGAGTTTGATAGTGAGGTTGGATTCTGAACTCGTTGTGTTACAGCTTAATAGAATGTATGCCATTAGAAATCCAGTGTTATTAAGATTATTTTTTAGAGTGCGTCTCTTGGAACGTGAGTTTGATTACATTGAATATCAGCATATTCCAAGGTCTTTAAATACATTAGCAGATGCAATTGCTTCTCGAATGTTAAATAGACATTTGCAATAATCATACATGTAAATTTAAAACCATTCCATAACATGATTTACAAGATAAGCCGGTAATAGTGATATATATATAGGAGTGTGTCAAAAAATACATCGTCTTCGATCATAGGTTGAAAAACACCTTATGATCGGCAAAAATGATAAGTACAAAAAGCAAAATGTCACATGTGCCCACAATAGGCGATCATCCTATCACTGGTGATGATCTCTATAAGAAACCACTGCACGGGCCACCTTGCAAAGGAACCTCCTAAAAGGTCCCGGGACTCCAATCACATAGCGCTGAAGTCGACGAGGAATGTCGTCTATAGTGGTCTCAGAATATCTCTTGTCAAGCGCTCGAGATGACCCTCCAACTCGGTCAAAACCTCTGCCGATTCATCCTGTGGGGCTGGCGCGAGTGCAACTGGTTGCCTCCTCTCGAGAGGCCGGAGAGTGGCTATTCGCTGTGGACCCACATCTGCATTTGAAATTTTTACTATCAGTTTTGAGACGATGGAAAAATAAAAAAATTAAAATAGGAAAAGTTGAAAGGATTTTACCTGACTTGTCCCACTACTCTCCTGGTGGAAGAGCCATGTCTGGGTCACCACGGAAATCTATCCCAGCGTAAGGGAAGTCCTGAATGGAAAAGACCTGGTTTTCCAACCATTGGAAATACTCAGGTTTGAACCGAGCAACTTCTGTCCTCTCGTCCGGGTGACGGGCCATGACTGCGACCCATCGCATCAGTTTGGGCTCTCGAGGAAGCCCAGCTCCAATGGTAAGGTGTTGTGGGATCAGCATAGGAACCCTCTCCAGGCCAAAACTCACGACCAAAGCCCCATAACCAAAGGTCTTTAGTCGTCCGCTCTTGGCCCTGGTCAGTTGGCCTTTCACATTGGCCAGCACAGCATTGCACCAGTTGAAGATGGTGCCTCGAAAGCAATCAACTGCCATACGCATCTGGGATCCGGTGGCAATATGTAATGCGGCAGCTCCGCAAAGTCTGGTGACAGTAAACGCAATCACCATGAGCTCAGGATGGGATATGGTCTTTATGTCTATCCCTTTGTCTTTAGCCTGGCTGTTGCAGTACTCTAACCGGAGGCTATCGACAGACTGGCCACCTGGCCTAGTCCCGTACAGAGTCAAGTCTTCGCCTCTCTTAGGCAAACCAGTCAAGAAATAAATGTCCGCCGGCTCAATTTCGAGCCGGTGGCCGCCAATGAAAAAACACTGGTCCTGTATACTCCATCTGTCAACCATCCACTGTAAGAAATCCACCTGAGCCCTCATGCCAGGAATGGTCCAGAATTTGTACAGTCTGCACGCCCTCAAAGCATCAAGTGAAGGCTGATGATTCCATGTGGCAGTATCCACGTCCTCATGCTCTCGTTCACGCCAATCTAGCATGATATACTCTCTGCGTCAAGTATAAAGATTAATTAAATTGCTAGAAAACATTTTGATTGGTCCATTTTTGAGAATTTTTGGGTTCAAAACCCTTGCGGCGGGGTACACACCCTCCAAGTTAGACACAGTGCATGGGTCCGCACTTTGTCCACACGGAAGGTGCAGACCCCGAGCTTTTTCCCAATGGAGAAAAAGTCGGGGTCCGCGGGTCCGCAATGGTAAACCTGCGGACCCCCGCGCGTGGGTTTTGCGCCTAAAAACCCTCCCAAAAATGAAATGAAGGACTAAATCAAAAAACTAAACGGTTGAAAATGAAGAGTAGGATGATGTGGATTACCTGGAGAAGACGGCGCTCGATTCCGACGGTTGGATTTTCCACAATCTTCACGGGAAGTTTTCTAAGCAAAAGCACTATTTTCTCACCCAAACTCGAACGGTAAAAATGAATCGACAAAGGCCCTTTTTATAAGTTTTTTGAGTAAATAAATCGCAAATTTGTTTATGTTTCACTTTGAAAAGGTATTTTGCGACATTTTTATCCATTTCAAACAGGTATGAGTAATGTTTGTGTTTTTGTGCAGAATAAAGGATTATTCAGGCGAAATCTATCATTTTCGACAGAAAAACATGTAGAGTCATCTTTAAGCTCTTTTCTGACTCCTAAAACATGAAAAGATTGCCGAGTGTTTCTTTTAAACTCGTTAAAACGGAATTAAAAGACGGTCCACTTACAGCTCTTTTCCGACCGTAAAAACATGAAAAGATTGCCGGATTTTTGTCGTTTCGAATTCGATATTGGTTATAAAATGACGTGTCATTGATCGCTTTTTTACTTTTCGGGTCAAGGGCACTAATAACGAAAAGTACTCCTTGGTCGTAAAAGATCAAGCGGTTCTCTCAAGTATTATTTTATACTTTTTCGGGCTTGGGAGACACAAATTTACGAAAAAGGTAAACCTTGGAGTCTTCTTAAGTTTTTTCAGACTCTCTAAAATTGAAAAACACCGAGTTTCTCCTATACTGGACTCGTTAAAATTTCACAGTAAAGGACTTGTTCAATTACAAACAGGAACGAACCACTCCTTCTTAGGGTTCGAATTTAAACTAAGTTGGACTCATCCGAAGGATGAGCTTATAATCAAGCAAATGTTATCCTCCTCAAGCTTGTCAAAAATAAAGAGGTACTTGCCAGAAATGGTGGGGGAAAAGAGAGAAAAATGAATCTGTTTGTCATACTTTGTAACCACTCTTGAACACGACACTTTTATTCACCTGGGTTGGGAAATCCTTTGCCTAACAGTTGATCAAACCACATTGAAAGTCTTCAGCCGGTTTCTGGGTATTAACTTTGGGTCAATTGTCACCAAGCCATCTGTCGTGTCGTTATGTGTTCAAGAGATCACTGCCAATAAGCCATTCATATGTAAAATATCTGTCATCCATCTTGACCATCTCTGAGTCAGTCCTTGCAACTAAATTTCTTCAACTTGATCTATGATTTCGTGTTGTGGGCTTGCCTACGACGGATCGCTTTCTATCGACATCAGCTCATTATCTAGAAAGATGGTCTAGGAATCGTCAGTACCTTGAGATCTGCATGCCTCAATGGCAGGTTTCTCGCCTTTGACGACAGTTTACATCATTGACTTTCGATTGAAGGATTCTGTGATATGTTCGACATCAACACATTTATTCACATCTCATGGATTGCACTGGGTACTTTGAGAGCCATTGATATCACTGGTGGTTTCTCTCACACTTGTTAACAGTTTACATCAATGACTGGTAATCAAGTGGTTTCTACCATGTTCGACATCAACACATTTATTCGCATGGATAGAATCGTACTATTTCGGAAAGTAGAAATGAAGACCCTGGATCTAGTTTCCACCATCCAGGCTGCGAGGAATTTTGTATTCATTATATTGTGGACTATTCATAAACAGATGGCTGCGTCCATACTGTGTTCACATGAGTCTATACTTGTGATGTCTTACAAGATCATTCCTATATCAGAGTAGTAGATAGTTTTCTAGTTAGTTTTGATCTGAGTATGGGAATGCCTACCTCAGCAATGATATGATCTCATATATATATCTTGCATTGAATGTTTTTACAGGTTCCGACTGGGCTCTCCACAAGATGATCCTCGAAATGATAAAGTACTTCACTCTTCCTATATGATAAATGAAATCCTCATCTACTACAGACTTCGCACTTTAGAGGGAAATCTGTTACACAAAAATATCGTCACTATGATTATTTATAGTCAGTATGGGTCTATCATCACTTGTACTGTCCTCCTAAGCAAGTCTAAGACCTCAGCTCTTCAAATCAAGCTTTGCAAATGGGAGAAAGACATTAAAAAACAATGTAACTCTGGTTCCGCACTTTCTCTCATGGTCACCTGCGGTCCCGCACCTTCTGTGTACAAAAGCTGCGTACCTACCCGCTATGTCCCTAACGGTGTAGGTGCGGACCCCTGTGAAAGTCAAAAGGCGCAAGTTTTATCTTAAAAAATTCACTTTGGGTTAATTCTAGAGTTTTCTAGAAGGAATTTTGATGTGGATTGTTCGCTCTGAGGTGGTTCATGCATCCCAAAAGAGAAGGAGCTAATCCCTTGACTAAAGAAGCTATCCCTTTGAAGGATGGCTTTATCCCTTTGAAGGAGGACCTAGTAACTTCCCTCCATTGCACTATAAATACAGGCATTGGGGTGAGGACTAGAGAGGTTAGAAGCTGAACATTTTGAGGGTAAACGCTGGTGAAATTAAGACTCTTTGGTTGAGCTTGAGAGGAGAGATCACATACCTCTTGGTTCCATTAGAGAGTGAGTGAAACTTGTCAAAGTAGAGGAGACATCTTGTTGGACCCTGGGAGGAGCTTGTACAGCGTCAAGGCAAAGGTTGTAAAGTTCTTCTTCTTTTGAATTAATACAATCAAACTCATTTTTCTCAACAAGTATCTTATGCTATTTGTTTCATGGACTCCTTGACTTTCATGTTAAATATGTTTTATGCAATTGGTTTTTCAGGTGCTATTTAATTTGTTTGCCTTGTTTGTGTTTGCAGATTCGCGAAAAGGAACTCATTTGGATCAAAGGAGCGAAGGCATCCACAAGCTTGCGTTGGACCTAAGGTAGGCCCTAAAAACACTTGTTTGCTATTGTTTATTAAAGCATATTTAGAGAAAGATAGTGTCTAGTTGGTTTGCTTGTCGTTAGGTCTCCTTTAGATTCTAGGAAGGTCTATCTTGTCCGCAAGATCGACCCATTCCGTGCGACAGGTAGCCCATATTTGTATGACCGGAAAGCAATGTTTTACCGCCATGAAACAAGTATCACTTGTTCAAGGATGGTGTGGATGTTGGCTTAGTGGGTCCTGACTCAGGTTCAAAGTTAGTTTTTCCAAACAAATCCCTACACTACTGGCCCTTCCGGTATCAACCCGTGGAGTGCAGACTAAAGTCTCACCCGAAGCAGTATGGGGGGATGCTGGAACCAAGTTTCCGAACCCAGAGATGAGTGTGATGTCGTTTTATGCCCTAAACCTGCCTTCGCGCAATTAAGGCTTATCGATATAACTTCCCTTAACCAACCACCAGACCTTCGCGAAATTCTACAGTTGTCTTTCGCGGACCCTAAACATGGGAATCAGCCACTTACGCACCCCTGTGATTACCCTAATTCCGTATCTACCCATATTGACTTAAGTGTTGGATAACTTTAGCATGCAACAAGATATTCTTCACGTAAACAGTTATTATTACTTGCATTCATACAACAATATAAATCATGTAAAGTCTCGCATCAATACAGTATTATTTCAAAAACCCATCATTCATTACAGCATAAAAGTGCATTCATTCATAACAGAAATAAATAGACAAAACACAGGAATTGCTGGAATAATCTCTTTATTATTACTTCAGTTCTACTTACAAACTCAAGACTTCCCTACGCACTCAGTTGCAGGAGTCCTCAAATTAGCCTGCTTACCACCCACTTATATTACTTTTGGCCAGAAAGGAACACACTGGTGCACCCTTTCACTAGAAATAATAAGGGAAAGCCCTCCTCTATACCAAATTACGGGTCCACACCACTTACTTTGAATGTACGCTCGCCTTCGTTTGGACTACACTCAGCTACGAACTCTACTCTAGGCCTTTGCGCACACAGCTGCAGAGCCCTTCTTCTACTCTAAGAAATCTTCACTCTTTCTTCTACTAACCCATTACATTCATCTTCATCCTTCGTTACCCTCTGCCTTAGACTCTCTAAGAATCTCCTTTCTATACAATCCCATGGTCCGCGGATCATGGGTGGATCTACAAAAGCTGACACAACTTACATAAAAGAAGGGTAAAACCCTTTATGACACTTTACTATCTACGCGCTCTATGACCACAACTTGCAGAGACTTTACATTGTCTACAAAAAAGCTTGGGCTTTTTGCCCCAAAGCTTGGGCTTTTTGCCCCAAAACTTGGGCTTTTGCCCCAAAATTTACCTTAGGGGACCCTGTCCCAACATGCCCCCAAAACAAATATCGTGACTCGCCCTCGAGTCACTCTACTGGCGCGGAGATCTTACTGCGGGTAAATATTTAATCTGATCTGGGTAAATATGGAATTAGGGTAAATACTGCCCATTCTTTGACATGCATCGCACGCCCTACAATACGCTTTGGAATCCTTATGCAACATTGGCCACCACAACCCAGCGCATAAAATATTCTACATTGTTGCTTTCCCCACATAGTGGCCTCCTGCAGCTCCTCCATGAGCTTCAGCAAGGATACTATTTCGTTCAAAATCAAGCACATAACGTCACAGTATTTCGTCTGATCCCATCTTATGCAAGTGGCCTGCAATCATAGAAAAGTCTATTGCGCGCACCACTAATTCCTTCTTCTGTTGACTAGTGTATCCCTTTGGATCCGTTCACGTAGTCAGGAAGTGGATAATGTTTGCAAAGTGATCGTTTGCTACACGCACCACAAAGAGTTGTGTGTTAGGTATCCCTTCCTCCAAATTGGTAGGCTCCTCTCCTATTTCAATGCGCTACAGGTGATCTAGCCCTGCATTCAATCGCTCTGGCTTCACAATTACTTCGAAATCATACACCAGAAACAACAACAACGATTTGCATATTTTACCCCCCAACACAGGCTTGTTGACTAAATACTTTAATGTAGAATGGTCTGTATACATCTTAAAGTGTCTGCCTAGCAAGTAATGTTTGATATTTTGGAGCGCGTACACCATAGCCAACCCTTCGCACTCTGTTGTCGAGTAATTCTTTCAGCTTTAGACAACTTCCTGCTTGCAAATTCTATAGGGTGATCCAATTCTCCTTCACCAGCCTGTGTCAGTACTGCTCCCAGCGCAATACATGACACATCCACATGCACATGAAACTCTTTCCAATCTGGGAAGACTAGGATCCGCGTGGTGACCATTTTTTCCTTCAATACATCCAGACTCCACTGACATTATTCAAACCAGCAGAATGTAGCGTCCTTCTTCAATACATTTTCCATCAGCACGGTAATCTGGGCATAACTCTTGATGAACTTTCAATAGTATCCGGTATGGCCCAGTGTTGTGCGCAGCTGTTTAACACTCCTTGGCGCCTCCAAATTGATTATAACCACAATCTTAGTAGGGTCCATCAGTAATCCTTGTCTACACACTACATGACCTAGCAAGCTTCTGAAAGGGACGCAAAATAAGCATTTCTTCAAGTTTAGCGATTTGATACCTTCGGCACCTACCCATCATCAAGTGCAAACTAGCTACATGGCGTTTTACCAGTCCAAACACTGTCCAATCATCAAAATATACCTCCAAAAACTTGTGAATGAACTCTTTGAACGCCGCAATGACTACGTGCAAGAAGATTTCCTACGCATTCTTAAGTCCAAAAGGCATGACCGTATACTGAAAGAATCCCCACTCAGTCATGAAGGTAGTCTTACTCCTATCTTCTGGCATGATCTTTATCTGATGGTATCCAGAGAACCCATCAGTGAATGAATAGGCCTCTTGCCCGCCAACATTATCCAGCACTTCATCTGTGAACGGAGTTGGAAAAGGATCATGAATGCAAGTGTTGTTCAGCTTCCTGAGATCTACGCAAATCCTTATTTCAACCTTCTGCGTCTTTTCCAGAACTACCATTCGACTCACTCAATCAGATTCCTCCATTGGTTCAATAATACCTACTGCATGCAGCTTGTCCAACTCTAAGCAAACATTTTCCTTATACTTGGGATTAAGGTGATATGGCCTCTGCTTAACAGGCTTTGTGTCTAGTTTCAAAGTTATTTTCATCACTCCCAAATCGCCTATGATGCCTTTTAAGTCTAAGAACTTTGTAGGAAACAAATCTTGATATTTTCAGAGTAACTCAGCGACCTTGTCCATCGTAGCATCATCCCAGTGGTCCCCTATCTTCACAAGCTTTGACTCCGCCTCTTTGCAAATGTTTACTTGTCTAGTTTTCAATGGCGCAGTTATATCTGGATTCTCTATCTGTGGTCCCTCAACTTCGCGATGGCCTTCTGCCTATGGAATATTAATGTTCCTCAGATCCTCGTCTTCTTCTTCAGTAGTCACATTATAGCACTCCAGCGCCTGGCGCAGCTGGGTGCTCCAATTTGGTTGAATCGAATCCAAAGGATCTTGCTGTATTCTGAAGATTGCTGACTTGACCTCCTGCAGCGCCTAGTCAATACATTCGAACCCATCTTCAAAGTTGAATGTCATTAAGAATCCTTGTCTCAAAATGTCCCATTCTTCAATACCGTTGTGGAGCTCTGTTTCCAGGTACCAATTCATAGGTATTACGTCCAAAGTGTGACAAAATAAATGTACCCACTCGGGTTGTGGCTCCGTCCCATAAGCGTCAGTCCATTTTTCTAAATGATCGTGTAGATCATTCCTTCCATCGTATTTCTCTATTAACCAGAGTTTTGGTCGACCAAACCGCCAACGCATCATCTTTCAGTATTCACGTCATCCATCAAAATTGTCTTTATGCTTACCCCATCATCTTGCGGGCGTAGCGCGCAGCACCAAATCCAGTGCTTGGAAGAAATGTTTTTCAGGCACTTCCCTTTCAAAGGCATCCAAAAAATTATCTACATCAGTTAGACTATCATAATAAGGCAAAATTCTTACCTCTGATGATACACAGCGCAATGATTTTGTCATCATGTTACAGCGCAACATAGATACTTCGGGCAACCTATTCTTTTGCGGTCCCATTCAATGCATCCATCTGCTGTCGGATTCACCCAATCTTGGTCTCGCGCTATTATTTTTTACATCTAGTCCAAATCATCGTCACTTTCGTAATCACGGACTGGTTCAGTATAGCGTAGTCCTTCTGTAGGATCCAAAGGTACTACTACGTGGAGCGATTTCCTCACAAATGACATTGTCCGCTTCAAATTGATCACCCCATTCATGTCAATAGCCCAATCGATCCGAAGGAGCGTGGGGCAGGGATTGATTTCATCAACAATCTCTATCACTTTAAAATCATCCAACGCGCTCGCGCCTTCAATATCTACTGCCACTCCCTGCAATCTTCCCATGGGGATAACCTTATGTTGATTTTCCATCCTCAATTGAATCAGAGACCATTGGAGCACAGATCTCCCTATTCTTTTCCATGTCTGTTTAGGCAATACGTTCGCATCTGACCCCAAATCCAGAATAACTTGATCCATTTCATACTCCCCTATCTGCGCAGTGAGCCTCATCTCACGCCATGTTCTTGCCTTATGCTTACCTATTTTTCTGACTATGTGAGGTCCCTCCAGGCATTTTATTTAGCGGCACATTTATTTATCAACTCTTGTAACCCTTCTATGGCCTTACTATTGCGCAACAGCTTCATGCAGGCTTCCAAAAAGGTAGTAAGCATGGATGGGTCCATTTTTTTAGATAGTTTATCCTGACTTCCTGAGACAAAGGCCTCAGTGAATCTTTTTTTTGCTTCCACAAAGGTTTCTTTTGCGCGCTCCAAATCAAACCCAACCTCTTTTTCTAGAGCTTTGCGGACCCACTCACTCTCTTCAGGCTGCTTTCCTTTATCATCACCAGTCGTCATTTCGCTTTGCAGCACGATATTCACATTAGGATCTGCTTCGCAGGGTTCAGCGCTCATCATCTGCAAGTTCTGGGTAGGTTGTTGAGGCTGTGCCCTCTTCTCCTACATCTTCGCTATTAATACAGGGCAATCTTTTATCGTGTGATCAAACTAAGTACAATATCGGCACGACATTCGTGTCGGGCTCGTACACTCTCGTGCATAGTGTCCTAGAACTCCACAATTCTAGCAAATAACTTGCCCCCGACCTCTCATAGGTCCTCCTCCTCCTCGGCGTCATCCGTGCCCCTGATATCCTCTTCACGCTCCTCCAGCGCCTTGATCCGGAGGCCGAGTTTCTGTCTGCATTTGATACGCGGGCGTTCTTTCCATCATCAATTCATAGCTACGAAAATTACACTCGCCATGACCCACCGATTTACAAAAGTTGCAGAAGAGGTGTTACAGTGTCTACACAAATTTCTGCAGCAAGTGGAAATTGTTTGTCACATGTTTTCCAGCTACCTGATAGATAGCGCACCACAATGCGGGCCCTGTACTTGGCCCTGCTTGAGCTTCCGTCCTTAGAGGCATTGGCCCTCCTTCTAAAACATAATTTGCGAAGACAGGGTAGTGAACTTTATCATGCCCCTAGCTTTTACACTTCAGGCACCAAACTTCTTCGCGCACCTTTGGCCGAGCCGCTCTATCCTTCTTCAGACTTTGAAATTCTAGGCAAAGATTTTGCAACTCCGCGTGGATATGTTGTACTCCCAAAGCAGCGTCTTGAATCAGCATTTCATGCAGTCTCATCGCTATTTCTAGGGCTTCCCCCTAGGTCCCAGTTTTTTGTTGTGATAAAGCAACCCTTAAGTGAGGCAAGAGCGAAGCCACAAACCATTTGCGATGCTGCCCATCTGCAAGATTCATGTTAGCTTCGCGGATCTGGCATTTCAATATCTAATCCATCTCCTAGGGGGTTTCGCCAGGCCTCATCATGATTTCCTTGAATCCAACAACTGATTGTGATTCAGACTTGGGCCTACTGAATTCCTTATTCAGCGCAGTCTAAATGTCTGCTAACGGAGCCGTCGGGTTATTGGTACAATACTTAATGTAGCACGTTAGCGCGTGATCTAGTAGAACAGTAACCAATGTTGCTTTCTTCATCTAATCATCTGTGATATTCTAGGCTGTCCACACGGCCTTCGCGACAAACCAAAACTGGTCCAGGTCCTCATTTCCCAAGCCCTTGAAAGTGGACAACTTCATTGTATTCGACATATTGGATGGTGGCGAAGGTCGTGGCGGTGTGAGCGAAGGCATATGCTGTGGAGGCGAAGATGGAGGTGGTGTGGGCGGATGGGGTATTCGTAGGAACCCTTGCCTTATTAACTGGACAGTGCTCTACAGTGAAGCTTGTGCTGCTCTTTCGTCGTCACTGAGAGAAGGTTCAGTCAACGAGCTATATTCAGGACATGTTCTTCCTCTATCCCTAAAGATCTTTCCACTCTGCGTAGCCCCAAACACCAAGGTAATGGCATAACCCGCTTTTCACACAAGAGCATCTTAATCCAAGTATTCAATGATCTCAAATACTTACCTCACGGTCCCTTGAAGAAGCACTGCTCTATTTCATTGTAGCTGACCGAGGTATCGTCCGCGAATTATGCCACAAATCCTCCTACGACACGATCAAGCTAGTGATCGATAGCGTGCATGATCTTATCTTTAGAGGCTTCCAATCTCCGCACTAACCCTAGGGTCCACACTATTGGACCGTCAAGTCTCCACCTTCGTTGGTCGTTTGCCAATTTAGCGATCCACTCGTATAGTTTGATTGGGAAGGAACATAGTAAAATTTTGTGTATCTTTATGTACAGATACTTGTCCAACAACTGTTCTTTCGTCAATCATGGATTTCTATTTTCTTGCGCCGCGAATTCGTGGATATTTCTATCCAACCACTCCTCAATTTCCTTCTTAGTTGGATTCCAATGATGCGACATCACACATATATTTATGCAGATCTCGGTCCCGGCAACGGAACCATTTTTTGGCTTAGTAGGTCCTGACCCAGGTTCAGAGTTAGTTTTCCCAAACAAATCCCTACACTACTCGCCCTTCCGGCATCAACCCGCGGAACGCAGGCTAAGCTCTCACCCAAAGCAGTATGGGGGGATGTTGTAACCAAGTTTCCGCACCCAGAGATGAACGTGATGTTGTTTTATGCCCTAAACTTGCCTTTGCAGATCGATAAGCCTTTAAGGCTTATCGATATAACTTCCCTTAACCAACCGCTAGACCTTCGCAAAGTTCTACGACTATCTTTCGCAGACCCTAAACAGGTGAATCAACCACTTACGCACCCCTATGATTACCCTAATTTCGTATTTACCCAGATCGGCTCAAGTGTTAGATAACTTTAGCATGCAACAAGATATTCTTCGTGTAAACAACTATTATTACTTGTGTTCATACAACAATATAAATCATGTAAAGTCGCGCATCAATACAGTATTATTTCATAAACCAATCATTCATTACAGCGTAAAAGCGCATTCATTCATAACATAAATAAATAGACAAAACACAGGAATTGTTGGAATGATCTCTTTATATTACTTCAGTTTTGCTTACAGACTCAAGGCTTCCCTGCGCACTCAACTGCAAGGGTCCGCGCACTCAGTTGTGGACTCTACTCTAGGCTTCTGCGCACACAACTGCAGAGCCCTTCTTCTACTCTAAGAATTCTTCATTCTTTCTTCTACTGACCCCTTACATTCATATTTATCTTTCGTTACCCTCTGCCTTAGACTCTCTAAGACTCTCATTTTTATACAATCCCATGGTCCGTAGATCATGGGTGGATCTACAAAAGTCGACACAACTTACATAAAAGAAGGTTAAAACCCTTTATGACACTTTACTATCTACGCACTCTGTGACCACAACTTGCGGAGACTTTACATTTTCTACAACAAAACTTGGGATTTTTGCCCCAAAAGTTGGGCTTTTGCCCCAAAATTGACCCTAGGGGACCCTGTCCCAACAATGGAGTATATAGTGAGAGCCCATCACAAAAAGTTGAACATTTCTTTGGTTAATGCAAGGCAAACAAAAAGACTAGTGAATTCAAGTAAAAGTTTAGTACTTCTCATGTTCAAGACAAATGATGATATTGTTTATGAAAATGTTGTTGCATGTAATGCGAATTTCAATTTTGATTTGGTTGGTTCATTTCATCAGAGTGATGAAGTATTTCAGGTTGTGAAATAATCGTCCTTCAAGGAGAAAGAAACTTCACATGTGTTATAGACATTTTGTGCCTTACAGCATTGAGCATGAAATGTCCATAATCTAAGGGATCCAAAGTCCCTAAACATGTTGTTCCTACCCCTAGAGGAACAAAGCTAACAAACCACAGCAATTCACAGAAGTTCTCCACCAGAAACTGCTCAAAAACAAGTCAATTCAGGATCATTTCAGTGACTACACTAGCTGTTTGCGCTGAATGTCAAAGCCAACACTGGCTACCTGCGCTGAATGTCAAAGGCAACATTGGCTACCTGCGTTGAGCGAGAGTGGACATGTGGCAAGTTCATTTCTCAAGGTGTCAGAACCCAGGAAGCTTCCAAAATGACACTTGCCTCAGGGAATTCGACTGGTGATGAGTAAGAGGTTCCAAATCTCCAAGTGGAAGCAAGAACCTCCAAGTGGAATCAAGAACTTACAGAGGGAGAGGACACTAGTCAGATCTCAAGCTGACTCATCCTCTCTCCAAACATCTATATATGGATCTCTCCTCCATGAGATCTGGAGGCTGGAATTTTGTTATTGCAAAGAATTGTTGTTGGTTTGAGATTGGAATCATTGGGTGCTTAATGCTTTGAAAGGGGGTGAAGATAGGAATTCCATTTGCTGGGAAGGAGATGCTGGATTGGAGCCCTCTGGGTTGTATCTCTTCCTGAACCTTGTTATTCATCAATAAAGCTATCTTGGTTTTCTCCTATATACTGATGTGTCTTTGATGTATGATTGCATTAGTGTATTTGGTTTATTTCTAATCCTAAACTAGTTATGAATGTGAATATATGTCTTTGTGTAGAGTTCTTCTCTTGTCGCAAGTAGCTATTCTCTTGTGATCTTGTAGGAACCTGTTGAAGCTGGGCGAGCGAGAAGACAAGTAGTTGTTCTCTTGTGGTCTCGTATGAACCCGTTGAAGCTGGGCAAACAAGAAGACAAGTAGCTGTGAACTCCCGAAGAGAAGAGAGACCGGATCGAAGGACAAACGGAAGACACCGGTAAGTCCATTTATCTCTCTTCTTTCTCATTTCATAAAGGAAGAAAACTAGAATAGCTGTCTCTGTTTGTTGCTAAGGCACTGTCACACCTTAGGTGGATAGGATCGTCCTGCATAGGCATTTTTCCCCACAACAAATTGGCGACTCCGCTGGGGAAAAATGTTTAGTCATTTTATTTGTGTTTCTATCATTGTTTGTTTCATAGACTCGACAGCAACAATCGAACTGCATCTGCTATTCTCGGATGCAAAGTAGACAGTTGTTGCTTTGATCCAATCACTGGACTTGTCTATGGTCTGAACAATGGACTCACAAATGATTTGATGATCCTTTGTGATAGATCTTAGTACCCCTCAAAGCATCCCTTTGATTACACCTTGCTTGTTGCTTTGATTTGGCCTGAAACTGTAGATTAAATAGCAATCTGTGACCCAGAACCAGTGAGAAACAAGAGTTTCTCCTTCAGCGCAGATCCAGTAAAGGGATTCTGCATTTCAACGCAGGTCCCGTGAAGGCTACCTGCGTTGAATGTCAAAACCCCTGTGTTGAGGTTGCGCTGAACCAGTTTGGCCTTGTGCAGCTGGGGTTCTCTGCTCTGTTTTGCCTTGTTTTGATCTCTGATTTTTGCAGCCTGTAACCAGCATAGGTACCAGTCTGATAACTCCTTTTCTCTGCTTAAATTCCACCTCCTTTTGTACAAAAAGACTGTGAGTGTTTTTATGTGTTTGTGGCGTCATTTACAGTTTTCCTTTGCATGAGTGAAATAATCATCCTGTAGCCCTTGATTCAGATCTGTTGATTGTGATCTTAGGAGAGAGTTCATTGGCTGTTTACAGTTGATTATACATTTGCTTTTGCTTATTGGTTTGAGTTTGCCTCTTTTAAGTGTCGAAACAAGTGTTCATTTCGAAAGTCGTAAAGTGTTGTAATCTCTTCTACCCTTTCTGATTTCGAAAAAGTAAACTTGTTTGTACTTGTCATTTAAAAGCAAATTCAAAGTTGTACAAAAAGCTTTCTTTGTAGGCATCAATACTAAGAAAGCGGAAAACAAACACCTGCATTGTGCATTTGCATCTTGATAGTTTGCATGCTTGATTTAGGAAAAGTGCATTAGAGTGTGCTGATTGCTCTTTGAGAAAGGATGGTGTCTTTCTTTTCCCTTTGTAGCTAGGATTTTCAAAGTTGAAAAGATATAAAGCTTGCTTATCATCTTTAGACTGCATTTAGGAATTGTACCATACATCTCGTGGTGATCCAGAAAGGCAAACTTCTAAAAAGATCAACCTAAAATAAATTGAATGAACTTAACAACGCTTTGCAACATAACGCACAACATAGAGGTCTAGGCTAGAGACGTGTTCCGGCGTCGTAAAGCCTGGTGACTGTCGATCTCGTTGAAGGTGGGTGATTCCTCCTGAGGGACGATAGCGCCAGTACGGATTGTGCTCCCACGTACCGTCGCGTATATATTGGGAGACCCCTATAGGCATAAAACCTTTATCCTTAGGAAGCCGTGTCGGCCGCCCTACTGATCGCAATGCACTGAACACAGCATTCAGGAAGATCGACCGCCCGTACCCTAAAAAGTATTCTGCGGTTTTGCGAAAAGTTTGGCACACCCTCTGCCTAGAACTCCAGAGCAGTTTCTTTTGGCCTTTTTCAGACTCTATAACAGAAAAAGTCCATCCGAGCATTTGTCACTTCGGGCTCGTTAAAACATCGAAGGAGACTAGAGTCATCTTTAGCTTTTTCTCGACTCTCTAAAATTGAAAAAGCAAGTTGTGTCTAAGCGTCGTTAAAAATTTATTTTAAACGGAACAATCACCCTTTATTCCTGCGTTGATCTTTAGGTTGAAAAGATGGAGCCCACCAACCAAGGAATTCCCCTTGGTGGAAATCCTAGTCCCTTCTCCTCTTGGGGAGATGTTGGTGCGCCCCACATGGCCACTTTGTCACTTCCAGGATTGACAATTGGCCTGCCAGTCTGGCTCTTTTCAACCAATGTCGTTCAGAACACCACTATTCCTGAACAGTCGAGTCAACAGTTAGACCAGACCAGAGTTGCCCACCAGCCTTCGACTTCATATAATTCTTCCTCTCCTCCTTCCTCTTCGCTTAACGGAACTGGTAAAACAAAAAACCAAGTTCCTAAGGAGAAGAAAGAAAAGAAGAAGAAGGAGCCAAAAACGACTGGGGGCAAACAAGTGTCGTCTGACAAAAATCCACACACAGCACTAGCAAGGCCTAAATCGCCATGCGTCATATGCAAGGGAGACCACTTCCACAGAGATTGTCCCTGCATCCCTCGGATACTAAGGGACTGGTCTCCCCGTTTGCACAATTCGGTGGCGTCAACCTCTGATAGCCATGTTGACAGCACACCGTCAACTAGTGAAAGTGAAGCCACAGGACAGAGAGGGAAAGCTAGATTTCCCTGCAAACTGTGTGAAGGCGACCATGCCATCCACCGTTGTCCCTTCTTAGACGAGGCTAAAAGAGTTTTGGAAGATCGCCCGGTTTTACCAGTGCAACTTCCTCCTGGATATCAAAAACTCCTGCCAAGTCCTTCACCAGTTGAGAACCCGGCTGGCCCGCTCAGGTGGTCAGCCGAAGCACCTATCATTGAAGATGAACCGTCTGAATCCATACCTGATGAAAGTCAAAAGGTTGAGGCGGCAGTTGACCCGGTTTTGCCTTCAGAGGCTCTATCTTCGAATGATACCATCACAGAGGAGAATAAAGACGACACCGTCCAAGTTCTCTTCATCAACACAGACTCTGACGAACAAGGGGGCAATTTGCCCATTCCTTTATCGCAGGAAGGAACTTCGTCAGGGTCATACCCGGCCGTCTATTCGGTCCCACCACCAAGCAACCTAGTTGTCTCGTTCGACTGGAACCAACTAGGCAGACCCCGCTTGCCAGCTAGCATACCATTCAGAATTATCGTTCAAATATACAGAATGGTAATGGCTGGCACAGTTATAGATGAGGGGGCATCTGTGAGTATCCTTTCCTCTATTGCTTGGAAAGCGCCTGGTTCGCCAGCGCTTTTGCCTGAAATGAGAAATCTATCAGGCTTCGATAAAGGAACCAGTCGACCTTTAGGGATCCTCCCCAATGTGCCCATAACATTGAAAGGGAAGACCGTTCAAATGAACGTGATGGTCGTTCAAGGACCCTTGGATTATAACCTACTCCTTGGACGGGACTATATATATTGCATGGGAGCCATCGTCTCATCACTCTTTAGAGTAATGTGTTTTCCGCACGAAGGAAGAGTGGTCAAGCTCGTGGACCAACTTTCATTTCCCGGATCACGCATCGCAAATAGTCATACACCATCCCTAAATGGTCTATTCACGCAAGAAGTGTCTCAACCCACGGTCCGTCCTCCTGATGAGCGCGAGTAATCCGGGAGGATATGACTGGAACCCAGGGGGCATGCGTCCTGGTCTGCTTCGGCAGGAAAACTTTGGGTATAGAGTAGGTTTCCGCGGGAGAATATGACTAGTCTGTACCCCGTCCGTCTAGGAAGAGGGGTTATTCTAGAATAAGATTCTTTTGTCAAAGTTATGTGAGTTGGCGGGCATCGTCGCTCACCTTTGTCTATTTCGGTAGACATCGCCGAAGAAGTGTTTTGTTTGAAAGATTAACGAGACAATCTTTGGGTAACCTGAAAGAGGTAAGCCTCTCTCGTTAAAACAATTGTTTTGACGGAAAAGAAGTAGAGGTAACCTTGAAATCGTACTTTATACCTGGGGGCATGCAAACCTTTTGGAGTGCAAGCAAGGGGCGGCTATTTATTTTTTAAATTTTTAGGTCCTCCCTTTAAACCTGTAGGTCTAACCCTTTAAACTCGTAGGATTAGTCGTTTCCGAACTTGCATAATGAAAGGATGCGGGGCATAGCTTTGTGAGATGAAGCTCCATAAAAAATAGAATCTTAATGAGACACTCTTATCATATGACTGGGTTTATCGAGCAGTTTTAGCACAAAGTTCATGCTCGTTAAAAAATAAACGCAAGATCCGAGCAGTTTTAACGCGGACTTCATGCTCGTTAAAAAATAAACATAAGCAATGAGCAAGTGTTTCCACCAGCGTTTAAGCTCATTTCAAAATAAAAAATGAACCTCTACCCGGTAAATAACCACTGTGAATGTAACCTTATCAGCCATTAAAGCCTTGGTCGTGTTTGCACCGTCACCTCCACTTTTCATTTGGCCGATCGTTCACCTCCATATGATTGTTTACCCATTTTGAGGAACAGCTGCGAAGAGTGATTTCACCTAGCCATCCTTGTGACACTGCCGTGATTGGAAAATTCCAACCTGTACCTGGGATCAGCTGCTAACCCTGTTTATCACTCGTTCCTCAAAAGACGAGTCTTCTTTAAGCTCTTTTCAACTGACTCGTAAAATATGAAAAGATTGCCGAGTCCTTGGCCTTCCAGCTCGTTAAAGGGACAGGAAGTGCTATCCCTCCTCTAGATTTTAATCTTTTTGGACCTGAGGGATTATTGCACAAAAAGATCGAGCGCTTGTTTTGTTCGGCTCGTTAAAACTATCGAAAACTCATCCCTTTTGTATCGTTTTATACTTTTTCGGACTTAAGGGATTAGATGACGAAAAAGGACTTTTGGAGTTAACTTTATGTACCTTTTCAGACTCTCTAAAAATGAAAAGGACCGAGTTATCCTTGTCGTTAGACTCGTTAAAATCACTAAATAGCGACAAACTTGTCTTTAGACGAGAACGAGTTTCACTATCGCTAGGCTCGTTAAAACATAGCGATGGGCTTGCCCGAAGGGCAGGTTATAGAACAAGCATATGTTATCCTCCTCAAGCTTGACAAAAATAAAGAGGTACTGGTCAGCAATGACTGGGGAAAAATTGGGAGAAACTAAAGAAAACTTTGATGGTAGCAAGTCGCTCTTGAACATGACACTTTTCCTCCGTACCACAATCGGGTTGGGTTGTTTCATTCACCGGTCACATCACCATGGTCTCGCCATACCATCCATATTTGGGGTAATGCTACCAATCCATCGCATCAGTGTCGCCATATGTTCAAGAGAAGTCATTCAGAAAGAGTCAACCGGGTCCCATCCACTGCCATACATTATCCTTCATCTGTTCATGACCGCCACCCTGAATCATATGTCACAGATCGTTTTCACCTCCATCAAAATCATTAGCTCCGTTCCGTGTCATTGATGTGGGATTCATTAAGGCCCTCCTTTGACGGATCGCTTCTTGTCGACTTCAGCTCATTATCCGAGAAGTTGATCTAGGAACAACCCCTTCAGTACTTTGAAGCTTGCATGCCTCAATGGCAAGTTTCTCACTTCCGGCGACAGGTATACATCAATGACCTTCGACCGAAAGATTTTGCGTGGTGTTCGACGCCAAGTCCTTTATTCACACCACGTGAATTGTACTGCAGTACCTTGAGGATCATTATCATTATCGGTGATTCCTCTCGCGCTTGTTAACGGTTTACCTCATTGACCGGTAATCAAGCGATGTCTTTCCATGTTCGACTTCAGAACAATTCTCACATGGATCGACTTGTACTTAGAGTGAAGATCGAACGAGTTTGAAGACCCCGGATCTAGTTTCATCCATCCGTGCTGCGATATATATTCAGGAAAAATAAAGACATTGACATGTACATCATTGCAGCAGATAATCATCCTACTCAAAAGGATGATAATTTCATCAAAATTATCAGTCTACCATCAGACGATTGTCTGTTCTATGTACAGAAAAATGAATTTATAAAGCTGAGCATGGGAATGCCCGCCTCAGCTAGATCATCAAAGCAGTATGAAAAATAATGTATTGTATTGTATCTTATTACAGGTCTCCTCCCAGCATTGGATGAACTTCGGATCCCCCTGATAAAGCATTTCACCCGATAAACGGCCTCATACTTTAGGGGGCAACTGTTATAGACATTTTTGTGCCTTACAGCATTGAGCATGAAATGTCCATAATCTAAGGGATCCAAAGTCCCTAAACATGTTGTTCCTACCCCTAGAGGAACAAGGCTAACAAACCACAGCAATTCACAGAAGTTCTCCACCAGAAACTGCTCAAAAACAAGTCAATTCAGGATCATTTCAGTGACTACACTAGCTGTTTGCGCTGAATGTCAAAGCCAACACTGGCTACCTGCGCTGAATGTCAAAGGCAACACTGGCTACCTGCGCTGAGCGAGAGTGGACATGTGGCAAGTTCATTTCTCAAGGTGTCAGAACCCAGGAAGCTTCCAAAATGACACTTGCCTCAGGGAATTCGACTGGTGATGAGTAAGAGGTTCCAAATCTCCAAGTGGAAGCAAGAACCTCCAAGTGGAATCAAGAACTGACAGAGGGAGAGGACACTAGTCAGATCTCAAGCTGACTCATCCTCTCTCCAAACATCTATATATGGATCTCTCCTCCATGAGATCTGGAGGCTGGAATTTTGTTATTGCAAAGAATTGTTGTTGGTTTGAGATTGGAATCATTGGGTGCTTAATGCTTTGAAAGGGGGTGAAGATAGGAATTCCATTTGCTGGGAAGGAGATGCTGGATTGGAGCCCTCTGGGTTGTATCTCTTCCTGAACCTTGTTATTCATCAATAAAGCTATCTTGGTTTTCTCCTATATACTGATGTGTCTTTGATGTATGATTGCATTAGTGTATTTGGTTTATTTCTAATCCTAAACTAGTTATGAATGTGAATATCTGTCTTTGTGTAGAGTTCTTCTCTTGTCGCAAGTCGTTGTTCTCTTGTGATCTTGTAGGAACCTGTTGAAGCTGGGCGAGCGAGAAGACAAGTAGCTGTTCTCTTGTGGTCTCGTATGAACCCGTTGAAGCTGGGCAAACAAGAAGACAAGTAGCTGTGAACTCCCGAAGAGAAGAGAGACCGGATCGAAGGACAAACGGAAGACACCGGTAAGTCCATTTATCTCTCTTCTTTCTCATTTCATAAAGGAAGAAAACTAGAATAGCTGTCTCTGTTTGTTGCTAAGGCACTGTCACACCTTAGGTGGATAGGATCGTCCTGCATAGGCATTTTTCCCCACAACAACATGAAATATCTTTGCAGCAAGAGGTTTCTCTTTGTGATGTTAGCATGCAAGGGTTGACAAAATTGCAAAGTGTAGAGACACCAATGCAATGCAAAAGTTTGTTGAGCAATGGGCTCATTCAATCGTCCCTTATGCCATGTTGTGCACCGATGGTTATGGTGTCAAAGAATGGTAAACATTTCAAGAAAGATGACAAAAGGAGTAATTTTCGCCAAAGCAAAGTTGTAAAAAGAGGTCAGTGCAAAAATATACATAACACCAAACAAGAATTGTTTGTATGGATTTTAATGTTGTATGTTCTTTGTAGCACTTCTACTACATACATGTATTCGAGTTATGGCAAAAAAGAGTCATTTCTTGAAGAAATTGTCCACTTGGGTGATATAAACATGTTTAGAAAGTTTTCTTATGCTCATGTCATCTATGAAGGAAAATTACTTGGTGTTTTGAAGATATCAAAATACAAGTTGGGTTTTACTTATTTAATGCATTTGGGCCATGATATTGGAAGAGGTAAGTTGAAGGCAAGTCTCTCCAAGTTGGATGCCATTGTTGATTGGTCAACACCCAAGATCGTCATTTTGATAAGAGGTTTGTTGGAAGCAGCCCAATGTTGGAGGAGTGTTTTTGTTGACATTTCTTCTTTCGAAGCTCCTTGGCATGCATTTTCATGTGTGTGCAAAGTCTTCCAGTGGGGAGGCAAACAACAAGAAGCATGTGTTGCTTCAAACCAAAAAATCAGTTCAATTCTTTTTTATGTTCTTTCAAACTTGAAAGGTTCATTTGATTTTTAGGTTTATGCAAACACCTTCACCATCTTATTTCATTCAAAAGATTTTCATGGTGTAAAGATTAACTTGCAGCAATCCATGCATTTCCATTGGATGGATACTTGTCAAAATTTTCACTTGGTTCAAAGATACAAAAGAGGTATAAGCAGCAAGTTCATTGTTATGTCTTTTAGGCCTATTGGTTATGTAACTGTTGTATTCAAGCATCATTATGTTTTACATGAAAATTGTGTTCGAAAATTTTATACTTTCAAGATGTACAATCGAGCTTGAGTCATGTAAACCAAGTAGTGAAATTTGTCATCAATTTGCATTATATTTTATTATGTCGTTTTGGTAAGAATGATGTTGCTTTTGATGGCGACATGGACAAAACCATGAGTTTCTATGAACCACTGAAAATGGTGCAACAAACAGTGCAAGATCATCTTGAAAAGGGCATAGACAAGTACAGGTATTATAAAATAGGGTCCTCAAGGTAAGTGAATGTTGATTTCCTTAGAGAGGAGCTCAAGGAAACAAATTCATCAAGACCCAATTGGATTGAGCTTGGAAAAGTGAGGGGGATGTACCCTCATCTACTTGTCAGATAATAGTGATCTTTTGGGGTCCAAAAAGCTTCTAGTGGGAAGGAATTATCAAGTGCTCAGTATTTAGCACAAAAATAAAAATTATCAGATTGGCTCAAAAACTGTACGGATGTGTCTGTCTCGTCAAGACGATCGCAACGCAATTCATTTCACTGAAAACGAAGTTCGGATGAAGGAGAAAAAGCTTGTTGTTTTTTTTCCTAAACAGCTAAAAAGATTGCAGAATAAGACAGAATGATGACATGGCAATCCAGTGAGCAAGGGGAATCTTCTTCAGTGTTCGCCCAATGGAGCTGTGACAAATGTCACCTCCGGATTCACCAATTTGGTTGTGTGAAGGTGAAATTGCCTAATTATCGTAAGTTGGAATTTGAATTTGTTTTTATTTAAATATTATTATATATTATATATAATTATTATTTATATTATATAGTTTTTTTAACTATATATTATATTTATAATATATATTTATATTAATTTAAATATTAAATCAAATCCAAAATCCACGAAATTTCAAATCAAGTATGTTAAATATATATTATGGTGGCAAAGAAATTTCAAATGTCATATGGTCAAGTTCAAACATTATATTAAATCTGCATATCACATAAATCCAAATTCATTTGGGGCGGTAAAATTTCATATGGGATGGGTGGAGGCAGGGTTGAACACATGACCTCCCCCTTCCAACGTCGTTGCCTTACCAACAGACCAAGCACGAGTCTTGTTAAACATTGGCCACAAACAATTATTAATGCATATAGTGATCCGACGGCGAGGAATGAGGGAGCACCCCATGCGACCACGCGCCAGAGCCGAGGGCTGAGGCCAACGCTAAGCGCGCACCTAATCACACTTAACGAATTATTAAACTGGTTTTACATTAATTAACTGGAGTTTAAGTTGGCGGTGATTTTGGCGGAGCCACCAAATCTAGAACTGCCACCAAACTTGGCAGACTTAACTGGAGTCTCTCCATATTTAGCAGGGTTTCCTAGGAAAAATTAAATGAAGCATATCTTGCTCAATTTTCGACCAATTTTGGAAAATGAATAGTCAATTTTGGATGATTTCGACTTTCTAAAGACATTGATACAATTTTCAGAGGCAATAGAAAACTTCTACAGGTGATTTTTCCATAGGGAAACTCAGGGAAGCCTAGACCCACCAAGGGAAGAAGTCATATCCAGTGCAGCGAAAGTCAGTTTTAAAAGATCCAATAGTCATGTTTGGCTAATTTGGACATTTTGAACACATTGGTGCAGGTATCAAGAGCCATAAAGCTTTGTAAACAATATTTTTGACACAAAACTAATACAGATGTCCAAGCCATAGAAATTGGACCAAAGAAATGTAGCCCGAGAGAGGTGAACTCTTTCATAAAAGCATTGTGTTAATATGTCTCTTTGATGGTTTGCTGCACTGTACGTTTGTTGTTCAATATTTATTTCTAAAATTATTTTGTTCATGAATGTCTTGTTTAACTTAAGGAAATTTACCTGTTTGTAAACACCAACAACTAAGGAAACCTCAGCACAAAAAGCAAGAAGCCAGCACATGTTTATAAATTTGTAATTGTTATTAGCACAACAAAACTAATCATACAAAAACAAATCACTTGGGCATCAGGACTCACAGTCCAACCTCAAGTCACATACCTCTCAAACTGTACTCAGAGTTTTCCCACTGATTTATTCCACCCAGCGCAAGGAATTCTGGGTAGCAATGCCCTACTCTCTTCACCCATCTGATATTCTTTTATTTGTCTTCTCCAACCCCCTAGGTCTTCCTTGAATTCCTCTTTTTTTAGGAGACAGATGAGTAACCACTTTTCACTGTCTGAAGAGGTTAACAATTGTTTCTTTCAATTCTTATCAAAATATTTCATATTTTAATATTTCGTGTCAAGTATTTGATGATAAAGTAAAAAAAGATGAAGTAATAAGTAAAACATGGTAGGCAAATTAAATATCTATGAAAAATGAGGTATTATATATATATATATATATATATATATATATATATAGTTATTTTGGATCAATTTCAATTATCAATGATAAACCCCCGATCAGGATGCGATAGTGAAGTCGGGGTGGGCCAGAGGGGATGAGAGGTGGAGGTGCCAGAAACCACCCACTTGGGCCCAAAGATAAAGGAGACATCGGGATGTGGGAGATTGCGACAGCAGGAAGGGCAGCAAGAAGGACAGGCCAGGGAGGAGGAAGGTATAGAATGAGGACAAGTGTGGCTTAGAACGAGGAAGGCTTGTGGGCAAGTGAGAGGGCGAGCAAAATAGCGCTGGCAAGTGGCATGAGTATAGAGGTACCCACAGCAGGAGCAACCAGAGGCACAAGGGAGTTAATGAAGGACAGAGATGGAAGCGTCAGAGGTTCATCATTCCGAGGAGAAGGAATGAAAGAATGGGTGGTGGGAGGATTAGGAGGACATGTGGGAGGTGGGATGGAAGAAAGCAGAGACAACAGGATAAAACCAAAAGAGGCAAAGGGAATTGAGAAAGGGCATAGCTGCATGTAGAGAACGAAGGCGAGAGAATGAAAAAAGAAAGGTGGTGGACACAGGGCAGTGGATGCAGATAGGACAACACAAATCGATGGTATGTCACCCTCAATGCCCTAAATAATAGAATTGTAGTAATGTTTAATTCAAAGGTATTGGGGAAGGGGGCTTGGGAAAACCAGGACTCGGAACGAGTCGAGACCAGGGGTTCCTGGAACTCTAACCTGGTCTGGAATGATAATGAAGTGGAGAGATATGGTAAAGTTAAAGGGTTGCCTTGGGAAGATGAGCAGAGAGGGAATGAGGGAGAGCGCAAGAAGATAACATCCCCGGCCAGGTGGTACCTGAGGCACGTTAGAGATAAATCAAGTCGCTGAGACAGAGTGAAGAGTTTTCCGAGGGCCAATGAAGTAAGGATATGGATAGCCTAGCTTGATGCGAAACCAAACTGGAACTTCCAGAGTAAGACCCAGGGGCTATCCAGGGGCACAATTCGAGTGGGGATACCAGAGAGGAGAGAGGCTAGGAAGGGGAAACCTTTTGAAACTCAGAACAGGGATAAGGAAACCCAATGTAGGGACTCTTGTAGGACCATAAAGGTGGACCAGCACATTGTGAGTTGCCAGGGAGGGATGTATCAAAGGAAAAGATTTGAGAGGCCGAAGAATGATAACCCAAGGGCCGTAAAGGGGGAATCTGAGGGGGGGGAAAACCAGAGTTGTGAGGACTTGGGCGAGAGGCCAAACCCGGAGCATATAAAAATACGACATTTTGGGGTGTATACATATACGCTGTTGATATTTCTTATGTTAATGTTTTAGGTTTAATAATAATCCAACTGCAACACAGTTTGGAGGCCTGGATAATGCATTGCGTTGTTGCGAGCAATCCTACATAGGAGAAAGAGTCGTGAGAAGAAAATCACAGCCGAGACAAAGAAAGTATCGCTAGAGAAGAAAAAGAGGTGGCTAAACAAGGCAGCAGAGGAACTGGAAAGACAGGGAAACGAACCACCGAGGGGGATGCAACCTCCAATAGAGACCAACGCAAGCGAGGCAAGAAAACTAGAGGATCATATGCAGAATCTTATCAATGCGTACATGGTTGGCAACACCCCAAAGGTAAGAGCACAAATAGCTGAATGGGAGAGGGAACTCAATGACATTATCACCAACCAAGACATTGAGACAAAAAGTGGAAAGCCATGGTGAAAGATCTGAGGAACACCCGTGGCCGCCATACTCTATTCCGGCAAACAATCCAGCGATACTGAATTATGAAAAACATAGTGGCCCGAGCTATGACACTCAACAAGGAATAGGAGGAAGTCAAAACGGAAGAGCCCAGCAAGAAAGATCTCCGAGAGAGATAGCAACAATCCAAATTCAGGTCTACCGAAACAACTTAGCTCTGAGCAGGATAGAGCAAAGTCTACAGGACATGAAAATAAGCGAAATGTCGAGGTCCAGCACTAAAGCCCCAACCCCGATGGAGTCCTTGAATGATGAGTAAAACAGAGTGCTAGACAAAATTTTGTTTTATGACGAATAGCCTTTACTTTCCTAAGTTGATTATTATAGATAGAATAGGAAATGTTGCATGGATGGTAGAAAAAGGCTTATTTAAATTTTGGACATCTTTTAACACCGACAGGTGGCCGACCTATTTCCTACAGACAGGGTCAAGCCACCTGATACTATTAGAAAAATATGATTATGATTGGATAATATCAATAGAGATAGTACCAAGCTTACAAAAAATATATATCAATAATAAAATTATAAAAATTATATATATATAATGTGTCAAATTAAATTAGTTGTTTTTAGATCATTTTTAATTATTAATGATGAATATATATAATAATAATAATAATAATATCTATTTTTAAGGTCACAGCCAAGCGAGACACCAAATTGGTGTATTAGACCCCCTTGTTTGTGGGACAAGGGACCTACCTCCGCGCAGCGATTTAACAGCTAAGTCTATGAAGGCATACATACTCTACCCCCCTTTGGTTTTGAACTTGTGACCTCTTAGGAGGAAACACGTGCTTTTAACCATTAGGCCCACTCAAACTATATATAAGTTAATTTCAATTATCAATAATAAAATTATATATATAATATCAAATAAAATTATTAATAAAAAAATTATATAATATTCAAAATTAATAAAAAGAAACATCTGAGTAGAAAAAAATAAACATCCAAAAATAATGTCACAACTTCAAATTGATACATTAAAAGATAGAGTCGAAGAACCATGAATGGATAAACCCAATAATTTATAAGAGTGTCCAAGAATAATGTTAAAAACCACAGCCTTGTCAACTGAATAATACATAATAATATATATAGTTATTATAAATATTATAAATTTTATTAGATATTTGTAAAAACAGTTCACATGTTATATACATTTATATATATATTGAGTTCTACAAAAATTTAAAAAAGAATTAATTTAATTTGTGGAATCAGTATCAATATCTCAGAAAAATTTCAGGTTGCTGAATTTATTTATGCATTCAAAAATGTATTTTAAACAACAACAAAAATCACAATTTTTTTAAATTGTTGTATAATTCTAATTTAGTGAAAAAAAATATTTAATCTATTCACTATATTTAATCAATAAATTAAATTACACAGGGATATTATCAGTTTTTATATCAAACTTTATTATCAATTAGATAATTCATCCTAAAATCACACATATTTCAAGAATAAAAATTTAAAAACATTTAATTATATTAAAAAATAAATAAAATAAAAATCCAAAATAATGTTAAAACTGCAATTTTACATATTGCGAATGGTTTTTTTTTAATTTTAATGATAATTATATTTTATGATAGATTGATATATTCAGTACTCCAAGTTTTCTTGTTTCATAAGCATATAGCCATTTTTATATATGATTTTTTTGTATTTTTTATATATGAATTTTTTCATGATACTCTTGCTTGTATCGACATCACCGTATTTGGTAGTTTCATTGACTTCATCGTATGGTCATTTTTTAGACATTAATATAATTATGTTATCCCACATTGCTTAAAGAAAATGCAAATGACGCATGTAGAAACTTTACTATTAGTGTTTAACTTATGCACACTCATATAATAAAATGTGAAAAAGTAGGGGTTAGAAAGTTGCCATGTCTGGTAAACAAAATACCATGTCAGACAAACATGAGAAGACCATCCCAGTCGTTGCATCTTTCAGAGGTGGCATAGTAAGGATAGGAATGATAATGAAGTTATAATATCAAACCATAACTGGGAACAAGATATGCAAATACCCGCACAGCAAATGCCTTTAGATTTCCATTCAGCCCTAACTTCAAATTTACAAATATTGATCCTACACTGCCTTCACCCGCAGCATATAAAACTCTACATGCTTGCAATCAATCTACATGCCATAACAAGGCCTCCAAAGAAGATGAAAGCGAGGAGCTCTAACTTTCAGACAAAAACCGAATCGTTGAATGAGTGGACAATCCTATTCTATATATTATACATGGGGGCTATGAAATCCTTAAACACTGAAAGCCAATATCTAAACACTATCTAACTAATGGCTCCTCAAAAAATGGAGCTAGGGCCTTGTATAGTTGTTCCTCTTCAAAAGGTTTTGAGACATACCCATCCATGCCACATCGCAGGCATTCCTCATGGGTTGCCTGTATTACATCGGCCGTCATTGCTAAGATTGGCACATGCCATCTATTGTTGGTAGCCAGAGTTTCACCACCGTTGCTTGTACACTCCATGTTAGCAAGTTCTGCTGCTCTGATCTGTCGCGTAGCTTCAAACCTGAAGAAAGGAGGAAACTATAAGAAAATATATCAAGATTGACATTTTCAATTCAAACTTTTACAAGTTATAACAAATATACACAGGTCAGGACTCAGTATTCCAAAGTCTCCCTTTTGACACGAGGCATCAGCAATCTCATCTATAGTAGTGCAAAGGACTGGTCATTTTAGCAAGTGCTGTATTTCCATGAAGTTCTCTACTGAAAGAGAGATTCACAAAAATTCTACTGATATGCGAATGCATGCTTTTCAAATTTTCTTGAATGAAGATGGGGGGTTAAACACCAAAAACTGGAATTTGCATATACTGAAAAACCCAATTAGAGCAATTGATACCAGTCAAATTGCAGTCTTTAAATCACCAGGACAATACATGACCTTTTTTTGGTTAAATTGCAGTCTTTAAATCACCAAGACAATACATGACCCTTTTTTTGGTTAATTTTTCCCCACTTAGTAGCTTTTTTCCAAGGTTAACGTTCCACCTGGGGAAGACAGTCAGCCTCCCTCTACCCCAAAGCAATTTATGATAACCACCCAACCTAAACTCAATTGACATCCCAGCTTAGTAGTTATACCCCATATTCTAAAATTTATATCCTGTTTGGTAGCTATTCTTCATATTCTAAAATATTGTATCCTGCTACTAGAAAATGTTCAGTTCTTGTTTCATGATATACACAAGCCAAAACAACATCAAATAGAACAGAAGTAGACAAGTCAGAAGAGCAATCCATTTCCTACTACAATTGTTCATAGGTCAATTCGGAAAAGGGGGTACCCATCCATTTCTGGCATCTGCACATCCATGAAACATGCATTGAAATTGTGTGGTTGTCGAAGCATGGATATTGCAGATTTCCCACTGTCTGTGCAAATAACATTGGCACCATACTTCTTCAGTGCACCAGCAGCCACTCGACGATTGACAATGTTGTCATCTACCACAAGTATGGATTTTCCAGACAATACATTACTTAGAGGAGAGGAGGTCTTCAAAGGTTCTCTTAGATGCTCTCTCCTGTTGCAAAATCCAAGAGCTAGCTGAAGACAAACAGCCAACATGCTAGCACGTAAAGGCTTTAGAATAACTGTCTCTGCAAAACCTGCAGCTTTAGCTTTCTGAGTTTCTTCAGCTGTCAGCGATGTAGCCAAAAGAATCATCTTTAATAAACCCTTTGACTGTAGAAAGGGTCCTCTTGGAAAGAGACCTACTCGTACTTGAGAAGGAAATAAGATGCCAGTGCCGGGACCCCAAGCATCCTTCTCTATTAGCACCATATCTATACCATCTTTTACGCTGCCATTTGCAACAACATGAAAAGGAACCAGTACCAATAAGTAGCCATAGTAATGAATATGTAGTATTCAAAGAAGGACTTGATAAATTTGCACAATGCCCAAAGGTTACTAGCCTCTGGCTCTAACTTTTACGTTAAAGAATGCAAAATGGATGAAGGCCTGGAAACATACCTACAACCTTCTGTTGGAAAACCATCCATTCCATTCAGCATAGATAAAGCCACTTTAGAACTAGTAATGCTGTCCACCTCTATGCCAAACCTCTGTAAATGGTATTTTGTGACTAGGGAACGTACTGGGTTACCATCCAATACAAGTGCCTTCATGCCCTTGAAATGAGTCGGTAGTCTTGCACCTCGTAGTAAATCACCGTCACCATCAGCACCCGCTTGGCCCACTTTGAACAAAGCAGTGAAAGAAAATGTACTTCCAATACCTGGACGGCTTATAAATCTTATCTCACCGCCCATTAATTCAATCAAGCATCGGCTGATACTGAGGCCAATTCCTGTACCCCCATAAGTTCGAGATGTAGAGCTGTCTGCCTGCATAAATGGGGTGAAAACTCGATGTTGTGCAGGCAGAGGAATTCCAATCCCTGTATCCTCCACACTAACTGCAAGCTTTACAACATCTGTCAACCTTGCAATCCGCCCTCTTCCATCAGATTCAGAAAATAATTCATCACTGCCAATTTCATGTAATATCTTGAAGGATTCCCAATTGTTTCTGGTATCTGCAGCTTCTGAACCACTCAGGGTATTGGACAAACTGTAGTTATTTATTGCAGGATCCTCTCCAATTTTTTTGTAGGCAGAGAGCCTATGTGTTAGAACGTCAATTTCCTGTGCAAGATGAACACAAACAAAAATGTGCCCATTCTCCGTAAACTGCAAAAACCATGCTTGAAGACAGTATTAGAAGGCATTCAAAGATTTGACACCAAAATAATTCAAAAATTAAATGGTATAAAATGAAAAGCAAACATAGCCTCAATAGTTATTGAGATATGCCTAAAATTTACATATTCATGTTTAGTTGGATACTTCAAAAGTCAAAGTTGCACATTGCAGATAAAATATGTAACAATTTTGTGACTGTGAAACGAGTTTATCAGAAATCATACAAGCATCGTAATATTGATCCATGTGAACATGACAATATTTAGTCCATTTAGGGAGAAATAGCAATATTGTTTGTTGGTTTCATTTTTCATGCATCAAAACCACATTTGGGATCACATATCAAGTTATCAGATTATTCAATTATATGGAGTCTGGAGAAAAAGTGCATGAAAATCTATTGTCAAATACCAAGTTCAAAACTATAACATGAAATAAATTTAGTTCCTTCAACTCTGAATATGATAACTACAACTAAGACCCACTAATACAGGAGGGCACAGCCTAAGCTCTCTTGCAGGATTTGGTTCCAACAGATGCAGGTTACTTTTCATAGGTTAGATATTCCAAATAACTCCAATAATTGTAGTAGGCTCGACAGCAGAACCACAGTGTTTTTCAACTGAATGAAAATCTTAACCTAAATTTTGCATCTAGTCATTTTCTCTGACGCGTGATGTTATGTGCAAATACTCGAAAGCAGAACTAATATGTTCTTGGGATGTCATAAATTTAAGAAAGCACGAAGAAAGAAGCTCCATTTTGCCTGCTACTCAAGAGGGGCTGAACTTCAGAGATCTGAAGAGAAAAATAGATTAAAATTATGGTGGATGAAGATGGCAATGGGAGGATAGGACAAGGAATGCTGATACGTTAGTAGATAACTCTCTAAAGGAGAATGAAGGACCGTAGCCCTAACCCTAGCCAAAAGACATGGCTCTGTGACATCAAAATGTAACATCAGGAACCTTCCTCAATCTGGGCTTTTCGTGGCCAGTTCTGGTAATCCTTTCTGGGACAATAGTGGGGTTCAAACCTCGAAGAAAAATCACATTTGCTTGGCAGATCATTCTGTGTTGAATGTTTTGGGAAGAGATTGTACCCAGCTTGCTAATAATCTCAGGATGTAAGCAGACAAACTCATGATGAATGTGGTTACATTGGAAGAGACTCAAAGATTTTTTCTTGATCCTGTATACCCAAATGTAGTATTTTTTATGGAAACCCCAACATTGTATTTATCATTAAGGGAGTTTGGCACTGTTTATGTGTTTCAGAATAGCCAGGATCTGAAGAATGGCAAGGGTTCAGACCTAAATCTCGGGTAGAATTTCATTCACGGCATAGACTCCCCAGATAGTGTGGAGATTCCCAAGAATTGGGAGTTGGCTAAAGAAATACGTACTGGATGAAGATCAGTCAGCAGTGACATAGATCAGGGCATCAATGGTATAAAGGAAAGGGGCCTAAAGAAGAGACGAAGGAAGACCACCTGTGTAAAGGTGTCAAATGACAAGATGAAATTGGTTCTTCGGGAAGATACCGTGATTAATCAGGTACGTTTATATTCTGGCCCTTATTGGCAAATTCTCTAGAAGAAATATCTCTGATAAGAACCTGTCTACGTGGGTAAACCAGATATTAAGGCAGCAGTTGAGTTATCCCCCTATATTTCACATCCTGGCTAGAGGGTGGATACCATTACTTTTAGATCTGGTAAGCATAGGGAAGTAATCTGTCAGAGAAGATGGTACTGGCACACTGCTATACTCTGGCTTAAACACCGGCATCCACGCATTGATCCTCTCAAAGAATTGGCAGAGATAGTGCCTAATAGCCTATCTGGGTAACACTACCCTATCTTCCCCTGAAGTTCTGGCAGAAACAAACCAAGGTCTGGCAGGAACAAACTCTGAGAGGCATAGATAACACTCTACAGATGAGTGAAGTTTTTTAACATAGAACAAAACCATGAAGGTCACTTCAGTTGCCGAGATTTGTCTTGAGATAAATTTATGCAATGGCTTACCTGATGCAATGGATATAGAGAAGGGGAGGTGGTCCTACTGACAAAGGATAGACTATGATCAATTGCCTTTCCAATGTTCCGTATGTAAAACATATGGTCATTTAAAAAGAGCATGCCCTAAAAAAATGATCCAAGAGAAGATTCTAAGGAGGAAGTCAGAGAGAACTCCAAATGAGTAAATAAGAGACCTTCGGAAAGTTCATACAACCCTTCTGTTGCGAAGGGGAAAGAAAAGGTCCATGCTGAAACTGTCCATCAGACCTCCTCAGAGGCTATAGCAGGTTGTATCCTCCAGGACTTGGCTAAAGCCAGGGAGAGGAAAAAATTATTCCAAGATACAGAATGATATGATTTGGAGCAAGAAATATCTATGATGTTTGGCCACAAAGATGATACCCCCAATTCTATGCCAGCAATGGATGAGGAAACCTTTGTAGATAAAAGTCAACAGAAGGACTGCAATAAGAGAAAACCCATCCTTGAGAATCAGTCTCTTTCAAGAAAAAGGATGATGTTTTCATTATGAAGCCTAGGGAAGAAAATCTCCTAGCTTAAAGATGACTGGCAGTAATCCAAAGATATTTGTGACTGGCAGTAATCCAAAGATATTTGTGACTAGGTGGATAGGGAGGATTCCGATCCAAAGTGGTTGCTTCCCACAAGAAAAGGTAAGGAGAAAATATTGCTTCAGATCGCACAAGTATCAATTCTTCTCAAAACTTTTACGCAGATTATGTGCCAAGCTGTAACAAGTACTATCTTAGGTCAGCTGCTAGAAAAGATTACAGTTAACAGTTGTTCATAGGAGGTGGTTTGAACACAGCACTTTTTCTGTGGCTAGATGGCCGGATTGGGCAGGTCTTCGCCTCTGCTTCCACCCCATGCTACATATATCGCTGCATTTAACTCATTGGCTGCAAATGGGCCATCGTTTTGTCAAGAAGCTGGAAGGAATTCCAAAGGTCGAGATTTTTGTGCCAAACTCAAGAGCACAAGCCCTATGATTGGCTGAACGTGGCACATAGAGCACAAGCATTCTATGTGGTTGTGGGTTGAAACAAATTGGAAACCCATGATCAAGGGTTCTGTCACTTTGGCTTTCTGCAAAAGAAGTTATTATGATCAGGACATGATCTTTCGAAGCAGGGCTTACTTCATGGCGGCCCAAGGGTTATATCTAGATCGATGGAGCCTAGGTTTTAACCCTTAAAGTGATGTTCCATCTGCCATCCATGTTTGGTTAAAGCTCCCATTTTAACCCCCGCACTGTTGGAATGATACTACTTTCAGATATATCAGCAATGCACTTATAAAATACATTGATCGAGCTGAGCCACCAAAGGAGCTCTTCTCCTGTGCAAGGATATGCATGGAGGTAGATCTGGATAAGCGGCTCCCTAGCATCAATAACCCTAAATCTAGATAGCTGGACCCATATTTAAGAAGCTGACTACAATCAACTTCCTTTTTAATGCAAAGTATTCCATGAATATGGCCACTTTGCAAGAGGCTGCAAATTGAAACAGGAGTAGCAAAAAAAAGGGAATGAAGGCGAACAATGGCAACAGCAAAAGAGGAGAAGAGGCCTAGCTAAACACCAGAAAAATCCACCAAAGCAACCAAATTAGAACGCGAAAAATGGGAAAGGACCAGCTTCCCCTGAGCAATCCACTCGGGGGGGGAGGTGAAGGATCTAGTAAAGGCCAAAATGATAACAATAATAGCTTTGACGCTCTCAATTTGGTGACTGAAGAAGAGAAAATTTTCTAAACCAATATACAAGAACATGTATAAAATTTGAGATTAGGGAATAGAAAATAGTGGAATCTTCCTCGGAATATGAACAAATCCTCTCCCCCTAAAAGCTCCAAATTCGGGCCTTCCTTTCTGAGCTCAATTGACAAGTCGTCTGAGGCAGAGTAGGAAATGGAATTAGAAATGCTCCAACAAAAGGTCGATCAACAAATCACTAGAGAGGTAAGGCACAAAAAATAGATAAGGATAAGGATATGAGAACATAGGCATTATTAGATTCAAAAGTAAAGTGATATAGAAATACCAAAAAAGAGGCAAATCAACCCCTCAACAAGGTGATATTCATACAATTTTAGTGTTTGAGGTATGTCTTACCTCTGTTGAAGATGACATCATATCCCTTGCCCTCAAGGGTAGCTATTGAAAGAAGGTTCTTCTTCAGTCCTAGAACATAGAGGACATCTATAAGATGAAGAGGGACAAGTCGTCTGAGGCAGAGTAGGAAATGGAATTAGAAATGCTCCAACAAAAGGTCGATCAACAAATCACTAGAGAGGTAAGGCACAAAAAATAGATAAGGATAAGGATATGAGAACATAGGCATTATTAGATTCAAAAGTAAAGTGATATAGAAATACCAAAAAAGAGGCAAATCAACCCCTCAACAAGGTGATATTCATACAATTTTAGTGCTTGAGGTATGTCTTACCTCTGTTGAAGATGACATCATATCCCTTGCCCTCAAGGGTAGCTATTGAAAGAAGGTTCTTCTTCAGTCCTAGAACATAGAGGACATCTATAAGATGAAGAGGGTTCTCGGACTCCCTCTCAGTGTTGAGGGTACCAACTCCCCTAGATGTGTACTTGCCATCATCTCCTAGCTCAATCTAAAATTGCATGTCCTCCTTCAACTTGTTGAAATACTCCCTATTCCGGGTTCCGGGTCATGTGGAAGGAAGCTTTGGAATCAACATACCACGGGTTGCTCCCTACTGGGCTTGCCATGTAATCTATCAATGAGAAATCTTTCTCAAACTGAGAAGCAAACCCATCTACCTTAGTTAATGCAGTCGCATGATTCTTATTGGACCTCTTATTCCGATTTGGACACTTAGTAGCATAATGCCCAAACTCATCGCAATGGAAGCAATTGATCTTACTTAGATCCTTCTTCTTCTTCTTCTTATTCTTCTCTTCTGACTAGACTCGAACTTCCCTTTTCCTTTCTTTCCCTTAGCCTTGCCTGCAAGAGCAAAATTTCCTATGTGAATCTCCTCCTGAACGCAGCCAATCCATAACCTTTCCCAACTGGGAAAAATATCTCTGCCATTGAAAACATCCTATAAGCCATACCAAGACTTGTGAAGTCCCAATAAGGCAAAACAGACAAGGTCATGCTCAAGTATAGTCACATTGACACAACCTAGCTCATCTCGAACCTAAGTGAACTTTGTAAGATCTGTGACGATGGGGTCCTGGTCTCATCCGGATACTCCTTAGCTTCTCCTTAAGTGCAAGCTTCCTAGTATCACTGGAACTCTAATGTAGATCTTAAATAGTTTTGAACATCTCAAAAGCTAACTTCTCATGGATATGAAGAACTATATGATCCTTGACCCCTTCTAGAATAATCCTCCTAGCCTTCACATCATTCTTAGTATGTTGGGTCAACTGTTGAGGATATTGTAGTTTTGGAATAGTGTTCTCGACAAAATCTCCCACCCTATTATCCTCCAATACTATCATGATCCTCCCTTTCCAAGAGATGAAGTTAGAGGCTCCCTCTAAATAGTGGTCAACTCTCAATCCTTGGTACACCATTCCCCCTGTCCAAGGAACTACTCTTCACAAATCAGATCTTTGTTCTTCACAAATATAATCCTCTTGATGTTGGTCATTATTTTGTTCCTTTCTCTAATACCATGTAGAATTTCCTTGAAATTTTGGAACTACTTAATGAACTAACCAAAATTGGGTTTGATTCACCAAGGCCCAGAATTTCTCTAATATAAATTTGCAGCGGAATAGAAACATAATTAAAAACACAATCACACAATACAATAACATTATTTTCTAAGGAACCCAATTGGGAAAACCCTCTACTAGCTATAGAATTTTATGGACAGAAAATAGAGCAATTAACCTCTTTACAAGGCAATCATTTCAACAGAGAATACACTTATCTCACTGCTTGGACTAAGCTTGAAACCTCCATGCATGAAATCCAACCCAACTCCATATTTTCATGCGTTGTCTAGCTCCTATTTCCTAGCGCTGGAAAACCCCTATTATTTAGGGAATTAACTCATAAATCTTAAGCGCACTTCTGCAAGGAAATAGGAGCTAGACAACAAGCTCTCACACAAAACTCGTGCTCAACAATAATGTACAATGATGTGCCTTCGTCCTTCTTTTAACCTTTTCTATCATGCTAAATTTGGCAATTATAAATTTGGAATATGAGTTAAATTCGACTTGCTAGCTGATCCAAGCTGACTCTTCAACTCACCCTGCCTCTAATAGAACTTGAAACTCTCTAACTCCTCTCGCTTTCCAAATATAACTCGCACTTGGGGATCAACTCAACTGCCTCCCCATTCAATGCATGAGTCAAATTGTCACCATGAACTCGTCTTATTTCCTAGGAGTTCATGCATGCTCAAGGAAGACTAAGCGAAGGTCTTTCTTGACTAAGGCACAAGTCAAGAAAACCTTCCTCACTACTATTTTCAACACAAGATTGCTCTCAATCCATTTGTCATTAGTAGATTGGCCTTGTTTTCGTTTTATATGGTTTTCCTCTTTGTACCCTAGGGTTTGTCATTCTTATGTGGACTCTAGGGTTTAAAAAATGTTTGTTTAAATGTTTATCTATTTCTGCTAGAAATGGTCTTTTGGCTAGTTTTTGTTATTCTCACAGTGTGCATCTAAATGCAACATTGCAGATGCAAAATGTAATTTCATTCCTCTTTAACAAATAAAAATACACATCGTTTTCTACAGAACAAAAAATTAGAACCTATTTGAAAAACAAAATTGGTTAGTGCACCTCGCCTCAGATGACCCACTTTCACTAGATGAGTAAGCTAGGCAAATGAATGTACAAACTAGAGCATGGATGAGAGGCATCTAAGGCTGACTATTTGTGGATCATTGTAGGGGTTGTTGACTAGCAGGTTGCATTATAGGAAAAAAATGTATCCTAGGATTACCCATGTATGTGGATGGGTAATAGGGACTACGCCATGCATACCATATTCACACAACCAAGTTTTTATAATTATGGATGGTATGTAAACATATCCAATTGTATTGCACCTACATGGATTCACTTATAGCTTAGTCAGGCCATGATTACTAGAGTTAAGAGGAGATGCCATGCTCATTGTCTCCACTGCAAGTATCTTGTCCATGATGATAAAACTGCTTGATTATAATCACCAATACTACATTTTGGCCATTCATGGGCACCAATATAATTTGAAATATTTATTCAACTTATTTCTTGTGTCATCAACTGGAATATAAATTTTTGTACCTGGAAATAATGAGAAACCAAAATAAAATAACCGAACGGAAAAGGAATCCACAAAAAGGAATTGAATTATAACAAGATTGTAAACACCTTAAGGAAGGCCTAAATAGAAAAGAACATGAGAAATGGTACATTCATTAGGGTTTGGAGAAAATAAACATTACGATTGAAAAAAAAACATTAATCACAACTATATTGAGAGTATCATGAAACAAAACTCTTAACTGCTTCAAACTACTTTTATTTGGGAGGGAAAAGACCACACTATGACAATGCCAAATACACACATGCCTTTAAAAATATCCTGAAAGTAATCACAAAAAAAAGAACTATAAAACTATCAGAAAGGTAATTATTAACAAATTTAAAAAATATAGTAAAAAGAAGATTGCAAAAGAGCGTGCATTACTTTGACAGAATTGGAGACAAGATTGGTGATAATCTGCTGAAATCGTCCAGGATCACCGATGACAATCTCTGGGACTCTTTCAGATACAAATACTGCCAGCTTCTCTTCACCAAGAGATCAGCACATGAAACAAACAAGAATAATCTAGTCAACTAGTTATTACAGCCAGAAATACCATCCATCAAATTCAGCTTCCCAATTACATCATCTTGTTTTTCTTCTTATAAATGACATGCAAGTATACTCGTTGTAAGAAATCCAGGCTTAGCAAACATGGATATGTGTATGGTACCTCTATGCCTTTGGCCTGTGTTTTGGCAGAAAAGAGAGATAAAACACTGTCGAGAACAGTGCGAATATGGAAAGGGACTGTCTCAAGTTCAAGACGTCCAGATTCAATTTTCGCCTGGTCCAGAACTTCATTTATTAATGTTATTAAAGCTTTTCCACTTGCTTGTGCTGTTTGAGCATAGTCCTTCTGTGTAGCATCCAAGTCTGTATCCATGAGCATCTGAAGCATACCTGCCATCCAGAATTATAGAGATGAAAATGCATAAATTAATAAATAAACTTGCCTAGCCACACTTTCAATTTTAACAGCATGACAAACAAGTCCCAGAGAGTTTTAGGAAAAGAACCTCTCCCCTAATACCCCACCCAACACCAGAACAAGGGTACAATAAAAAAAAAGAGCATTGCCTTCAAGAACCAAACAATACAATGCACAAATGTAAATGAATGTGGATTCATTACAGTGTAGACAAATCACATTCACATCATAGTAGTCTATGGACTCAACATTCTACTATCTAGAGTTCTGGAAACAAAACAATGTGCAAACTGTCTTATGCATTTAGAATGTCATAATTACAGAATTACAAGAATCATATTGTCAAATTCAATGATAACATGAAGTCAGCTAGGTCCAGACTGATAGCTGTGGAATAAATGCATGCACCGATTACAGAAAGATACGACCGTTAGAGTTTCTTAACAGGGCAGCCCAACAACCAGCCTTCATTCTGTGGCTAGTTTGAAGTCACGACAATAGGACTTTAGAGTCTGGAACATGCCTTCCAAGCAGTTACTAAATAAAGTAATTTTGAGTGTGTCCTTCTGGCGCCAAATTTGTTTCATTATACACAAAGACATCACAATGGAAAAGCCTTTCTGGCAGAAACACCATGCAAGGGACGGTGGGGATGTCACTGATACATCCTAGACCAGTACACCCTCTATGTCATGGAATCCCGTCAGGCATGTCCCTGTGACAATTTTTGGCGTCCCTGCAAACAAGGACATGCAGCACCCTGTCAATTGGTGCACTTCTGGACATCCCTGTTGATGGGGTGTTGTTTAAGTGGATTAAACACACACACACACACAACTTTTTAATTCCAGCTCACATCTAGTCACCCCACCTGCGTTCTTACACAGATAAACCCCATCAGAAACATTGAACCAATACAAAATATCATGTTCAAGATTGATGGTTCTAACTTCTAAGCAGTCTGGAAACTTTACTTCGTGACTGAAAACTCATAACAGCAGAGAATTTCTGGCGTCTTTTCACTAGTGAGAATCGAGATATTGACCATCATTAAGGAGAATTCTAAGCTTGATTTATAGCTTTCTTGTAGTTGTAGGCAGAAGTAGGGAATGGAATTTTGTTAATTTATCACTGGAACAGTAACTGGAAAAAAGAAACAGAGTATTTTTTTTCCCTGAGACTAAAACCCACTTGCAAATTGTTTACACCTGACCATTTCTCAAGCCTATGAAATGCTGTTGCTTTCATAAATGATAATTTTAGTTTGTGTTTTCTAATGTAAGTTATTTGTGATTCATTGTTTGCTATTTAATCATTAACCATTGATGAAAAAATTCACAATAATTTTGGGATTTTCAAATTTATATTTGATATATGTTCTATATTAGGCCTGAATCACGCATAAGAGTGTTCTGAAATTGAGTGGTGTCTATAAACGTATGGGCATCATGTTTCCATATATCCTTGTTGGCCTAATTGCACATCTTTGGGAATTGATCACATAGACTAACCACCACCCTGGGAATATGGGACCAACTGCTCACTCAAAGTGATGGTAAGGATTTGGAAATTTACTAATGCATGTGGGTTTTTGGTGTAATGGCAATTCTCTATGTGGTATCAGAGACTTGGCCCAGTCACGTCAAAGGGCGTGTGTTGCACTAACCGTTCACTCAAAGTAATGGTAAGGATTTGAAAGTTTACTAATGCCTGGGGGTTTTGGTGTGGTGGAAAATATCAACAATCCCTTGATAAAAATAAAATAATCAACTAAAAATTGTGCTATAGTCGAAGTCCTTGTTCAATTTATTACTGCACTAAAGGATATACCCAATGTTTATACTTGTAAATGCTATTAAATATGCATAGAATGTAAGACAATGTATAAGAACAAAAAGAGAGATGCATCCACAACAATGAACCCCTGCTGTGTTCTTTACAAAAATTTATTAATGAGCTTCCTTCTTTAGGAAAAATGATTTTAGCTCTAGATTCTAACCTCCATATATCACTATACATAACCATGATATGATCTAATGTCAATTGCATTCCCAGCAAGCCTCAGAATTGAAAAATGAATGTCAAAAATTGATAGCCACCTCTAGTCAAGAACCATGTTCAAAGCATATACTAGAGTAGACTTACCAAGAACGCCATTCATTGGTGTACGAATTTCATGAGAAACTGTAGCAAGGAACTGCATTACCAACAGAGCAAAGAGGTCAGGAAGATGCTATGTAAATAAAGATGATATTGATATTAGAATTCCTAGGATCCATAAACTGCATTAACAGAAACAGGCTTGGCACTCAGATCATATAATGTGTATCACACAAATGAATAGTGACAAAATAACAATTCTAATTGCGGCATAGATATACGAAATTTTGGTGTTATCCATTAAAATAAATTCTGACAAATAATTCATGAATTTAACTCTGACATTTGTCACATCTTTAAGGTTAAATTCATGAGGATAAAAAGCCCACAGAGATTGTTAAGACAATCACCAACGTAAGAAGAATTAACATTGTGACAAGATAGAATGCCGGTCGGACATAGTCTGCAAGAACAGTTTGAAGTATCACTAAGTGGACCATAATATAATGTTGCATAGTGCCAATAGCATGCAACAACAAAGCAAGGTGGAAATGATCAGAAAAGCTGCTGCAGTGTCTGGCATAGGAACCCAACCGCAAGGTTAAAAAAAAGTCACAAGAACCAACCACGTAGACCAGAAAAACTACAATCTGAGGTTGCAGGAAGACTACATAGGCCTGCAATACAACAGTTGCTGAAACACAAAGAAACTGCAACAACTATTTCTGATGACACATAAAACAGCAAGAAAACTGACACAGGCAGCAAAGCCAGATTGCAAAAGCCTCGGGAAGGCTTCAACAAAAAGGAATGCAAAGAATCAGGAACACCGACAGTTTACAGAAGGCAGAAGATGAAAGGACTGGTACACAGGGTTTTGCTTTAGAAAATATGGTCATTGTATTGATGACTAAAGGTCCTCTAGTGTTTGGAATATTGCTATGTATTTCAGGTAGGGGAACAAGTATCTGGCATGGCTAGAAGCTTTGCCCAAATTTACAGGAAACCTCAAGTTGGGAGCAACAATAATATAATATATTAAAATCTAATAGATATTACAAATAAAAATAAAATAATTTATTTATTTCCATCCAAAACTTGCCAATCAAATTCCATAACTACATATCAGTGTTACTTGGGAGCGGTAGCGAAAGCAGGGAACAGGTGCCGGAGGGACATTTTCAAATGCTCCCAGTTTGGGAGCGAATTGCAGAGCGTTTTTCATATATATATATATATTTTTTATTTTTTATATTTTGATACATATATGTCAACAAAAACATGTAGAATGATGAATTAGATATAAAAAAACATAGATTGATCATTGAACCATATAACAACAATCATCTAGAAGTTATAATCTTCATCAACCACGTCCACAAGTTAGTAACATACAACATATTGAGTCTCATGAACCATGATTCGTCAATCTTAAAGTTTCAACTTCAAGCTTTCAAAATTGAAAATTCAATATATAACATTTATCATCATTGATCACCAAAGTTGTACTTGTAAGCTAAGTTTAACCATTACAAGAAATAATATCTAACATGAAATGAAATGTTATAAAATGAAATGAAATGAAAGAACTTTCACGAAGCATCATATTCATAATTCAAAATCATTAACAATGAGTTATAATTGCCAACTTCAAACTTCAAAATTAAATTGTCATATATTGTTTACAAAAAATATCATAATAAATATGAAAGAGTCAACAGTTATGAAAACTACTAGAAACTAGAAAAGACAAGTAAACTGTAAATCTATTATCTACTACTTCATGTGGCCCTTTCCACGAGAAGTGACTGATGTATGAGTGGGGGTGGTGGTCTTCTAGGAGTCTCCTCCTGCACAGACCGAAGACCAGAACCAAAAGGCACATGCCCTCCACGCAAGGGTGTAGATGGAGTTGGTGACAACAAAGGAACAAGACTCGGAACTCGAGCACTACTACTGGATGGTGGAGGTGCCATGTTTGTTGCTTCATCTTCCTCTCTCATAAGTTTCGCTTCCAGTTCTTCAAGATGTATAGTGCCATCCTCCAAATTATCATCCTCTGGGTGGTTGTCCCAAATTTTAGATGTTGGATCCTCATAAGCCCGATCACAGTAATGACTCAACAACCTCAAGTTGTAGTGCACATAAACCAAGCTTTCTGCCCGATTTTCATTGAGTCTGTTTCTTTTCACATTATGTATGAAGTTGTAGGTGCTCCAACACCTCTCTGCAAAAGAAGTATTTACAACCTGTGAGAGAACTTTTTTGCCAATTTTGGCAATAGTCCCTAGCCACCATACGCTTCCCACCATGTGAGAGCATCAAATCTATCTCTATCTTCCATTGCATGGAAGGTACCAAACAAACCAGTGCAACTGAAGTATCTGCCTAATTCAAGATGCAGACTAGCACATTCCTCCCTGTCAGGTATCAACTTGTCTAATGCTTGGAAATATCCTGTAGATACCTCTTCACCTATACGGGGTTTGACCCTAACCCCACCCCCTGGTGCAGGTTGGCCCAACCAAGATGTAGAGTAGTATTTTGGCGTAAGGATATACGCCAAGGCATGTAGTGGAACATTAAGTTTATCCCACCGTATACACACACAATCGTGAATCGGTTTACACAAGTTGGAATCATTTTTATGAACAATATCTTTTATTTGCCGCAACATGGTATCAATCTACTCATACACCTCGCCAATCACTGGTTTATCTATATCTGCAAACCGAATCATGTGATAAATGGGCTTGGTGAAATCCAATATTTGCCTCACACGTGCCCAAAACATACCATCAAGAGCGGTCTCCTCCACCTATTTAAAACCTCGCCTGTCAGCTGCATTTGTAGCCCTTTCCTTTAATACCTGCCAATGTGGACTTGATACCATGCTAGCCAATGAATCTCTTACCTTCAAAAGGCGCCTGAAGGTGAGGTAATAGCTACCAAATCTAGTCCTTGCAATCTTCAACAACTCCAATCTTGAGTGATTGTGGAAAAGGCCATGGGTATTGCTATGACTTGTAAAAAATTTATCAGTTCTTTGCCTCTCTTGTACAAATCACCAATCAATTTGTATTGTTCATTTTTGTTACTAACAATATCATGCATCAAAAGGTTCATTGTGTGAACCAAACCCCCAGATCAAAATATGTCGGGGTATTTATCCTCAATAATTGCTCCCGCTGCCTTACAATTAGGAACATTATCAGTGATGACTTGGATGACATTGTATGGCCCAATACGATCAATTGTTTCAAGCAATGGTTCTACAATGTTGATGTCGGTCTTGAACTTGTCTGAGTAATAACATGCTGAATGAAAGATGGCACCACTAACAGACATAGCAAGAACACTTATCAATGGCTTGCCTCTTACATTTGTCCACCCATCAGATACAATGGACACCCCATGGTCAGTCCAAGAACTTGTCATTCTACTCAAAGAATGTGATATTTTTGCTTTTTCATGATCAAGTCCAACGGTTCTAGCCTTGTCATACCCAGGGCTTTTGTATCCTTTAGGGGCATCATTTATGGCAAAAACCATTTCGTGCCAATAAGGTGAGCGAAGAACATTGAATGGTATCCCACATGCATAGAGAAACCTGTAAACTTTTGAATCCACATCATTCCTACACCCTTCATCAAGGAAATATGGTATGCTTCTACCCCTTAAACTTGGTGACCATGTGCCTTCATATCCACTGCCTTGGGAGGGAGGGATGCTGAAGGAGTTCTTTGTGCATGTGATTATGAGCTTGGCTCAAAGAAACCCTTTGATTGTTTAGATTTGTATTAGGCTTCCTTCTCTTCCCTTATGTATGTGGCTCTATTTGCTGCTGACACACCTGTACAAGTTCTGATTCCTATTTGTTTATCTCCATCCCATGGCCTTTTCCCGCAGAGGTGCTTTCTGGCACACGTATATGAACCTGTGTAATTATTGTTGCAACGGGGGCAATGAAATTTAGTGGTTCCACCCCCATTCCCTGCTTCAGGCCTATTAAGATATTTCCACAATGGAGTTTGGTCTAGCTTATTTTTTTGAGACTCATGTTCATTCTCCTCCAGCTCCTCCTCTCCGGGGTTTTCATTAAATCCAATATGACCCACTTCTTCATCCCCTTATTCATTTTCAACCCTTTTTTCTACTCTCCAACACCATAATAACCAAAAAAGGAAACAAGAAGAAGAAAATGCCAAGAAATCTAACCATGATTTTTGAAATTTGAAGTTTTGAATCTGCAAAAAAATGGAATGGGAATGGGAGAAAAAAGTTGTTTATTTATTTAGTAATGAACATTAAAAAAAATTTCTAGAATAGAGCCTACCTCTTTGGCCTCCAGTGTCCCCTTGCTCCTTGCTTTCTCTTGCTCCTTGCTCCTTGGCACTTGCTCTATCCTTGCTCCTTGTTGTCCCTCTCACTTGCTTTCACTTGCCCCTCACTCTCTTTTGCTCTCACTCTCACTCTCACTCACACAATTTCTAAAATAATGAAATTCTCCCTTCCCTCCCTTTTTTCCCCAACCAGAGCCTTTTTCTTCCGGCGTAATTTATTTTTTTCCGCGCGATTTTTTTGGGTGTCGCTCACGCCACCAAGAGAGTTTTTTTACAGCCTGGGAGCAATCGGGAGCGATCGCTCCCCAACCACTACTGGAGCGACACTCCCCAAATCGATCCGGCAATAAGCAGGGAGCGAAAAAAATATTCTGGGAGCGTGGATTGGGAGCAGGATCGAGGGGGGGGGAGGCACTCCCCCGCAACACTGCTACAGATTCCATCTTGCAATGAAATATGTAAAAGATCGAACTTTGAAACACTGCCAAATAAAATCAAAATATTAATCCATCAACAATTTGCCAATGAAATTCCTTGCCAGCAAAGAAACATGCAGAACTCCTAAACCGAACAATATGAAATTAAAAATATTAAAAAAAAAAAATATATATATATATATATATATTATTACTTGATTATTATGTGATTTCATGCAACACTATATTATATTCAACTTCGAAATTCAAGTTTGGAAATTTATAAAATGAAACTAACTAACACACTACTCTTTCTCTTTTTGACCATCACTGTAATTTGTTGAATCTTATCATTAAAGCTTCAAGATAGACTTCAATAAAGTAGACTTATTTGCAATTGATGAACTTCAAGATTTGCAACAGAAGCTGTCAAGAAATGACTAGCAACCATGTAACACTTGATTATTATGTGATTTCATGCAACACTATATTATATTCAACTTCGAAATTCAAGTTTGGAAATTTATAAAATGAAACTGACTAACACACTACTCTTTCTCTTTTTGACCATCACTGTAATTTGTTGAATCTTATCATTAAAGCTTCAAGATAGACTTCATAAAAGTAGACTTATTTGCAATTGTTGAACTTCAAGATTTGCAAAAAACGCTGCCAAGAAATGACTGGCAACTATGTATATTTCGCTGAAACCTTTGCTACATCTCCACATCTCTGTCGCTTTATAGAGCCCATGTAGTCCAACACCTTGACCTAACTTCGAAAATAAACAAATGGTACATTCTCTACTCAAAATAGGTACCCGAAATGTCAAATTGTGTTGTAGTGAAGCTCCTGAAAAGCTCCAAAGTACTAATTGAAGCTCCCGGTGATTTTGGAAAGTTTCCTACTAGCTCCCAAGCTCCCAAGAGCGTGGGAGCGTGGGTGCGTGCTATCCAATGCCTGGGAGCGGTACCTGTGTTACTATGGAATATTGTATAATATATTGATATGTATTTCAAGAGAGCTATGAGAACATCTCCCTAACTCCCCAATCTGTATTTTTTCTTTGTAGGCATGTTGGTGATATAGTTGAGATAACCAATAGAGCAAGACAAAGCCAGGATAGTGAATTCATAGTCACAAGGTTAGTACTAAGTAACAAGGACTACGATGGTGTAATGACTCTTTCCTAATGAATTTCTATGTTGTTATTTATAATTTTTGCCTACGTATACCATGTAATGTGAATCTTTATTGACACAGAATAAGTAAAACACTTTTTACTACATTGCATAGTCAAAAGAAATGAGGCAGAAGGACAAAGTTGCAAAGAGTATCCTCTAGATCCATGGTATCGTGTGATGTCTAACTATAAAATTTTAAAACAAATTGTCTTAAAGATCTCAACATTTCTTAAAAAAATCACAAGCACATAAAGAAGAAACTATTCTTACTGTAGTCCAACTAAACCCTCACACATTATTCGTAAAATCTATTCATGCTAGTATGATCTGAAATCACTCGTAGACGACCTCAGGAAATTAATGAAGGTATTACAGACTCGTGTTGGGGTGTGCCTATGTTATTCTAAGCAACGGATCGATAAGATTGCGAAATACACAGGCACTTGAAACAGTAAGAGAAACACAGTAAGCAAATATGAAACACAAGAAATTTAATAAGGAGTTCACCCAATCCTCCTGGGGCTACGTCTCCTGGTTCAACGTTCAGTGGTGGCCTTTTCTATTGTCTTAAAGCAGAGTTTTTACAATAAGGAGCACAATTTGAGTCTCACTTAACAGATGATGATCAGTAGGGTGTTACTTGGATCCCCCAAGCCTCTAGAGTACACAGACTCCCCCTTACTGAATCTCAACCTCAACTAGTCTCAGTGGTATGAGTCCAATTTGGTACTCAATACCTGACAGGTATACACAGAGGAGCTGCTTGAACCTCTCAAGCCTTCTCTGGAATTCACAGACTCTCGGAATCTCTCTGTCTCTGTCTGCTCGATGCTGCCTTTGTTCTGCAGGTCAACTCAGCTTCTCTGTTCTCTGCAGTTCACTTCTCTCTACTTATGTTTCTTTCTGCTCTTTCTCCATTTGTGGCTTAAAGCCAATGTGCTCCCTGATTGTTCGTTTCCGCTTCCCAGCTCTCTAGATTGGCTGCCTCTGTCCGCTGGAATTCCCCTGCTCTGCGTCATCATCGTTGTGTAACGCTTCACATAGAGGTGGCCACTTGTCGCCTCACAAACTGAGTGTCAGTTCTCCTTAAACGATCATTATTTCCGTTACTGCAAGATTGCCGACGAAATTGATTCCTCTGCCAACTCATCGGTCATGTCGGACCTCAAATCTTTATATGTCTTAGCCTATTTCCCCGTCAAATCCAGTCATTCATCCGTTCATATCGCGCGGTTAAGTTGCGTGACCTTTACTCGTGCGATGTAAGCAGTTTTCTCTCTCATCTGTTGGACGCGTGTCACCCAATGTATGGCATCGCACGAGACTCAGTCGAACCCGCTTACCGCTTAAAGTCCGCCCGATATCCTGCCGGTTTTAGCGCGGGACCCGCCTTCTGACGGAATCAACGATTTTTGTACGGTTTCGTGCTTTCCGTTGTGACAGAGCGCTTGGGGCTTTTCCTTCACCGAGAGGGACACCCTAGCGCTTTAGCGCTAATCGCGTATCAGAAACTGCCTCTGTTTTTGGATCTGACCTCCTGTTTGTCAATTTGTGCCTGTGCATGGTCTCCATGGGCCAACGGTCTGCGCACTTTGACCAAGGGTCCTCGTTGTTCCGTGCTGACCACAAATTGCCATTGTCCAAAGGTTATTTCTGATAGCTCGACATTCATAGCACTTTGAAACTTTAGTATGAATTTTACAGAGTTCAGGAAACTGTAAGAGTGTTTAAGGATCGAATTTGAATCACGACGTTCCCACTGAAAAAGCTTTTGGACGACCAAAAGTTGGTTTTCAAGCATCGACTAAGTGAGGGTATAGTTGTCTCTTTAAGCAACGGATCGATAAGATTGCGAAATACACAGGCACTTGAAACAGTAAGAGAAACACAGTAAGCAAATACAAAACACAGCAAATTTAATAAAGAGTTCACCCAATCCTCCTGGGCTACATCTCCTGGTCTAGCCTTCAGTGATGGCCTTTTCTATTGTGTCTTAAAGCAGAGTTTTTATAATAAGAAGCTCAATTTGAGTCTCACTTAACAGATGATGATTAATAGGGTGGTACTTGGATCCCCCAAGCCTCTAGAGTACACAAACTCCCCCTTACTGAATCTCGACCTCAACTGGTCTCAGTGGTATGAGTCCAATTTGGTACTCAATCCCTGACAGGGATACACAGATGAGCTGCTTGAACCTCTCAGGGCTTATCTGGAGTTCACGAACTCTCGGACTCTCTTTGTCTCTGTCTGCTCGATGTTGCTTCTGCAGGTCAGCTCAGCTTCTCTGTTCTCTGCAATTCACTTCTTTCTCTACTTCTGTTTCTTTCTGCTCTTTGTCTGTTCGTGGCTTAAAGCCATTCTGCTCCCTCACTGTTCGTTTCCACTTCCCGGCTCTCTGGATTGTCTACATCTGTCCGCTGGAATTCCCCTACTCTACATCATCATCATTGTGTAACGCTTCACAGAAAGGTGGCCACTTGTTGCCTCATGAACTGAGTGTCAGTTCTCCTTGAACGGTCATTATTTCCGTTACTCCAAGATTGCCCGCGAAACTGATTCCTTTGCCAACTCATCGGTCATGTCGGACCTCAAATCTTTATATGTCTCAACCTATTTCCCCGTCGAATCCGGTCATCCATCGGATCATTTCTCCACTGTTGATCTGGAGCCTCCAGATCCTACGGTCTTCGCTCATATCGCGCGGTTAAGTTGCATGACCTTTACTCGCGCGATGTAAGCGGTTTTCTCTCTCATCCACTAGACGCATGTCACCCAGTGTATGGCATCGCACAGGACTCGGTCGAACCCGCTTACCGCTTAAAGTCAACCCGATATCCTGGCGGTTTTAGCGCGGGACCTGCCTTTTGACAGAATCGGTGATTTCCATACGGTTTCGTGCTTTTCACTGTGACCAAGCGCTTGGGGCTTTTCCTTCACTGCCTCTGTTTTTGGATCTGACCTTCCGTTTGTCAATTTGTGCCAGTGCGCAGTCTCCATGGGCCAACGGTCTACGCGTTTTGACCGAGGGTCCTCGTTGTTCCGTACTAACCACAAATTGCCATTGTCCAGAGATTATTTCTAATAGCTCGACATTCATGGCACCTTGAAACTTTAGTATGAGTTTTACAGCATTCAGGAAACTGTAAGAGTGTTTGAAGATCCAATTCGGATCATAGTAACCAACACGGTTAGTGCTAAGTAATAACATGGACTATGCTAGTGTAATGACTCTTTATTAGTGAATTGAGATGTTGCTATTTACGGTCCGTTTAGTATTGTGAATTTTTATAGCTACAGCACAAGTCATGGAATTGCTAACACATTGCAAAATGCACTGAGACAGGAGTACAAAGTTGTGAGGAGAATTCTGTAGGATCCGTGGTACCAGGAACTATCTCACAAATAAAAAAATTGAAGTCAAAATGTCTTAAATATCTCAACATTGATTAAGCATCATACTTCATAAAGGAGGAAACGATTCTCGAAGTAGTCCAACTGAGCCCCCCTCCACTATTTGTAAAATATGTTCCTTCTAGTACCAATTAAACTAGTTATGACTATCAATGAATTGATACGTTCTAATTTACAAATCTATGTTCACATGTAATGGGAATGCTTATTGAGAGAGAATAAGTTAGATAGTAGTAATTCATTAACACATCGCATAGTCATTACAGAACCTGCGTCAAGAGTAAAAACTGTGGTGTGTCCCATAGATTGATGGTATCACAATATGTCATTTAACAATAATGTTTCAAATCAAACTTATGTCAAGCATCTCAATATTTCTTGAGCAATCATTACGCATTAAGCAGTAACTATGGTTCTCATAGTTGTAATCAAACTGAAGCCCACTGCTCTATTTGCAGAGAGCTTATTCTTCATCTCGCATAAACAGTCTAAGTAACTATTATCATTAGTCTGCCAGCAGTAACTATGGTTCTCATAGTTGTAATCAAACTGAAGCCCACTGCTCTATTTGCAGAGAGCCTATTCTTCATCTAACATAAACAGTCTAAGTAACTACTCTCATTAGTCTGCCAGAAACCCTTGCATCGTTTGTGACATTTACTTGTATTACAAAGAAAATTATTCTTAATCTAGAATGAATGGATTAACAAGTAAAATCCCAAATTGGGTACTATGTTTTTCTCAGATATGAATGAAAGCAGCACTATGCCCTATGTTTCACAGGTGAGATGTTGGTGCAGGTACAACGGCAGCAAGGGTTAAAAAACTTTTAAACTTGCGACAACGCAGTGCAACAGCGAGTACAACGGGAGTGGGGATAGAAGAACCTATGCAACTATGACTAGACACCAAACCCTAAACAATATAGTGCTATTACACAATTAGTTTGTCTATAAGCAACTTGTCTAAACCATCACTAGTTGCACTACCGGTGCTAAGTCACAATGTTTGGGTTTGAGTTCAGGTACGACAATAATTTGGTCCAGTTAAAATTCCAATTTTTGGATGAGGTTTGAATGATGTCCGTTTGGTTCGTCTATATATATTTTTTTATATTAACTTTCAAAGGATATCATAAAATAGTAAGAAATCAACACCAATAAATATCAAAAATGTTATCATGGGCTTGAATTACAAGGATAGATTTCAAGCTTGAACTGTGACACAAAGATACGAGCTTGAATTGTGGAGAGTTAATCAACAACCATGAGGTTTGATGAGGTTTACCAAACCTCAAAAAAAAATTAAGTTCACCGAATTTTGAACCTCAAAATGAAGTTTGGTGATAAACCTTGTGACATAGATATCAGGTACTCTTGCCTCACATGACATAATCAATACAATAGAAAATGTGTTGATCTGTTGACAAATGATTTAAACTTCAAAACAGTCTCTGGCTCCTCTGAAGTTGGGTCTATGTTACCAGAAACGAGACGGTTGCCATCGTTCTCCATAAAAAAACGTGTAAGAAACGAGACCAGACGGAAACGCCGTTTTCTAGGGCCGTTTTAGTTAACTGGTGCATATATTTTATGGGAAATCTTTTACAGGTCGTATTTCGCTCTTTTGCAGGTCGTTCTCAGCACTGTATTTTCACTCTTTATTGTACATTTCATGCATGTATTGATTCAATAACCTAGAGGTCTATGCCAAAGTATACAGAAAGTTGATCATTTCTGTATTATTGTCTTTTTTTAGTTGATTTGTTTTACTTTAACATGTACATTGTTAAAAGTAATAGTTTAAATACTATTTTATATGTGGCTCAAGAAATTCACATTTAATTGCAAATTCTATTTATTGTTTACAGTTATATATATATATATATATATATATATATATAATTATAATTATAATTATTTGGATTTTTTTAAGGAAATAATAATTAACCAAAGGCCCCAAATGCATAAGAATGTATACACTTAATTGACTAGAGGCACAAGAATGTATATATTTAATAGTCAATTTGCTAACCATCAGTTTGGTATTCAAATTATTTAGTTTTTTAATAAAATTTGGGTTGGAAATTTAGTTGAAATTATATTGAAAATTGAAACTAACTCTGTATTTTTCATTTTTATTTTCATTTTCTCTCTCCTCTTTTCTTGAGTGCGAAATCTTCAGACTCCGTTTCTCGTTTCTGGTAACATAGAGTTGGGACACTTTTTAACCATGAATAAAATCGAAAGCACATCCAAAAAACTAAAAAACAAAACAGACCACAAAACAGACAAATGGACGATAAAACAAGGATAATACAATACTATATGATTTGTCAACTAACTTTGCAGACTTAACTATTCATTGAAAAAACATGATACCTGTGACTTTGCAACATCAGCAGCTTCGGCACGTCCCTTGAGTTCTTCCATTTCCCTACAATCTTCTTCAACTTTTTTAATACGACTTATAGCAGCAAACAAAATATGTCCCACAAGAATGATAATCACAAATATGCCACTAGATGTTCTGATGGCTGTATATGGAAGTTTTGGATCATCCGAGAAGCTACAAAAGTCACAAATATCAAGTATTCAGAAAACCTTAATACTGGGAAATTCTGCCTCATTAAAAGCAAAAAGGACTTAGCAATTCTGCCTTGTCAAAAGTAACAATCTAGTACTAAATTGAAAATTAACCAAACAGGTCCCTTGTGCCAAATTATATATTCAAATAAATAGGCATTCAACAGACAACCCCGTGAAAATGATTTGAAGGAACCCAGCTGTAGGGGCAATCTGATGACTCCCTTACATAGACAATGCAAAGATTCATGAGAAATACCATCAGATAAAATTCATTGCACACCACTGAATTATACAAAATTCACAAGACATACCCGCAATGCAGTTCATGCTTTCTATCAGGATCTCCAAAATCCAGTTCGCTTATGTGGTAGCCATTAGAGCCCGTACCATACATCAGCACAGGAAAAGATTCATTGGTTGTGTCATACACATTTACATTAATGGGGAAGTTGCCTGCAAGCTGGTGTAACAAATTCTCCACCAATGACTCTACATCAAAGGCTCCACCTAAGTACCTGGCAATAATAGAGGGGAAACCCTGAGAAAATCATTTTCAAGCAACAACACATCAAACAGAAAACATAAATGGGAGGTGTTGAAAACATCTATTTGGAACCACAATTATCGTTATGATTATTAATGTCCACTAAAGGTCAATAATGGCCCAGGGAACTGTAAAAAACACAGAAGAGATGGCATTCTGAGGGGAAACATACCCTAAATAAAATAAAATATACAAATCTAGGTTCCAAGCCAAAAACTTCCAAATGCAAGAACACAGGAACCAAGCAGAAGCTCAAATTTCAATAGGAGGAACTTTGTGATGAAGCGGCAGAGTCACACCGCCTTGGTACATTTCTTCTAAAATTTGAGGCCGAAAAAGTACAATATTACATTGTTACAATCAATGGGGAAATTTTCAATATCTCATGCACCTATAGACTGTCGGTAAGTTGATCATACGGTGTCTTCCTGCTCAAGCTTGGTTGAAAGTGGGAAATAATCAACCTGATAAAGGCTACTCCGGAAGGATTTATCTTGATTAAGACAATAGCCTAGATCAAACCTTTCCTCAATGAGGGCAGCTTAAGCCTGATCCTCGTATGCCGGAGAGACCTCGAGTGAATAGTGAGGGTGTCTAATTACTATTAATATTATTTTTTTAACCATGGTGAACTGTAATTTTTTTTTTAACCAGGGTGAACTGTAATTTTTGGAGTAATCTAGGGAGATCCAGGATCAACTTTAGTGGCTACTTTATAACACCAAAAGTATATTTAGCAACATGCAAACCAGATATACCAGATCTTATGATACCATATTACCAGGTCTTATGATTTAGCAAGAGTCAGAGACTTCAGCAAATGAGGAGTCTACTCTTTGAATCAAGATCATAGGAAGTCATATACTCAATAAGATTTGATTTGAACCATAGAAAATCATATACTCAATAGGATTTGAACGGTTGGTTTCACTTTCAAAAAGCAAGAACATCCGTCTACTTAATGCGAACCAAATCACACTGCCTTGGCAAATTTGTCCTGAAATTTGAGACTAGTATTAAACATTGTTATGATCGAGAGCGACTAGTGAGTTCTTAAGAAGGAAAAATAACCACATTCTAATCTCATAGTATTATGAGCATCTCAAAATAAAGTGACCCTCAATCTTCGACTCAAGAAAACGAGTCCAACTGTCCAACAAGTACGCTCTGGGCATATACATGGACTCATTTCAGTGCAAGGCTGATAGAGAAAACTTTGATCTATTCATAGGGAGCTCTCAAACTTCAAAACAACTAGAGTTCAATGTCACTCATGAGTTCATTGCTAAAATGAAGATATGTATTGTGGTAGTAATGTAGCATCAATCGCAACTAGAGCCCAAGATGTCTAGCGGACTTTAGAATAATTTCATCAAAAATCAAGCATACTGATAAACACTTCAAAGAACAAGTAACCATCCACATCACCAAACGTGCAAGTGCCATGATCTTCCCTAGTTCATCAACGCAGAGTCCAAAAAGTGTAGGACAGAGCAGGTAACCTGGTTTAAACCTTATAATGCTCTACATTCCTAGTATATTAGTATATTACCAACACTTGGGTAATGATGGTCGGAGTTTGAATTCCTTGGAAACATTTATGTGAGAAATATACCATGTAAGGAGAGTTATTTTTTTCAGGGGAATTGAATTCTCTATATTATATTAAATTATTAAATTAGTATTTTTAGGGGAATTGAATCATCTATATTATATTAGATTAATATTATAATTTTAAAGTAGAAGAATGAAAATAAAAAATAAAAGAGAATTCAGTGGAAATGTTGTAATCTTGTCACTCATGAAATTCTGAAGACTATTAAGTCTGCTAAATGTTAAATGTGATCTAAAATTCTATTTTTTTTTATATGAAATCAAATGAGGTTGGAACTAAGCATCTTGATGTAATGGTAATGTCAAAAATTAAAATTGAGTAAAAACGTGCAAATAAAAGATAACGAAGATTATGGTTGCAACCTCATTTGATTCCATTAATTTCATATGGAGAAATTAGACTTTTACATCACATTCAAAATTCAGGAGACTTTACAGTCTTCAAGTTTTCAGAATTGGCGAGAGTACATCATTTCTACTATATTATGTCATGTAATTAGAGTGTGAAACTAACATTTAATCAAGAGTACCAAGCACTCTAGGTACCTTGATGTTGGTGGCATTGATTGTTGAACTCTTTTATAATAACCTTAGTAAATATGCACCCTTCATTAAAGCAAAATCACTAATTAAGCATGTTAATATTTTCTATCTCATTTTAATGCTTACAGAGTGTATATTGATGATGACCATACCCACATACGCAATAATGTTAATGTTATGTAGCTATTTATTGTAGCAATTTTTTCTTAGGACTCTAAAGACCATTTAGAGTCTCATATTGATGTATTTTGGATCAAAGATCGAATATACAATGTATTATTCTGGTTAAGCACTCTTACTATTATATACATAAGAACATTTGCATATATGTGTATCATGGTTTGGATTTATATGAATGCAAATAAATATATATGTATTTTTCAAATTTCGAATATTTTACCTAGTTTCTGGTCATCTAATCTTTCATCATCATATTTCAAAATCTATCTATAATGTAACACTTCACATCTTAGACACTTTATATATCAATTTTATTTTAATATTTATGTAACATTTTTTTATATTAATATTGCGTTAATTTAAAAAGTTGAAAGTAAATTTCTTAATAATTTATAATATTTTCCTAACATTGATCCCCAGAGATTAGCGTTCACCAAATATGTGTAATATTAGTAGTTTCGCATCAAAAGAAAAAAGAAATGAGAGTTTCAAATAATAGATTAGTCATTAAAATCAATGTTACTAGACTCGGAATTGGTAATAGATCGGGGAGGCAAAAGGAAAAAGAGTTTTAATAGGATCGAAAAAAAAAATCGTTGAACTCAATAAATAAATATACATATATATTGAATTAAAAAAGACATTTTTCGTTGATATTCAATAAATAAGTATCCAACCAATGCATAATATCAATAGATGTCCAAATTATGATAAATGAATAAGCATTTCATATATATATGTTATGAGTCTAAACATGATCTACAGCATTGAGTCCTTACTCCTAATGAGTGACTACATTGAATTAGAAGCATTTCTCTCTAAAAAGCAAATAACTGTCGAGGCTTAAATGATACGATAATGATTTGGTAAGCCAATGCATAATATCAATAGATGTCCAAAATATCATGAATGAATAAGCATTTCATATATATATGTTATGAGTCTAAACATGATCTAAAGCATGGAGTCCTAACTCCTAACGAGTGACTACATTGAACCAGAAGCATTTCCTTCTAAAAAGCAAAAAATGATACGATAATGATTTAGTACTGAAATCTCTAACAGAACACACGTTGAAGCTAACATTGGAGCACACTGCACACTACGCCTCTATTACACTATGACTCTATTATGAGAAGTAAACTGAAACTGAAAATGAAACCATACCTCTATTACCTTCTCGGTGGATGAGTTGTGGCCCTGAGCAGTGAGAAGTGACTTATGGACCCACGTGTAATTTTAACCTCTAACTAAACCATACAACGAAAAAATGCGTGAACCCTAAAAGTTAAAACATGTGATCCTCGAGTTAAAGGTTGAAAATCGCCTCAGACAGCCCAATCACAATTAATCAGGGAGTCGCAAGTCAAAATCGTGTTGACCATGAATCAAACTCAGTCAACTCGAGCTTGACTCACCCAGAGTTGAATCGAATCGTTTGAGAGAAGAACAGAGTTTGACTCGCAACTAATTGCAAGTGATCAAAAATTCATGTTTCACTGATTAAAATAAAAAAACCTTGACAAAACCAACATCATCCTCCATCTAATGACCATTTACTTCTAAGATACCACCAGGCATAAATGGGTTATTAAAGAAACCACCAACCTAGTATTGATGCACAACTTAATGAGGCACCCAACAAGATTCAAAAAGTGTCTCAACTTATCGACACTCAAATCTCATGACATTGTTTTCTAACAAGATCCAAAAAGTGGTTTAATTTGTGGACACTACTTTCCAAGTCTCTTGTTTCCAAATAAGTTTTAATATATGCAATGTTGGGTCTCAGGACACCACATATCTCCACAATGGTATGATATTGTCCAATTTGGGCCTAAGCCCTTATGGGTTTGTTTTTGGGCTTTACCCCAAAAGGCCTCATTCCAATGGAGATATTTGTTCATCCTTATATACCCATGATCCTTCCCACTTCAATCACTTCTAATCAATGTGGGACATTGTTCGTATACCCAACAATCCTCCCCTCGAACAAAGGACCATCGAGCCTCCCCTCAAACCATCCACAGGATTCTCCCCTCTCTACCAACCAGGATTCTCCGCTCCAATGCGTTGGTGGCTCACGCCGGTCTCGAGAGCTTGCTCCATCCCAGGTCAACTCCTCTTCACCATGTTGGTAGGCAAGACACGTCCATGAAGAATCCGGAGCACACCGCCTGTTTAACCGAGCTCAGCCACAGGCTTACGGGAGCTCACCATCTTTGTTTCGACATTCCGAGGATTCATCCACTTGGGTAACCTCGAACTTGGCTCCGATACCACTTGTTGGGTCTCAGGACACCACATATCTCCACAATGGTATGATATTGTCCAATTTGGGCCTAAGCCCTTATGGGTTTGTTTTTGGGCTTTACCCCAAAAGGCCTCATTCCAATGGAGATATTTGTTCATCCTTATATACCCATGATCCTTCCCACTTCAATCACTTCTAATCAATGTGGGACATTGTTCGTATACCCAACATGCAACACTATCAACGACCAAAAATACTTCAATATGTTTTATAAATCGCTAATTAAATTCCTCAAAAATTGTGTCGAACTCTCAAATTCCAAGTTACTCAATTGTACCTTTATGGGGTTATGACATAACTTCCTGCCTTTCATAAAAGGTTTATTTGTCTCCATCTCTCATCTCTTGTCAGGCTAATCACTTCTTTCCCTCTATCCAGACGATATACAACCACAAGTGGCATGCACAGCTCTAGGAAACATCGACTTCCATATCAGTGAGACATTGTACTTCGTTTCAGCACGCAGCTATTAGACTTATCCCCACACATCTTTTAAGGATGTTTCATTCACAATAAATTTCACTCTTCACTTGATGACGGGACTTCCATATCAGTGAGACATTGTACTTCGTTTCAACATGCAGCTATTAGACTTATCCCCACACATCTTTTAAGGATGTTTCATTCACAACAAATTTCACTCTTCACTTGATGATGGATCTTGTTTTGTTTTAGAAATATAGATTTTTAAAATGGAAAATGTGATAAATTCTCTAGTCTCATTCTTTTTAAAAGAAAATAAGTTTTATATAAAATTAAAATCTTTTGAAAAACAATCATAAATAATGTTTTTTTAATGATCAATAACTGTTTTTTAATGATCAATAAATTATATGAAGTTAATACCAACAATTCATTAATTAATAATAGTAAGAATTTGTGAATTAATAATAATGCAAACATCCTTAAAAACACATTTCCATTATGATTTGCACTAAGCAATGTTATCAATAACTCACATATATTTAACTAGCTATTTATATAAATTCTGCATTTGAGACACAACCTTACATCAAAATTAAACAGAAATCTAAGGGTAAGTTGTTACAAATTATTATTTTCAACTGCCAGAGTGCTCAAAAAGCCAATTTACCACAACAGTAAATACTAAAAACACTCAGAAGTTTACAAGATTTTGTGAACATGCCAACTCATAAAAGCAGGGATCTCAGAACCATGTTGAGCTCTATCTCAGAACCATCTTTATATACTCACTTTCTAAAATTCAATGCAGTGAAATTGATTGATAAGATATGAATCGATTCAACTATTAGCCATTGGAATTTATTAATTTGAAGTTAAATTTAAGTTGGCATACGTTGACAGATTTATAAATTTACTTCTGAATTTTTTTAAATTATCATTAATATCATTAATTATATTAATTAATTTTAATAATGGATATTTTTTATTTTTTTAAATTTTGGTTGTTTTCGAATTTTTCAAATTATCATAATTCAAAAATATAAATAGATAGAGGTGTAATTTTATTTCACTAGAAAGAATGAAAAAATAATTACATATAGGATTTCAAAAAAACAACTTAAACCAAAACTTTAAATTCATTAAAAAAATAAACTCAAAATTAAATGCATTTACTTATAAATTTCCTCTCTTTCTGAATTTAAAACAATTTTCATTTTCCTAAATTAATGTCCGGGGTCGAAGGAAACAGAACAACCCAATAATAACTTGGACCAAAACTTTAAACTCGTTAAAAAAAGTAAGTTCAAAATTAAATTTACTTATTAACTTACTCTCTTTCTAAATTTAAAACAATTTTCATTTCCCTGGATTAATGTCTGGAGCCGAAGGACAACCCAGTGCTTCAATCGTTAAATAAGACCAGATTAAAATCTTTATCATTTAAAAAATTAAAATCAAATGCTTTGTATTAGTCTAAGGACACAAAACGACCCAGTGCTTCAATCTTTGAATAAGACCAGATTAAAATCTTGCTTTTTATTATATTTGTTTGATGGTATAAAATTAATTTTATATATATATAGCTATAGATAATCAAATATTATTTTTAAAAAACAAATTATCCGAACTTTTAGATTTTCTTAACAATTATTATTACAATCTAATTAAAAATTTATTGATGAAATTGTAAGTTTTATTTTCTATAAATATAAATATATATATATATATATATATATATATATATAACTTTCTAAATTAACAATTAATATCTATATTTTCAATAATTTTTCAAAATTTTAACTAAAAATTCACATAAAAATTTACTATTAAAAACTTTCCAAAAGGGGTGCTTTTAAGAAAAATCTGAATAAAGTTCATTTGGGCACTGAAGCCACGAACAATTAAGCGGAAGCGCGCTCTCTCCGGCAAGGCCTAAAGATTAACATCTCTAAAAGCATCAAAAATTTGATATTGTAGGTGATTCAATGGTAGTTATCCAAAAATGTATGTATTTTACTAAATAAAAACTCTCTGACTCATAAGGATAACGTATCTCTTTAGAAAACTAAAAAATTTCAAGATCTTCCCTGTTAAAGGAGCAAATAACCATTTGGGAGATGACCAAACCAATAAAGGAGTGGAACTCGAGCAAGGAACCTTACTCATAGATCAACATAGTGTTACATGTTACGTCCCTTAATTAAAACTTCAATCGTAATCATTATGGATCACAGGTGGAGCACGGGAATTAACGAGGAACAACAGGTAATTATGTATGACAACATTACGAAGATGCGATGGAGCTCCTAGGGAGAGGAAGACGGTAGGATGGACATTAAAGAACAGGTGGTCACGAGTGAGTAAGGCGGCCATGATATAAGACAAGTAGGTTCTCTGCCCCTGGTTAATAAATGAGATCTCAAGTGAATGCAGTCTCAGTACCACCGCGGTTCGAGTCGAGAGGAAATTGGCAATGATGGAGAGGGCAGAAGGTGGCTTGGTTATGTTGCAGAAACCAAATACATTTACGCTGGACAAGACAGGAAGTAATTTTGGTAAGGATTATATATTGTAGTTGACTGAAGCAGCTCAACTATCGAATTACTCGGGCGCAAGGGAGAATTGCAAGGAAAATAGCTTTTGTGAGTAATGGAAGTGACAATGATGTTGAGGAGCTCAGGCGCAGCGAGAATGTAGTGGAAATTGTTGCACTACAAGGAAGATAGCTTTTGTGAGTAATGGAAGTGACAATGATGTTGAGGAGTTCAGGCGCAGCGAGAATGTAGTGGAAATTGTTGACATTTCTTGCAAGCAGGTTGCAGGTTGTTAAGGAGATAGTCAAAAGGAGATGAACGAAAACATGGTTGTCGGGTTTTGTGTTGAGAAGGACATGGAGTTCATCCAGAAACCAATGGAACACCTAAATACTAGTGTTCTAAACCTGAAACATAAAGTGGATAATATTGAATGGTGAGTGGAGACGGCCATTGTGGAGGTTCTAAAGGAGGTTTTCAGGGTCTGCTCCAATGCCAAAGGGAAACATTGATGCTGCAAGTCGAGAACTGGAACCTAGTACTAGGAGGAGTACAGATTAAAGCTTGCCATTTGAGGCAGTTGAAGAAGAATTCGAGCCTGGAAGTTGTGGGTAATTGTTGTCTTATAAAATTTTATGTTTTATCATTTTATTAGATAGTCAAGTACTGTGGAGTTTTTGGAAAATCTATACTTTGAAAGATGTAAAGATTATATATATGAATAAGATAATAGAAATAGGGTTTCTTTCATGTACAAATTTGACACAGAATTCTCCATGACTGTAAGGGACCTAACCCGTTTTCATCTTTATTAATGTTCATCTTTATTAATGAAAATTGCTACCAGTTTTTTGAAAAACTAATTAAAATTATATATATATATATAGAGTATTAATCGAATCCAACTTAAACTTTGTTCAACTAATATATAGAACAATATTGTGCTATAATAGAGACAAGCACAAAGACTAATGTAGCGCAAAGCAAAATTGCGCACTTCCAAATACTGGTATATCGATTGGGCCAAGGGAGAATTTTTTAATCTATAAAACTGCCTTGAAAAAAACCTACTTGTAATTTCAAGCTTGAACTCAGTGTTAATAATGGTTGTGATCTCACGATTGAACTAGTTGCCCCTTTTTGCAAAAAGAATATAAAGAGCCACTTATCCCTCAAAATACTTATAATGGTTCCCCGATGGGGTGATGAACAACGAGGTCTGTGAGACGCGTGTATGATGAAAGGGTTCATTAGGCAAGATGTGAAGGAAGACAAGCTCCCCGTCCTCCCATTATGTATGGTGTACGGTTGGTTTAACAGTGTTGCATGCGAAGTCTCAATCTCATTCTTTCTCCTCAGATTTGAGTGTTGGAGAGGTAAGCCAATTTATGGCACTCGTCAGGGTTCATGCATGTTTTATTATTGGGGTAGTATGATGGTTGGTTGATTGTGGTTTGAGCTTTATTCCTCAGTTTGGCTTCTTAGGCCTTATGCTAATATGGGGGGTGGAGGTCTCGTAGTTGGCTCCTCCTCCATCATAAACGGCTCACAAAAGTGTTAAGTTCATCTCCCACAATTTGGTGTCCCTCTATTGTTGGAAGCTTAAATGAATTATGCATGGTAATTCGGTCAATTCTTGTGCCTACTCCTCGCAGCTTGCTAAATTTCTTCTTGATGGGAAGGTGTCTGAGTTTCTTGTCTGTCGTGTTTCTTTTGGGTCTTCCTCTTTCTGTGGTCTCTCCATGGATTCCTAAGCCTCACCGTTGGGCGAGTAGCAATTGGGTTCGGTGGTGGAAGGGCGGTCTAGAGAAAATTGTTGTGGTTGGTAATTGGCTCGAGTTTGTTTCTTGTGGGCTCGCACTCTGGTGTCATGTTCTTTTATCTACGGCTCTATTCCCTGGTTCTCCCCTTAGTAGAGGAGAAACAAAGGTCTCACACTGGTTATATGTGGGTTGGCATGTAAATCTCTGGTTTGGTGATAGATGGTTGTCAGCCCTATGGAGTAGACTTCTAGTGGATAAGTCAGGGTTGTCTTTGGCCCTATTGCAATTCTCAGCTCGTTGGGTGGTTCTGTTGCTTGTTGTTGAGGTGCTTCTCTGGGCAACATCATGAGACTCATGCCACATCACTCCCACTCCTAGAGCAAGCAAAGGGGAGGTTCATCCAGCTAGGAAGGATGTAGCATAGTGGCGAAGGTGGCAATGGAAGGTCATATTCCTGAGCATTCCAAGTGGGGTAGCCGAGCTGTTGGGGGTGTGGTCCGTACAACGTTGGGATCTCGTGGTGGCAGAGGTGGTTCGAGAGCTGGCAAGGTGGTCGTGCAACGAGTGGTGGGAAGAAAGGTAGAGTGGCGTGTGATGTTGGAGCAAGTGTGCGGGTTTGGAACCCTCGACTAGGGTGTGGAGGAGCTTTTGACAAGCAGAATCGCATCGATGTATGTCACAATTTGCTTCAATCTGTTCTGGATTGCCTGGAAGTTTATGATCAATCGAGAAAGGAAGAACACAAGGTTGTCATTGCTACGCTCAACCAATTGCATTACTTTTAATGTCATGTCCGACAAAGGATTGTGGTGGGGTCAAAATCTACTATTTGAAAAGGTGGAGAAGTTGGAAACGTGGCTAGCCCATTTTGAGCAACATGTATAGTATACCTATCGTACCCCTCTCCCTCCAAGGACCAGGCCAGACAATCTTGCTTCCATCACTTCGGACGATTGAGCATGCTTATGAGTGTTCTTCTAGTTTTGTTGGTCTTTTTGTGCTTTTGGCCTATTAATCTTTGTATTGTTCCTTTAGTTTTGTTTTTGTTTCAGTCATATGATGTTAGCATTAGTCAACAAACCCGATCTGGGTGAGACTACTTGTACTTTGCTATCTATGTACCTTTCTTTGAATGGATGAATAGAATCTTGATTTACAAAAAAATTACTTATAATAGTTATAGATTAGAATAATAGAAAGTATAGTTTATCAATAAATTAAATACAGGTAAAAAGAATATAAAATTCAAATGTAAATACTAAGTGCAGATGTGTACTTATAATGATTATAGATTGGTTGGTAGGTGCAGCATATCAAAATAAAAATAAAAATTATATCAAAATAATTTAAATTTTATACTTATAATGATTATAGATTAGTTGGTAGGTGTCGGATATCAAAATAAAAATAAAAATTATATCAAAATAAGTTAAATTTTAATTTATGGTAATTTATAATGATTATGATTATAGATGGGTTGGTAGGTGGAGTATATCAAAATAATGACCATACGTCCAAAAAATTATAAAAATGATTTAAAATTTCATTTATGGTAGGAGGAAGGTGATTTGCTGGTTAGTTTTGTATAAATAAAAAATAACAATTTTTTAAATGAATAATAATATGGTACCAAACAAACAATCAAATTTTCATTTCAAAATTTCTATCTCTTTAGGAATATAAATATAGATGAATTAAAATTGAAATATTAATGGTGAATCTAAATGTGGCAACTTAAATTTTTTTTGGTTGAAGGGGGCGCTTCAAAACATGATCAATAAATGTACTTGAAATCCACATATGAAAATATAAAAACCTAAATGATGGAAGAGAAAAGACGATTACCCCGCAGTGGCTTCAGTACGTTGCTGAGGCGTGGCGTCTGGAGGAAGGCCTCTGTTATACACAGCAAATGTAAAAACAACTCCTAAATGACTGGAAACCAGCCTAAAAGGAGTCGTCAAGGCCCCTTTACCAGTCTCGCGCGCTCTCAAAATATTCTCTCGATCATGCTGCTCACAAAAGAAAACCAACACTTGTTATAACAAGACTGCATCAAAGGATTTCAGGACAAAAGAAAACCAACAATTGTTATAACAAGACTGCATCAAAGGATTTCATATAGCTTGTTGAGCTGCACATCCAAACAAGTACACAGCAATGTAGTTATCTGCAATATTTGCAATATTTTAAACTAGTATAGATTTATTTAAATATAGATGTAGAAGGATATAATTTTTTCAAGTGGAGAAAGATCTAATTTTTTCAAGGGTAAATTTTTTTATAAACTGGTATTTGAACAAAATTTCAATTTTGATGATGGACGGACAGCGTTACACATCATACTGGACTGGACTATAAAATGAACCTCTAAACTCAACAAGTAAAATAAGTGAAAAATCTGAATAAACTTAACATAGCTTTGAGTTTGCCCAGCACTGAAAAAGTTACAAGTTCATATACTCTTGAGAACAGTGACCAGCGGTTTGATCACTGTTTGACATTTTGGTCAAGAAACTATATCCACAAGATAGTCTTCAGTTTGATCTTAACTCCCTTGTAACTCTGCATCCACCCTTGCACAATACAACTCCACATTCACTTAGATGAGTTGATTTTTTACCCATGGCCTGAATATCTTCAGAATGCCCTGGTTAGGTAGACCACACTACATCTACAAATAGTTTGTTTGGAGCCCCATATTCACAAAGACATGGTCTTGGAGTAGTGGGTGTAAGCAGCTATAAAAAGCTAGGGTATCTCTGCAGATAGTTGATCAGAGTTTTAAGAACCTATTGTCTCTCTACCATGATCCATTTTATTCCTCTTTTACAAAGACAGCCATGTTCCATTGACTCTTATTTATGATGTTATAAATAATCTCAACTGTGTATTGGATATGTTGAATGGACCAACACATGTTCAAATAAGTCTGTATATGTAGTATAACCCCACTGTAAGGTTAGATTAACACATATCTTCATTTCACATGTAGCTTTCAAGAAATGTCATTTGGGCTTTTAAAAAGGGGAGTTTAGACCTTTAAAGAGGGAGGGCAGTCTCCAACTTGAAAACGTCCAGGTACATTGTATTTCTATATTACCCCCACACATATATATATAAATAAATAAATAAATAAAGTACAATGTACTAAACTCTAATAGTAATTTTACCTGCCCTGACATCATGTCCAGTGAAATGAGATAGGACACAGTCTCCTGAGAGAAAACAGTGGGCGCGTATTCCTCTTGTGGAGCCTGAGTCTCTTTCGTATTCATATGCTTTATGCTCCATCCCTGCTGCCTCTCAAACTCCTCCCGGTCTCTATGAAGAACTCGTGGAGCGTATGCCACGCCGCTCATTAGCGGTCTTTCAAAAGAAGTCCGGGCCGTGTATGCAGCAAAAACATCCTAAAAATATATAAAATATATCAGATAGAACTTTAAAAAGGGGAGATTTTATGAACTTGGAAACCATTTCAAGGGGTGAAAAGATAGGTTCGAAAATATTGCAGTTATTACAGAACATTACTAAGAAACTATTTCAAAAAATATTGCAGTTATTACAGAACATTACTAAGAAACTATTTCAAAAAATCACAAGGTCGTTTTCGAAAAACAAACAACTATTCCAAGACGCCATGGACTCTGAAATAATTTTCTTAAAGGAACCCATGCCGGACCTGATAGAGAGCAGAAGGTTTCATCTCGAGATGAAATGTGGAGACGAGGACCGTGAGGGCTTGGACGTGGTTCATGCTGGCAACAAACTGGTCCTGCAACATCCTAGCCCTCTCGTCGCACATATTGGCCAGAGTCTCCTGGCGGCGCCTGGAAGTCTCTCTGGTCATGGAATAGAAACTATAAATGGCCACGCTGCTTCCCAGTAGAACCCACACAATGACCGCCATTGTATTCCATCTCTCGCCAACGCGCTCGCTCAGAAATCCATCAATAGACTGCCATGACAAAAGCCCATGGATAACTCCAGTCCCTCCATTTCCAGTGGTCCTATGGCCTCCATGAGTGCCACCCCTCCAGCCCCCAGCGAGGAGCTTACTGCTCTCCTCCTTGGATTCTTGTTCCTGTGCTTGATGGATCTTTTTCCACTCTGCCCGACACATTCTCATTCGAATTCAGTCTTCAGACGGGGTTGGGTTCTTGGAGAGCTTAATCTTCTTCCCTCTTTCTGCAACTGCTGACAGGTCAAGAAGAGGAATAATGGATTGGATTGGTTTGAGGACATGAAAACAGGCCGGGAAGCAAACAAGTGTAGAAGAAAACAAGCATGGCATTTATCTCTTTAATCCCCCATACAAATTCTTGAGCACAAACAGTAGAAAGGTGATGAATATGAATATTCTCCATGCCCACCAGGGGCCGTTGGACGTACGAACAACCCAGGCGTTCAGACTTTGAAAAGATAGATATTGAAAATCTCTGGATTGGATAGAGGCCTCGTCAGACCAAACCTGACCACAGTTTTATCTTAACCCTCGGGTAAGTTCGGCACTGGTGTGGGGTCCAAAGCACGAGACAGATCTGGGAAGATCTGTGCCGTCCTCTTGACGCTGACGTGGTGGAGCATAGGACTGACAGGTCCTTTTGTATAATATTTGTCCGCCCCCGTTCTCCGTGTCCACGGGGGCGCACGTCGCTCTCGGTGGGGTAAATTGAGAAGAGAGAGGAGGGAGGAATGAGGGATGGGAATGATGACTGCGATGGGGACGGGGTTCGACAGCGACGTGAGGGTTGTTTTGTCACGCTGTCTGCCCCGGGCTCTTCCCCGGTCGCTTTCACAACGATCGTCCCGGAGATCTTGATTGCGACGCCACCGCTATTAACATTAATTAACATTGCTCTTGCGTATTTTGGTCGTCAGAACAGCAAACTTACTCAACAACGACTCTGCTCTGCTTCTGCTCCATTTTGCCTCTGCCTCTGCCTCTGACTTCTCGTCCTAGGGTGTGTATGAAGAGCCTAACTTTCTTGGCCACTTAGTGGGTCATCCCATCTAGTCTGTGTTGATGCAGTAGCTAATTTGGATCATAGTGTTGTTGACTTCGATGTTCATGGAGTTGACTCAATGTTCTAGGAAAAAATAAATAAAACAATAAAATAATGTTTTAGTAAAATATTTTTCCTTTTAAAAATAAATAACATTGGTGTATAAAATAAGGTTTTATTTAATTTTTTTTAAATAAAAATTAGTTGATAGCAATTTTTTTATCAAGGGACAAATGTATAGAAACAATTTTTTATGATTAAAATTTTATTAAACATAAAATAATAATGTTTTTTTAATTTATTTAAATTAGTATAGATTTATTTTAATTTATGATATATTTTAGATTTTGGTGATGAAACAAGCTACATGATTTGAAATGTTTAGACAAATAAATGTTGATATGATTTGCTTTAAAAATTTCTTTGCAAATAGGGATTAAATATTAAAGAGTTTAGATTTCTGTGATCCATACTTGATTGTTAGAGATTTCAGCAAAATCACATATTGATTCTCTATGTGATTTTGCTGAAATCTCTAACAATCAGGGATTAAATATATTAAAATGCAAAACCTCTTAAGACTTAACAAAACTAAAGTTAAAATAAATCTATAATAATTCTTAATAATATTATTTATCTCTGATTTCTACGGAAAGACTTTGCTTAATATTATTTATATTCCTATAAATTTCTCACATATATATATATATATATATATATATATATTATTTTTAGTTTCATTAAAATATAGATATGTTGACTTGGCATTTTTGTTTGACATATTTTATAATCCAAATTTTTAATGTAATATGAATAGCATATTTTATATATACAAAAAATAATTCATTGCCACTACTAAGTGTTTATTAAATACGAAAATTGAAATATAATGGTTAAGAATATGAACTTTTATTTAATTATATATATGAAAGGAATATACACATTCAATTCATTAAGTTAAAGTTAATCATGTCACTTGCACGGATTGAACTTACTCCAAGAAGATGTCACTTATTAGTCCCACGTGCCTAAAACAAACCCAATTGAATATGTGTATGTATTTGTGCGTTTATTAATTAAATGTATTAACCTTTTGTAGATTTATTAATTATATGTTTTGAAATATCACAATTAAAAATATAAATCATGATTATTTTATTTTATTTTGATATGATATGCATATTATGATTTTTTAAAATTTTATTAATAAAATTAAAATTACATTATAATAGATTGAATTTAATAAATTTATTATTTTCATTACTTTGTAATTTGAGGAACATTATATTTTTATTATTATTATTATTATTTAATTTAACATTTTATTTTATAAACATTATTGTGTTGTACTATGTTGTAGAGTATGGCTTTGCACAATTATAGCTTTTAAAAAAAATGTCAAATTTAAGAGAGAATCTAAACCTAGTACATGGTGGAGCAATTCCTCTATGATTTTATTCCATTCTAAGTTGACCTTGCCCAATTATGAATAAACCTAAATCTAAAAAAAATCAAATAGAGTTCTCATTAGGGAAGTTTGTCACAAGTTCAAACAAATATGTCACTTAATCTAGTCTTAAATATGGTAATTAATTTATTGAGTGTTCTCCTTTGGTTAAACTAAGTGTATACTCCAAGTTTAAGGTACAAATATGCCATTACCAATAAAATATTTCATCATCAATAAACTAAGTTAACGAAACAATTAACTTTTAGAAAAACGAAAGAAGGGAAAAAAATTTCAAACTAAATTTACAATAAAAAATTAAGTCTATGCAAATAAAATAAAATAAAAAGGATGACAATAATAATAATAATATCAAATAACAAACTAGTGTAGATGCACGTTAACCCTAATCTTTTAAGCATTGATAAGTGTGTGTTTTGATTCCTTTTTATCTTCTCTAAAAGATGGATATGCATTGGTGTAGTCTCAAATGTAGTATTTTATCTTTGTCAATCATATAATCATTTCATGTAGTGTAATTCACAATACAATAGTTAATTTTGTCACTTTCCTAGTTAACTTTAAATTTAGCGATTTATTGCAAGAGTATTGTCCCGTGTAGTCTTAATGGTAGTGGTAAACTTTTATTGTTGCTTAGTTAACTTCAAACATCGTCATCAAGTTTAATCTCGAATGTGAGAGTTAACTTTGTTGAACGGTTAAGATTTTCATATAGTCTAATTTACAACACAATGATTAACTTTTTTTGTTGCCTAATTAATTTTAGATACAAGAATTTGATTCATCTCAGCGTAATGGTTAACTCTCTTGGTCATCCTTGTATTACATTCAATGTAGTCTCAAGCGCAGTGGTTAACTTTGTCGGTTACTCAATTAACTTTGGATGGAATTGTCTGTTGGAGTAATTGTCGCACTCACCTCGTTGGGAATCAATTGTGTGGACTAAGTGCCACTCTGGGAGCATGGGACTAGCCGCCCACTCAAGGTAATGGTAAGGGTTTGGAATTTTACCGATGCCTATGAGTTTTGGAGTAATGAAAAACCCTATCATGGTATCAAATCCCTAGCCCATTTTCTATTCCATGAGTTGCATTTGAGGGGGGGTGTTGGAGTAATTGTCACACTCACCTAGTGTTACATTCAAAGTAGTCTTAAGCACGGTGGTTAAATTTGTTGGTTACTCACTTAACTTTGGATGGAATTGTCTGTTGGAGTAATTGTCACACTCACCTCATTTGGAATCAATTACATGGACTAACTATCGCCCTAGGAACATGGGAATAACTACACACTCAAGGAAATGGTAAGGGTTTGGAAGTTTACTAATGCCTATGGGTTTTGGTGTATCGGGAAACCCCAACATTGTCAATTTTGATCTCAAGTGTGGTAATTAACTTTACTCAATGTTTAGGTGATGTGTTTGGTCCAATCTAAGATGTGGTAATGGATTTTGTTAGTTGACCAAGTAAATTTGGATGTGGTTATTCAATTCTGTCTGAAATGTAGTGGTTAGCTTTGTTCATTACCCCATATAGTTAACTTCTAATGCATTTTTTCATTTTGGTCTTACATGCAATAACTACTTAATTGCTTAAGGACATGATTGTTGAGGTCAATATTTATTAGGCATCCCTTAAAATCTAGTCTTACATCTAGTGTCGTAGATGTAAGAGTTGGTAGTTAACTTTTTTGGCCACTAAAGCATTTACTAAAGTTGTTGTTCATTGTGCATTCATCAATTTTTTTGAACTTCTAATGTGGTAATCAAAGTTTTTTAATTAGTCTAGTCTTAGATGCAGTAGTTAAACTTTGTTGGACACCCAAGTATTACATCCAATGTAGTATAAGAGGTAGTATTCAACTCTATTGCATGCCTTGGCATTGTATATAGTGTAGTCTTAAATGTGTCCTATTCACTTAGTTTATTTTGGATGTGGTAATTTTGTCTACTCTTAAATGGGGTAGTTAACTTTTTTGGCCACTCAAAGCATTTCATCTCTATGGTTTAAATGTAGCGGTTAACTTCATTGGTCAATTCACCTAGTTATCTTTTCTAGTAATGATTTAGTTGGCTTTGTTGACCACCTCAAACGTTATCTTTGATAGTGATTTTTTTACTTTAGTCCCAAATGCAATGGTTAACTTTGTTTTTTGTCCCTCCAAGTTAACATATGATTGATGCTATAGTCAAGTTTTGTTGTGACCATTTAATCTATGTGGCAATTAACTTTGGATATAGTGGTTAACTTTATTGATTATCTAAGTGTCACATATATTATAATTGGTGGTTATTTGTCATTTGTAAAATGTGTTACTCTTCAATCCAATCTAATTTTGAATGTAGTGCTTAAAAATTGATTTTGTTTATTATCTAACTTATTTTAATGTTGATTTGGTAATTAACTTTCTTAACTCTTTACCTTTAAACATTTTTAAGATTATTTTAAAATGTTAAATAACACTTATCAAAATAAAATCCTAAAATCAATTATATAAAATTTCTTATTATTTATCTTTAATATCATATATATTAGATATTATTTATCTTTAATATCATATATATTAGATATGATATAAAGTATTAAAAAAATTATACTTATTTAAAATTTAAAAAAAAAAAAAAAAATATATATATATATATATATATATATTACAATTTCTACATTTTTCCAACATCTAAATAAATTCAAACCATAAAATTTCATCTAAAATAATATTTAGAATAATTAAAATTACATATTTACATTTTTTTATATCAAAAAAATCCTTAAAAATAATAAACAAAATAAAACATCTTATTTCATACTCATTAAATACCCATATCTTTTACTTTTGAAATTAATTAATAAAATGCAACAAGATATTTTCATCATTAATTTCATGTCCTTCACCCTAACTGGTAATATCACTTATAACCTGAGAGATTTGCAATGAACACTCAAAATCATTACAATTCCCTAACTGGTAATATCACTTATGACCTAAGAGATTTGCATTGCACACTCAAAATCATTTCAATTCACCTTGTCATAATTCTATTCTAGTACTGAATAATAATTTCCAAATCACCGACCCAAAATCAAAATAAACAAAAAGAATAACCCCACATAATAATTACCCATATAACAACAATAATAATAAGCTTGTTGCCAATAATACATTTATCAATTTTTTAAAGATACCCTATCACATTCCCCTTTTCCACTTGGTAGGATGTTATTTTATTTTCTCGCTTTGACCATAAAACACTTTTACAAAAGCATGCTTTGTGCACATCTTTTAATGACATCTGCTATCTATATGATGATGTTTCGTGCCTTGTGTAATTATTAAATTAAATACTATAATGAGCAAGATCTTAATTTAAGCATTATGGTTATTATTTATATATTGTATATTTAATTTTAAAAATGTGTTTTAATATTAATATCAGATATCTGATACAATAAAATTCAGTTATTTTTAATGAATAAGTATGAAACATTTACCCATGTCCCTTTCATCAATGATGAAAGCAAACAATAAAAGATTTGTTGAGATCAACTATAGAAATTCATATCAAAGACAATCTAATAAAATCATGTTCCTTGTCCTATACTGTGTCCTTGTCACTTGATTTTGAGATCAAAAGATTTGAGAACCTTTACATGGGCCTTCTTGCAATATATTGTTCTATTTTTTGTTTAGTCTATTGGTGTTGGATTGTACTAAAGCTAAAGCAAGGGATGCATTGGCATTGTACATCCATGGACTGAATATAGTAGAAAGTGTTAATTTCAATGGCAGTATCTAGTTGTTGGATTTTGTTCTTTACTATATATTTTATAAAATTAAATTGTTAGTTCCTGTTGTTTGTATTTTACCATTAATATTTATGGATATATAAAAATTAATATATTTTTAATTTATTAATTAATTAATAATACTTTGTTTTTATAATTTATGTTTTTTTCAAAGATTCTATCATGTAGTTAAGCTTTTTTAGAAAATTTAAAAGGAAAGTGACTAAATTCAAAAGTTTTTTTTAGAAAATTTAAAAGGAAAGTGACTAAATTCAAAATATTCTATAATAAATAATTTAAATTGAGGGAATACATTTTATTTTTTATTTTTTTAGAAGTTGATTTTTATTTACTGAAAGTAAAGCTTCAATAAAATATTTTAAATTGAGTGGAATATATTTTATTTTTTGTTTTTTTAGAAGTTGATTTTTATTTACTGAAAGTAAGGCTCCAATAAAATATTTTATGGACAATTAAAAGTTAATTAACATGAAGAAAGAGAGCCCTCAAACAGAGTGATAGGGAGGAGCGACAACATTGTGGTCAATACAATTAGTAATCATGTTAATCATCTACATCTTTTGAAGTGGACACACTTAGAGAACATAAATTATATAAAAGATGAGATTGGATCACACTAGTTAGGATTTACCTCTAAATGAAGGTGTGTTAGTGAATGATGAAGAGGGTAAGGTATTAAAGAGAGCAAGGGTTTTGGAAGATCACAACTCTTCACTATGGAAGTAGACTCATCCTAATGGTGACCCACATGATGAATCAAATGGATTATGATTATCTTCTAATTAAGCTTCATCTTCATAGTAAACACTCAAAGAACAAGGCAAACAAATGAATATTATGGATGTTAATGTCAAAGTAGTTGAAGGTTATGGGATTACGAAGTACCTATCAAGATTTGTGAAGTCAATAATTTGCAAAAATAAAGAGAAGGGGCAAGGCTAGACATATCATTAAAGGGAGGCCTCCCAAGCATAGGGTTTGTGGGGATAATTCCCCCAAAAGGACTCGCTCTAGGGATTGTATCTCATATTCCTTGTGCATAACTTAGAGGTTCACTAGTAGGAAAAATGATAGCACAATCCAAAACTTGGAATATTGAAGGATAAGGTTTATGCTAGAAGGGTTACCACCAACATTAAGCAAATTGACTAAGAAAATTGATGCTCATTGTTCCAAACCCAAAGTTGTCAAGGCGTAAAACTATGAAATACTCACTCACTCTCAACCTATATTGTCACACAAAGGAGATGATAACCTACTGCATGAACTTGGTCTTAGAGAAAAACAATGATGTCTTGAGCACCATCCTAGAAGAACTACATCGATTTAATAACAAGTGTTATTTCCTTTTAAATATTGTCCATGTATCGAAACAAGGTTGGAATACTACAAGGAACTAGGGATTGAGGGAAATACTAAAGAGAACCAAGCTAGAGTAAATTCTTAATAGCTAATCTCCCTTGTAGATTATGAAGCCAAGTATCAAGTTTTTATAGTTCACCTCGCTCTTCGGGATTCTAGTCTATATGTTCTTTACCTATTGTTATGGTAACATAGGATATGGGAGTCATAATACAAGTTAACTTTAGTATTGTGAAAAATGTACATGCTTTTCTTTTATGTTTGATCATTCTCAAGGATTTTCAAATTTTGAATAATGGACTGTTGAAGTTCTCAAGCTCAAAAGAACATTATCTAAGAAACCAATCGATATTTACTTAGTTGAATTCTCAGTTTACTTATAAATATATTCACGCACACAAATAGATCATTTGGCTTTTACTTATAAAGAAAAGTGAAGTATGTTAGTCTCTTTGTCATTGTTTCAAACAACAACAAAAAGCATTCGAGGATCAAAAGAGGTTGGACTATAAATGAATTTTTTTAGTTAATTTATTAGAGGATAATGATGGAGAATGCCATTAAATTTCACGGGTTCAGTAATTTCTTTCTTTTTTCTTCTTTTCTTTTTTTTTTTTTTTTTTTTTTTCTTCTTCTTCTTCTTCTTCTTTTTTTTTTTTTTTTTTCCCCGAGCCTAGGCTGGGGGACCATGGATGGAAGAACGATTTGGCCACCAATGTGATGTTATCACCAAGATTGTGCGAAGTTCAATTGAGTTTGGACGCCCCTTGAGATAGTTTAATTCCCTCAAAAATAACTCCCATCCTCAACCCCTCCCCATGAAATTTGAACCAATACCCTAATAAAAACTAAACTTCATATAAATCAAATAATCTACACCTATGAGAGAATTCAATACCATCAAAGTAATCTCAACCAACAAAAAGGTTATCACCATATTTATCATTTTTATCATTTCATATTTTTTATATACACATAAGTTTAATCCCTAATACTAAAAAAAAATGTTTTCTCAATAAATACATATAGGTTCTGACGTGTGTAGCATGCGAGTCTAGGAAAACGAATCCAAAGTTCAATGATGCCAATCGTATTGTTTGACTTTATCAGCACGATTGATAGTTTTAGTAAATAAAATCTCACTAGGTAGGGATGCGTTAAGTAGGCACTAACATGATTTGTAATGGTAATATATTCAATAATTAAATTTATTATATATATAGTTTTTAGTTAGAGTAATTGGCATGATAAAATTGATTATTATTCTGAGATTTTTCTGGGAATATAAGATTAACTACTCATTTAATGTAATGATAAGGATTTTGAAGTTAACTTCAACCTGGTATCAAAGTCTTGGCCCAAATTTAATTCCACCACTCACCTCATTCTAAATTGATCACATGGTACACTAAAATCTTAACAAATTTAGCCATATAATTTTTTACATGTTTCATTATTTAAAATACAATTTTAAGTTTTGTATCTTGAAATACTATTAAAACATTTTCATTATGTAAATTACAAAACTCAAATTTAAAATTTTAATAAATCTTTACTAAATTTTAAATAAAAATAACTAAAACATAAATATATATATATATATATATATAGATATATATATATAATTAAATCACATTTAAAATATTATTTAAATTAATACAACTTCACAAGCTTAAATATTTATCAATTGAAAATATTTTTTATTAAAAATATTAGAAACAACAAAATAGTTTGATTTTTTTATTAAATGCGCACATATATCCTCTATCAAATATTAAACTATTTTGACAAAATATCTATAAGTGATAATCTTATTAACTCCATTCCAATTATTAACTCCATTATTGTAATAAACTCCATTCCAATTAGTATAAAAAGTTAGATTAGAACATAAATTATTTGTTAGATAATTAGATATGGAATTTTTTTTTGGTTAACATTGTATTAATATGTGATTACAGTTTAGTTTTATTAACTCAAAAACTTTAAATACATAAAATAATTAAACATTAAAATTTAAAAACAAATATGCCATCATAGAACCAAATGGTTGGTTAATATGATCAATTAGAAATAGATGTTAATAATGTTTAAAAGATCAGTAAATAAATTTTTATATAATATTATATATATTTATGTATAAAATATTGATATAAAATTTCATGAAGAGGAGTTGAGAGTGGAAGCCATATAAGAAATATTAAAATTGTCTCACAAGGTGTCAAGGTTCAACCAAGCCTCCTACAATCCCAAGGACAACATCTTACAAATGGGCAATATTAGAGATGGCCCTAACTTAAGCTAAAATTTCTTGTATATAATGACTAATGATGAGTGCCTATTTAAGGGGAAAAGGATATTGTAAAGTTTAATATGATTATTTTAAATAAAATTATTGTTGTTGTTGTTGTTAAAATTTGGGGGTATTGGTAATAGAACGTATAATCGTTATCATCATTAAGGATTTGTTTGGGAGTGTCTTCCTTTATTGCTCTAGGATTGTCCATCGATAGAACATGATATAGACAAAGCTTCTTCTCCATGACTCCTCTTGGCCTGCATTCACTCTACCATGCCATTCAAAATCAAAACCAAGCAATTCAAATTCAAAACCAAAACCATTTTTAAAATCCATTAAATGAAATGCAAAGCATTTCATTAGATATAAGGCTAGAAGATGCTAATTCATCTAATAGTCGCACATGCCACCCCGCAATCGAAGGATTGAAGATGCCAAGTCATTGAACCTCGATGGAAATTCAATCTCCTTAAAGATGTGAAGAGGAAGAGGAACATCCAACGTGAGAATCTCCTTTAGGATATTGTAGTGGAGCTACTCGATACCTAAAACTCACCTTCTTGCTCTCCAAATACTCCTTAAATGTCGGTATATAATTAGAACATATAATCATTGTCTTCATCAAGGAATATATATATTAGCAATATATATGTATTAGTTTTGAGTGACTACTTAATCTCAATATCAAAGTTATTATAATAAAATTCATCGTATTACTTGTGGAAATTGAACCTCAATGGAGAGGATATCAATTGTTCCTCCCAATCAATTAATATATATATATATATATATATATATATATATATATATATATATATATATATATATAGATAGATATTCATCGTATTACTTGTGGAAATTGAGGTTCAATTTCCACAAGTAATATGATGAATATATATATATATTTGATATTGAGATTAAGTAGTCAAACAAAACTAATACATATATATTGCTAATAATATAACATTCTAATATGCAGCGTTGCTGCTTAGTACCTGCCTCTTATGCAAAAAGTAATTGATAGCAGAAGTATAAAAATTCCCCTCATGCCCATACATAAAGATCTTAAAAAAAATTAATTATTAAAACTTATGATTTGCAAGGTTCCATTTTGTAAGCGACATTATAATAGTTTAGATCTTTTTCAACTTTTGAATTTAGGTTTCTACTTTAGAATATTAAAAGAAAATTTTAAAATATTAAAACAAATAAAATTGTTAAAGTTTTTAAGTAGGAAATTTTTACAATTGAATTCACAAAGTTAAGATTCAGTAAGTGTTTAGTTAAAACAATAAAATTTCTATTTTGCATTAAAATCATTTATAACAAAAATTTACACAACAAATGGCATCAATTGGCTTTTGTTTGTTGTCTATATTCTTAAATAACTAATGCATCTACAAATGCTTATAAGTCTTTACCTTGCATTATTTGACAACTTGATATTTCAAGGCCTTATATGACTCCTACACAAGGTGCCCATAAAATCAAGGTAGCTATTAAAGTTAGGTAAAAATGTTTGAAAAAAACATTATATAATATGAACACATAGTTATTTATGAAAGGACATGTTGACTTAGAGACATACCAAAGAGCTATAAATATTTATAATGGAGGGGGCATTAATTTTTCTTATACTCCTTAAACGTCAGTATATAGTTAGAACATATAATCATCGTTTTCATCAAGGAATATATATATAAGGTTGTACTCGTGAACCATCCACCTAAGGCAAAATAGGCACAAGGAAAGAGAAATAGATTGGACCAACCCACAAAAACGAAACGGTCTCTGCGTAGGCAATCATCCATAGTATCAAAGAAAGTTTTTTCTTCTTTAGAAGACTTTCCAAGGGCTATAGTCATAGCGATCCTCCTATTTAGAGAGAGAGAGAGAGAGAGAGAGAGAGAGAGAGAGAGAGGTGACAATTGTTATCCTCTCCATTGAGGTTCAATTTCCATAAATAACATGATGAGTTTTATTATAATATCGTTGCTATTGAGATTAAGTAGTCACTCAAAACTAATACATATATATTGCTAATAATATAACTAGCATTTGCACCAGAAGGTCCAAAGAACCACCAATAATCTGTCCGGGTATTTTTATTGTTGGAAACAATTATTGCAGACATAGATGGAAAGACAACTTGTCACTTTTAAAACATTTGAAGTTCCTATTGTGTTACTATTGGGTATACCTTGACCATTTGAAGTTCATACTCGTGTACATTGAGCTCAAATTTTGCTGGTTTTGTTTCATTCAAATTTCCAGACAACCTACATACAGGTTGTTGCGGCAGCAAAGGAAAAAATCCTAGCCAGTACTGAAATTTTTGCAGAAGCTTATCTTATGAGACCGGTGCAACTTCAACGATATCTTTACATCAATGGTTGATTGGAAGATAAAATTATGTTGGACGGAATGAAGCTAGGCATAAACTTCCAGTTCCAGATTTTAAGATCAAGGCCTTATTCGTTAGTCACCTTTACAACATGATGTAAAAACATATTTTTTTACCATGAAAATTGCAGAGGAAGTTTAAAGGAGGACATATAACTTCAAATAATAATGAAAAAATGCCAATGACTAGTATTTGAAAGCTAACTTCATATTTTAAACATCCTTGCAGAGAAAGATAAGTGAAAATATGTGATCTAGTACCAAGTTCATTAAAGAAAACATCTGAAAACTGCAAATATACAGGGCTTTTAGAGTTTGTCCACAATCCACTGCAATTGCATTCCTCTGTATTGATTTTTTTAATGCCTAGAATATTTGGAACAATTTATGTCAACGAAACATCAAATCATGCCACATGCATCCAATGAGGTAACTAGGTCAATAAAGCTTCAACTACTTCAGAGCCAGAAATAGGATCACATCAAACTGAATCATCTGCCATGGAGACCACTAAGCTCAAACCTACGAGGAACCAGATGGAGCAAAATGAAAAAGGTTCATGTTCCAATTTCCGGTTAATTCTTGTATCATTCAGGTCACAACATCAAAAACTAATTTTCTTACACCTCCCACAACTCCCTTCTTTTAATCAAGATCTTGAAACCAGAGATAAAGCAAACACTTGGAATTTATGTCAAAATTCGACAACAGACAAGTAGTCACAAAGAAATAAATTTTAGTTTGAATTAAAAAGTTGCACTTCACCATGTTACCCTAGTATCAGAATTTCAGCTCAACTCTGTCTTTCATTCAGTTATAGTATGACACAAGTCTTACAACTACATGCATTGTTCAAAAGATTACAAATATCATATAAGGCTTGACATCTATATGTTGTAATGAAACTAGGATTTTATTTTTATTTTCTTCTGTGGCTTCCATGAAACACTTAACAAGAATATCAACATCAATATAATCCTTGTGAGCATGAACTTGCACCTGAAAACCATCCATATAACTGACAATAAACACTCCCAGCATCTGCAACAACAAATTCGTAATTTATATGAAGCCCAGAAAGAGATATGCACAGAGCACTTTGATTGCAATTATATAAAAAAAATTATGGGGACAACATAAGTAACCTATTTACTCACTTGAGGCAAGCTGGTTACAAAGAATGAAAAACATTTTATTGGATTCCCATATATTGCTACCTTCTCAATTGGGTCAATCATGTTTGATAACATCATTGTTGTATTGGATGGAGTGTTGTATAAATATATAGCCATTGCTTGTATCAAGCTGAGGATTAACAATCAATGACATTCAATCAATTTCATACTTTTATAATCGATCCATTGAGCGTACCATTACCTTTTCAACATTCCTAATCCATGTCTTTTCAACATTGTCAAGACATAGAACTTGTAATCCAACCATTGCTCTCGAGTTTATCATAGATAATGTTGTGAGTTTTGAGTTCTTTGATTGTGGTCACACGAATAGGAACAAAACGAAAGCTATTGAAACAATACTAAACAAAACCATTAGATTCCAATCCCAATCTACCTAATCACTCCAGTCAGCTTAACAAGTGGCCAAATAAATCATATTTAAATTTAATTTGTTATTCTTTGGTTTGAAACTGAAAACCTATTCAAATGTTTTTTATATCATCTGTTAGATCATGTATAAGATGAAATATTAGAAAAAATTAATGGACATGAGCGAAATCAACTATTTGAAAGGTTGCAATGAAACACACCAACATACATAGTATAAAATATGTCTAAAAAAACTTAACAAAATAATACCAAATGCAACAAAAATGTCATTACATTCAAAGGAGTAAGTTGCAACAAAAACATTGACCATATGAAAACTGCAAAGGAACTATCTTCTTCTTTGGCAGGGTATTAGCATTTCTGATCTCAAAGAAATTGGTTTGAATAGTTCTTTGAAGGGAAGATCACAAAAGCTAAAATTGGGTGTCATACCTGAGGGATAAAACTGCTTACTTGATTGTCTCAATCAACAGTCCAGTTGTGACTTAATACATTCTTATCAGGGTTGAACATGGTTCCATCTTGCATCAATAATAATGAATAGCTAAAGCTGAGTGTGATACCTCATAAACAAAAGTGCTACACTTTACTGTCTGAATCCATATTTACAATTGGTACTCATTCTTATCAGGATTGAACATGGTTCCATAATCCATTTTGCATTTATAAGCATGAAGAGACCAAAGTCATTTGCAACAAAACATGCACCATATCAAACCTGCAAAGGAAGTATTTTCTTCTTGGGGCATGATATTGGCATTTTTTGGCATGCAAATTTGGTGTGAATGGTCCTCTAATGGCCAAATTAGAAAAGTTAAAACTGAATGTGACACCTCATAGATAAAACTGATAACGGTTGGACATGGTTCCATCTTGCATAATTAAGGCCAAATCACAAAAGATGAAACTGAGTGTGATACCTCACATATAAAACTGATCAGGATTGAACATGGTTGCATGTTGCATTAATAATGAAGTAGCAAGAAAACAGGGAGAAGGTTGTCATTAGAAGCAAAACATGGGGAAATTTGGTTTGCATAGTCCTTTCATGGCTATATCACAAAAGCTAAAACTGACTATGATACGTCAGAAATACATTCAGAGTGTTGTGAAAGACTACAGAATTAAGTACTCATAGTAATCTTTGCAGCATATCCATGCAACAATATATTTTCAAGAAAGAGTACACATGTGCATAGAACCCTCTTAATTACCATTTAAAGTGAAATGTACAATAGAAGAGGTTCACTGGAAATGCATTCAGATTAATGGGTGGATAAGAAAATTGTTGGGTAGTATGCTCTGTTCCATATCAACTTCCACACTATAATTGTTGGCTATATTTGACATGAAAAAGCATACACACATATTTTATTCAATCATGCAAAAAAAAAAATTCAAATAGACAAGGAACCAGGGACAGTAGGGTAGTACAAATGTCCATGTAAGTATGGGAATTTTCTATATAAGTTACTATAAAGCGAGTAAAATTTGACAAAACAACATGTATTGTTTGCTATAAAAGCATAAGCATGTAGCAGACTGGCAAAAAAAAAGGTTGAAGTCCTTCAACCAAAGTGCATGTTGTTTTGTATGTTTTTTCCTGTAGGGAAAATTCCTAGTCGTAAATACAAGATGATGTGTGGCATATACAACACCATTTGATATTTATATTTGGGACGTGATCGAGATAATATACTCACAGTTTCCTGTTTGCATCCCTTTCATGTACATGGATGAGGACATGCATGAAATATTTAATCCTTTTAAGTAGTTAGAGAGTTGGATGCATCGAGTACAGTGGTGTTGTAGCGGCTACAACCACCCTCCATAATTTTTCCTTTGCTTCGTTTTGGAGCCTCCATTATAAACTACAACTCATCTCACACTCACTCAGGTACTTGTGCTTTGATTGAGCTTCATCCTTTGCATTATGGCTTGTGTTTTCTTACTTGGTTTACTGTCTAACCCACAAGTCGATCTCTTGACTTGGTTTCCACCCAGTTCTGGGCTTGCCTTAGAGAACTGCACAATCCTTGAGGGCAACCAACCTTTCTCTCGGGAATTGTGTAGTTCAAGCTGACAGTGAGCCTTCAACTCCAAAATTGCATAGAGCTAGTGGACAACTAGCCTTCAGTTGGGAAATTGCACAAAACATGAGAGGCAGCCTAAAGCCACTCAACCCAGAAATTGCGCAGGACCTCACTGTGCTCAAAGACTGCGCAGTGCATGAGCTAAAGAGTTGCCCAACCCTTCCCATAATTGTGTAATCTTTCTAGGCAATGCATGGTAGGTGCCCCACCCCAGTAAATAAATAAAACTAAAGGGAAAGAAGCACCACTAGGAAGAAGGGATCTATTATTAGTTTCTCGAAGGTGGCACATTGTTATCTTTAGAAGTTTCCGCCAAGTGTCACGTTTGTCCTCGATCTCAGGCATACACATCATAAATTCAAATTGGCTCAATTTTCTGTAATGGACGCCTCTAGAGCTCATTTGTGCATTCAATCATCAAGCTCTAGAATTCCCGAGGAGATTAAGGAACCTTCGAAGCATTGTCTTCGCTTTTTCATGTGAGTTTTGCTTTTATTTCCTTTTGTCGCTTTTTTCTATCACTTTTTGTTGTTTAGCTTGTGAGAGTGTTGTTTCACTTGTTTCCTTGAATGGTTGTTGGCATTTTAACCTGTTTTAGATTTTAAAAGTGTTGTTTCCATTTATAGATTGCCTTTCCCAAGTGTCGCATGAGTTTTCTTGTTTTTGAACCAACAGTCATTGTTGTGGCGACTCTCTTCACATGCTTTGTTGTTCTTCAGTTCTATCAATTGTTGCACTTGTTTCAAATTCATGCATCAACACTTAGTCAGATATGCACCCATCATCACATCATCCTTCATATATGCTTGATTTTCACACTCCCCATGGGCAGATTTGGGTCCCCTTGCCCGGATCTCACATTTCACTGCATGCACTACACAATCTAGGAACTCAAGGCCTCTGCCTTGGCTTATGGAATTATGAAAATCCTGTCCTGGGCTAGCTCCAACTACGCACTGCACAATTCCAGGAGCCAGTCTCCCAATTTGGCCACTGAGACTGCGCAATGCACAGTCTCTCCCAGGCCCTGGCCCAGACTGAACTGTGCATTGCATAGTTCCAGTCATCAAGCTTCCACACTGACTGCTGGGACTATGCAGTGCGCAGTTCCCACAGTCAGTCAGTCACCCCTATCAGTCAAAATTGCGCAATCCCTCTCATCAGATGCCCCAATTGCTACTTGATCATGTTATGAAGTTAGATTTCTAAGAGTTAATGTTTACTTTCCATGAGTGTCATTTTTGTCCCATAGGTACCACACTCATGAAGCACTTCTCTCCAGTAGTCATTGTACCATGGCACCAAAAGAGAACTGCTTCAGGAGAGACCACTGAAAGCAGTACTGGGGAAGCAGTTAAGAAAGCGCCAGTTAACTTGCTAATATATACGGAAAGTCAAAATTCAGAGAAAATAAGTCAACACTAACATGTCAGCGAGACCAGCAATAGTAGCAGAAGGCAACAATTCAGTACAAAATCAGGGAAAGAGGAAGTCGATGACATAATAGTGGGAGAATGAAGTTATAGAGTGGAAGCAGATTCAATCTTCATATAGACAGCTTTGGCAGCAGAAGAAAAAGGAAGCAGAGGACACAAACAGTAGAGCAGAGGAAGAGAGAAAAGCATATCTTACAGGCAGCAGAGCTGAGATCGCAGCAAGCAAAGTAAGAACCGAAGGAAGGATGGGATCTGAGGAGGAAATAACAAGAGAGAAACATAAGCAGGAAGAAGAACAGAGGTAAGGCGCAATGACAAAGCAAACAATGCCAATATAGGTTAATGAGCCGGAACATCCAGCAGTTGAGGAAGAAAGTGAACAGATGCAGGTTCCCTCACCAATGCTAAACAAAAGAACCAAGTCCAACTAGATATCAATGAGCACGTGGAGAAAGTAAGATGAGAGACCACCAAAGAAGACTTGGAGTTTAACGCACACAACATGCAGAAGTACATCGGTGGTCCTGTTGACGGTGATGGACCCGCCAACATTCAGGGGATCACCCCGGTATGAAGTACCAACTACACCTCACACCATTTGGTGTGGGAGTCCTGTCCGATATGATGACCCAGTTGCAATTGTCTTAAGGATTTGCATCAACTCTTTCTTGTCAGCACAGGCGAGTGGTTTGCTTTGTCTTTGAGAAGTGATATTCGTGTGCCTGGTCATTTCTAGTGTTACTTGTGTCAATGGTTCTTTCACTGTAAAGGGAGAGGGTGAGAGTGAGTCCCCAGTCGGTTGGGAGGAAGCTTCAACTTTGCTAGGAACACACAACACAACAGGACATGCATAACTTCTGGAGGAACAATCCACATGCGGCAGTCACAATACACAAGGGAAGATAACACGTACAACACTCAGCAGATGAGTCCGCACAAGTGCAATGGTTGTTACAACAAGTTTCATGTGAGAGGTTTGCCTGATGTCCTGGGAGGTAGCCACCACAGGGGAGACAACTTTAACATCATATACAACACATTTTCATTAACAGATTATGTATTAAAACAAGTGAAATAAGTTCAAGTGTTCAACACAGGTTAAAGCAACATGCATTACAAGTGTTCAAGATTAGTCTTACAACAATTATAATACATGTGTGAAAACATGTTGGCCTGTTAGTAGGCTTCTGAATTAAGCGAAAGTTCCAAGACACATCGTTACACCACACATCACTAACCTCGTGCGCGGGGTGTTGGAGCCACTACTTACTCCTCAAAGAAAAGATTATAGACTCTCTTGGCTATGTGGGAGAATCTGAGGTGAAAAGCCCTTTGCATGTACAGAGGGGGTACTTATAGCCAAGGGTGAAAATGACCCTTGTGACTATTCGACTATCCTCATGATTGTTTGACTTCCATGACTTTTCGACTTTACATGACTCTTTGTACAACGAGTGGGTCTCTTGGACTTCCATGTTACATTGAATTGATTGACAACATGGCCCATAGTAGAGATGTGGACAACATGACTCATGACACAACTCGACATGACAGTGCTTTGTGCTACTGCTGGAGTACATGTCGAGCCGCAGTTCTGTTGGGTGATGGTTGTCTTCATGGTGTGTTACATCTTCACCTACGCATTGCAAAGTGTGCAGAGTCTTCAATGGTCGTTGTTTAGTCAATTTAGTTTCCTAAATTGCTTTGCATAAATTATCAACCGAGGCTCGTAAGTTGATGAAGTGTAGTGCATTGTATGTGCTAGTTAACCCTTCTTACTTCGTTGTTTTGTATTTTTATATTGTTTTGTTTTGGGGGTTTCTTTGATTCCTAATGATGTACAGTTTGAATTATGAGAAACTGAGTCTAAATTTCGTAAAGGTGAACTAATCAAAATCTAAGTTAAAGGAAGGAAAAACAGAGCATCTATCCCATCTTGTCATTTAATCCTAAGTCAAAAATTAAAAGGTGAAGTTGTAAGTGTTAGAGTCGGTATTTTCAACCCTCCATCAGAGATCAAACCCTCTTGTTGCATTTCATATTAGGTGTCCCGCCCAGTCATTTGCATTCCATTAGGCACATGGATCATCTGACGGCAATGGTATTTCTTCAGTTTCCCTCATGTTATCTACCTGCTGGCTCATGTTTGTTCATTAAAAAAATATACAGTCTCCTTTTTATCCTGAAAATTACAAAGATTGTCTTTAGGGTTTTATGGTCAGTTAAGTCTAGGGTTTCATTAGGGTTTCGTCAAAAAATGTGTTAAATTGTCCAATAATTGCCAGCAGGCCATGAGGAGGTTTCAACATCAATAAATTGCATCGCCAAATGTTCAAAAATGTGTTTTTCCTCAAAACCTTGTTTTGACGAAAAACAGAGTATTTAGCTTTAATTGTTAAAAAAATCATGAAAATTTTGTTATCCTCATTGTAAATTCATTCATCTGCATCCTGGTTTCTTTCCTTAGCCTAGAAGCTCCAACACCTGCAAAAACAAACAAGCTCAGGTCATTAAATTCATCACAAAGTGAAAAAAGCAATGAAAAAGTTCAAAAACAGAGTTTAAAGATAAAGTCAAATCCAAAACATTATAAAAGTGGGTTTCATGAGCCAAAATTTCAAAAATATCTTTGTTTCTAAGCTATTCCTTCATGTGATAAGCTCATTGGCAAAAGAGAAGCAAGATAGAGCAAATTTGGTGAGCAAGTGAAAAGTTGGGTGAAAATCTCTGTAAGAATATCGGCGCGGCGCACTGGGCAAGAGGAGCGGCGCATACAGCCGGCGCGGCGCACTGGGCCTTAGCACTCAGTGCATTTTAACACGGGCGCGGCGCATTGGGCCTTAGCACTCAGTGCATTTTAACACGGGCGCGACGCACTGGTGGGGCGCGGCGCACATAGCCAAAGAGCCCGAAAAACTTCCAAACTCGCTCTAATCGCCCGAAATCGCTTGGAATGGTCTTGATACAAGTAGGTAGAATCTTCAAAGCTGTATTTCATCTAAGTTTGATGATGGTTTTATGGTGTGTTTTTTATGGTGCTTGTGAAAAGAAATCAAACCCTACTATTTAAAAAAAACTTGCTACCTAGGGTTTGAAAACCTATTTTGATACCAAGTTCATCATCCCTCCATTACTCCCCTATCCCATTTATCCCTGAATTTCATTGTTCCCTAAGTTCCTCCACCCCCCTAAATTCACTAATCCCCTATCCCAAGTTCCCTTTCCAAAAATCCTAATTGTAAAATCCCAAACCCTAACCCTATACAAAACTCCCATAATATCCCATTTTTCCCTAGCTAACTCTGTCCCAACAGTCCCTAAATTCCCATTATTTTTCCCTCTCCTAATAGTCCCTTGTTTCACTGTTTTCCCTTGGTAGCAGAGGTCAAACAATCATCAAAGGCAGTCCAACATAGTTTGACACATCAACACCTATTTCTCCAAGCCAATTTGTCTATCAGCAATTATGGCATCTGATCCTTCATATGATTATGAAGAAGAGACCCAAAGTGATTCACCCACAAAAGGACATGCACCCAAGAGGCCTCATAGAGGTGGCAGACATATCAGAGAAGAACCTACCACTCTTGCCGAGTTTCAGGCCTGCCCTCTTGCCATCTTTTGTTTCCAGCATCAGTCATGTTATGAATTTTGAGAAAAGGTTGCTAATATTCAGTTTCATCATGAGTTGGCCCGCTTATTTGTGTTGCATTTGCATGGTGATCAAGCCAATCTTGCTGGTGTTACTTTCACATTAACACCAGAAACCATTTCATTGGCAACCGGCATACCAAACATTGGAATAAGAGACAGAAGATTGACCAGCAACACTATGAACCATACATCAAACCTGGTTTTCTGAGGCAGCTCAAGAGAGTGTTTCCTTTTCGGTTTCTCAAGGATGAGTATGCTCCTTTAATGAAACTCATCATGAAGTATTTCACTTGTGAGGGCCGATTCTCTCGCTTGTATGCTTATCACATCAGGCTGCTGATGCATTTCACTCAGGTACAGATGATGAACATTCCTTATTTCATATGCCGAAACATAGAAAGGATGACCACTCTTGTGCAGCACAAGACCCCTCAGCAGCAGTTTAACAGTGTCTATCATTTTGCTCTCATCAAAATTGTGGTTGTTCATCAGCTTGGTTTACAGGGCATCACTTGGGATGACTTCATCTCTCGTGAGTTTTTCAGAGCTCAACAGGGACCTTTATAGGCTGGACATGAGACAGGTGGACCTTCTTATCAGCAGGGCCATAAGACTACTAGTATGTCGGTGTTCATCTCCTATCAAAGGGGCACTAGACGGTTGAATGCAGCAGCAAAGCGAGTGTTATCTCCACCCGGGGTGGAAGGGGCCTCGCTTCCTCCATCAGCACAGCAGGTTCAGGACCGAGGCAAGAGGCCTCTACAGGAGGAAGGACCATCAGGTGAGCGAGAGACTGATTTCATCCTCATTGAGGGTGATGATACTGACATGGGCCCATAAAGTGCAAAACTTAGACAGATCATCAAGGAGCAGCAGGCGGACATTGATGCCTTGTCCACCAACTTGGATAGAGCCCGGTGGACTATACAATATTTGGAGTAGAGGAACAAGCAGCTTGAGGATCAACAGGTGGTGATGGAGTTACAGAACATTCAGCAAAACCACCAAAGTGCCTGAAGGAGGAGGGTGGAGTTCACTTCCTTGGAGCAAGAGATCAATGCCGATAGGGAGTCATGGCTCGAAAGAGTCAATATCCACTTGGAGAGGAAGCTGGAGAAGGCAATAAATGAGAAGAATATGCTTAGAAACTTGTCATATCATTACTTGTCCCGAAACTTGGTGTGCCAAGCAAGAATCAGGAATTTGAAAGCAAAGCTAAAGAGAGCATCAAAGAGGAAAAAAGAGGATGAAGGACTTCAAATCTTGGCTGAGGCTTCCTTGGCCCATCACAGCACTTGATAGAGAAGACTCAGCCCAAATTTCAAGAAATTTGGAGCAATTTTTGCATTTTTGTAAATTTTTGGCACAAAAAATAGAGTTTTCCTCCCTATGCACCACGCCATGTGGCGCTCGCTTTTGCTAGAGGGCTCCAAATCACAAAAACTTTGCATTTCTAGATTTTTCATGAAAATTTATGCTTGCCTACCTATGGCCAAGAAATTTGGGCAGGTTTTGAGCCCTCAAAAGGTCAAAAAACACTCAAAAAATGACCTCACTGCCCCTATTTTGACACACAGGAAGTAGTGTTGGGAGAATGGACTTTTGGAGGGGCAAATGGAGGCCAAATTAAAAAATTCCACGTGGGTTGCAAAGTAGACAGGTAGACCTTTCTAGAAAGCACACCTGCAGCTCATTTGGACATCGGGAAGGCCTCCAAAAGAGGGTCCAAACAGGCGCTATGCATAGAGAATCAGGCATGACACATAGAGGAAAAATTGCCAGTTTGACTCTGTTTTGCTCTGTTTTTCACCCAGCTTCGCCTAGTTTGACTTTTTAACTTTGCTAATGGCAAATTTATGATGTAATGTGATGAAAATTGATGGATTATGATGTAAATATGTTGGATTTTCACTTGTTGAGGTAGATTCATCAGTTTAGAGGTTGTTTGAAACTGAATGAATCAGTTCCCTTGTTTTTAGAGGCATGCTGTTATCTTGCCTAGTTTCTAGTTCTCAGTTTAGAATCAGTTGGATCAGCTCCTAGACTCATGAGCTCGACCCCTAGAGGCAAGGATGAGCTATGTTTGTCTATATTATGTTATTTTTCAGTGATTAGCATGGTTGGACTCTTGAGAAAGCCTTGAGCTTCATTGTACATTCACTTTCAGTATTTTGGCTAAGGAATTGAGACCAGGATTTGCAGCACTCTTTGGGATTCATGTGGCAATTTGTATTGGTACAATGCTTCTCTTTGTAATTGTGAATTTTGTTTATGTATGCCATCATCTATCTTATTTCTTCTGAACTAAACAAACAAGAGTGTAAGTAGAATTCATTGAAAGTTCAATGCTCTACTTGAAGTTTGCTTTAGTTGTTTGATGTTTTTAGCTGTTTGGGGAGGATTCATGACCGCCCTTGCCATCTTCAGCACCTCACCTGTCTTTTCCCTCCATCACATTAAAATTTAAGTGCCAAAAACGATCACCTACCTTGCCCCATCGAGATCTCTGCAGAACTGAGCCTCAATCCCTGCACCCCAAAATGTGTCTTTCCCTCTGAGCCAACAAATCATAATTTTATCAAATCAAAGCCTTGTACTTCATACCTAGCCTAAAATAAGTTTTTATTTCAGTCATCTCAAGCTCCATCGACTATCTTTTTGCTGAGATTGACTCGGAGAGAGCCCTCTCCTGGTTGAGCGTGGTTTGATGTTGGCCCTGGATCTTACCTTTTCAGCCTGAGGTAAATCTAGGCCCTAACAGTAAGACAAATTGAAATCATTACAGAGAATGAAACTAACTGAAGTACTTCCAGCTGCCCAAACCTTCAATTTTGAAAGACAACTTTCTTGAGATGGCATACAAGCAACTTCCTGTATTGTGTGGTCCAAAGAACTAAGTAAAACATGTAGACAGTAACTGATTGGTTTCAATCCTTGTGTAAAATGAATGTTTAACCATTTAGTTTAGGATGGATATCAGCTTGAAATGGTGGTCAAAAACATTTATTCACACAGTGCATTGGCAATCTGAACTAGGAAATAAATAACCAACAAAACAATGAGTAAACTAATCAACAATGCATCCTTATTACTTTTCAACCTTACCTTGTTAAAACAAAACAAGTTTCATTTATGAAATAGATAGGAGAAACAAGACTGCACCATTGAATTCTAACATTATGCTACTGAATAGAATTAAAAGAAATCAAACTACAAGAAATCAACCTAAGTTACAAACACTGCTAAAAGCAAATGATGAAATTAAAACTGAACAAAAAACAAATGAAAAGAAAACCTCCTTCAGTGCAGGGGCCCTCTGCAACTGACTGGGTTGAGCTACCAACTAGTTGAAAATACTCTTTCAAATGATCACTTGGTCAAACACGGATTCATATTATTAACAAGAAAACAAGTTCCAAAATGACAGAGTTGTAAGTCTGAGCTTAATACATCCAAAAATTCAAACTTTTTCTCAGTTTTGTACAACTGATACTTAAAGAAATATTCCTAACTGTCTTTTGAGAGAATTTAGCTACAGGTGGTCTCCACGTATTACGACAGATCTGCGTAAATGGTTGATCAGCTACAGGTGACTTTAATTCAAGTAAGATGGTTGCATAAAACCGTTAACATCGGTGTCTAATCTGATTTAATGTTGCAACAAAACTGTCAGATTTATTAATTAGCCATGAAGAGTGGACACAGAGTCCTATTGCTCCTTGGTTTCTTCGTTTGACTCCACCTTTGACTGTGGTCTTGAGTTGGCTTTTTTATCGATCTGGGCTGGGTGACTAGGATAGGATCCATGTCGAGATGATTCCAGAGATTCCCATGTGGCTGGTTTCTTCGTTTGACACCTGTAACCTGTTCAACCATGGAAGTAGCTACGAAACACACGATTAGCTGCAGAATAGGTTGCGTTCCGTAGCTAATTTGCAAAAACTTATTTCAAATAGCAAAAACATAAAAGTATAACATGTCAATCATTTAATGTCTTCCTTGAGACAAAATCTATCATTTATCAGTGATGGGGATCTGTCTTTTATGGAAAACAAGAGAAAGAAGTGAGAAAAGTTGTCAAAGAGAGAGTAATTCTGAGGTCCAACATACCCCCACTGCAAAATCATTGCATGTCCCCATGCAATTTTTCCAAAACTGTGAACTCTTCTTTCCTATTGCATCTGCTCAGATACCTCTGCTAGTACATCTAACTTTCTTCTCTTGCTCCTCTTTGAAGTCACTACTCTCCTGGGTTTCTTTATGAGAAGTCTGTATTTAAGGTTGATGATTGTTTTGTTCAAGTTTATATTCTTCCTTTTCAACTTCCTATTCTTCTTGTACCATAGCCCTAGGTGCAGTATTGTATTGTCATGAATGGCTTTATCCAATTTTTTCCAAAACTGTGAACTCTTCTTTCCTATTGCATCTTCTCAGATACCTCTGCTAGTACATCTAACTTTCTTCTCTTGCTCCTCTTTGAAGTCACTACTCTCCTGGGTTTCTTTATGAGAAGTCTGTATTTAAGGTTGATGATTGTTTTGTTCAAGTTTATATTCTTCCTTTTCAACTTCCTATTCTTCTTGTACCATAGCCCTAGGTGCAGTATTGTATTGTCATGAATGGCTTTATCCAATTTGCTTTGTTCCTTCAGGGTTTCATTTTCTTTCTTGATATGTCTGTTCAATATCTCTAACTCATAGATTTCCTGTTTGAGAGAGTCAGTCAGAGGTTCTTGTGGATTGACAAGTTGTTTTGGATTGGCTGAGGATCCTGGATCCATTGAGGCACTTTTCTTTTCCAGTGATTCTATGTAATCATAAATTTGTTGCTGCACTGGGTCTATGCCTGGGGATCCTCTATTGGGGCTACCTTCAAAATACTGTTTAGGAGAGTTTTGAGGACTATATGTAAATGGAACATTTTCAGGAGATGGTATTAGGGTTTCTTCTTCTAGATTTATGAACTCTGTTCCCTTTGATGATACCTTCTTTACCATACCTCGGAGTCTAGAGCTCCTTCTAAGTTGTAGGGGGTTTATGTTCTCCTCCTTTGTACCCTTTTTCTCCTTTCCTATCTTTTCCTTCCTCTTGATTTGTTTCCTAATCTCTGTCAATTTTTTAGATATTATTTGTTCATCATCTTGTTGTAATGAAGATTCAGGTTTGTTCTCAGTAATTCCACTAGCTTTCTTTTTTATCTTTCCTTTTTGCTTGATCTGCTCCCTGATCTCTATCTCAGAGACTGGCTCTTCATCATTTTTCTATGTGGAGGACTCAGGTTTGCTTTGAATGGTCATACTGGTCTTTTTCCTCTTACTCCTTCTGACATTACCCTCTTCAGGTGATTTTGGTGTCTCTTGGAAATAGTTTCTTATCAAGAAGTTTTCCCAAGTATCTCCTATTCTTTTCAGATGATACTCAACCAGTATTTTTACCAACCCATGATGGTACATAGTTGTGTCTATGAATTCTATTTTCTTCTGTACATTTGAAGCCATCCTCCTTAGACTGTTTAGAAGGAAGAAAGGGAGGTTGATGTTTCCATTTTCTAGAAAGTTCATCAATAAACGTATATGATAAACATACATGCATCCGAATCTTCCCTCACAGGTAATAAATTTTTGTAATATCAAAAGCATGCTTCTCCATTTATTTTTAAGTGCTGAAATAGGAATTCCTTTTCTAAACACAATGACATCCATACCTGGGTTCCTGAGGATTACCTTCCATGATTCACTGTGAAATTCTTTGTTTTTGAACCATCTCTCACCAAGTCTTGGCAGTTCTATAGCCTCTGCTATGTAAGATTCTGTTACTGCAAACTTAATGTCTCCAATCTCTACTTCTATACCATCGAATGATCTAGCAAAAGATTTTGTGATCTCCTTGTGATATCCATCAAAATTTTCAATGAAATTGAGCCATCCAGTCTTCTGCAACATCTCCTTGAGTTTTGGGTATCCTTCCATAAACTTTGCCCCTACGGGCTCTGCCTTGACAACGAGTCCCATGGTCTCTGTTTCGTAGAATTTTCTAACCTTCAAAATTACTTTCATGGTCTATGAAATGGACTGACTATGGGTATGGTGAAAAATAACTATGGGGTTGCATGGAATAAGTAGACGGTGAGGGTTTGGAGAGATGTGAATAAGTTGGTCACATCGTAGTTTTGACCGTTAACAGATGGAGTTATTAAAGACCGTTTAAGTACAAAGTAGCGGAGGTGTGGTATGATGAAATCATTATAGACCATTTGGTATCGAATGTGGAAGATGTGGCGGAGATGTGGTATCATGAAGTGGCAATCAAATCAAATAATGACTTGTTAAGGAGACATATGATCATTCATATTATACATGAATTATGTTTATGACTTGCTGTTTGAAATAAATTTGCATTTTACCTTTAGAACTTAACCTTTTGCTTGATAATTCTTTTGGTGTTGATCCGTAGGTACTTTGAGCATGGTTGATCTCCAAAACTTGATTCTTCAATTTCCCTGCATTCATGATTTATTTGTAAGCTGTACAATTGTGCCAGAGCTGATAAGTAAATTGTAGCTGCAGAATTAGATTAGCTGCGGAATGGAATCAGTTGCAGAATGTGAAAAGAAGGAAAAGTGAAATATGGCTTATGAAATATGGATGTAAAAATAAAATGGAAATGAGTTATGACAGTGAGATGGAATGAGATGTAAGATAAAATGAAAAATAGGGTGAAATGGGGTAAAACTGTAAGAAGATAAAATGTAAATGAAATATGACAGTGAGATGAAGTGGAACTGTAGAAAAAAATGAAGACAGAATGAGATGGAATGAGATGATGAATTTGCAGACTCTAAACTATAAATGAATGTAGCTTTTTGTCACTACTTATTACAGAAAGGAAATGGAAAATATAGGATGTCAAAAATCTCTGATTTTCACCCTGTATTTTCTGTATAAGGATGCCAATCAATGATTGGTTTTCAACCTCATACAATTTTATTATTATTATTATTATTATTTTTTATTTTTTTTTATCAGGAAAAATAAAGACTAAGTTAGTGGAGAAGAAGAATTCTTCTTCACTAGCTTCATTTCAGAGTTATCCTGGAAAATCTTAATGAACTCCTCTCTTGAAACTGGTTTTTGATATATCTTCAACCGATGACCATTCACAAGAAGAGGTATTTTGCTTCCATCTATTGTCCTTATCTGATCCAAAATGGATCCTAAAAACCCTCTAAGTCTGCAAAAATCAAAACTATCGCATAAGGAAAAACCTTACAAAAGGCGGAAAACACTATCCGGAGAGAAAAACAAGAAGAAATGGCCAAAAACAAAGTTATTGGGGGCTTAAACAACTTTGCACAGGAGCTGTCAGATTTGGCCGATCAACGTCCAGATCTGATCAGCATATCGCAATCGGTGGTGGCAAGTGAAGGTTATCGGAGGCGGCTTTACAAGAAGTGCGATAACGATCATCGCGATTAAACGAGAGCCGTTGATCTATGTGCGCAGATCAATAGCTCAGATTCAATCAGGCTATCGCATGGCTAATATATATATATATATATATATCTATATATATATATATATATATATATATATATATATATATATATATATATATATATATATATATATATATATATATATATATATATATAGAGAGAGAGAGAGAGAGAGAGAGAGAGAGAGAGAGAGAGAGAGAGAGAGAGAGAGAGAGATGGACTTAACTGCGGCTCGAAGGATCAGTGATATGCGATTGTGATATCGCAATATCTCATCGGAGCAATGCAAAGGATCTGGGCCGATAACGAATGCGACTGCGATAGCCGGACCCGATAAGATTATAGATGATATTTGATATATTTTGAGATCCAGAAACAGGGCTTTTTCTATGTAAATTCGCATTTTTGTTAAATAAACGAAAAAAAAAGAAGGAAATGCGAATAAAGCGATAAAACGAACCCGAAAGGGTTTATACATGCAAATATATATATTTTGAGTTCCGTAATGAGCAAGATTTTGGGCGGGCCTTAGGCGGTAAGTGGTATTTGACGGGCTCCGCCCGATCCCATATACTGGCCGCCACGTGGCCAGGAGCCGGAGAGAGAAAACCACCATTTTCAGGCGGTTAATCCCCATACACATAAGCCACCAGAAATGAAACTCAACTATTGGATCAAGATCACGCAGATCAACGGTGGATATGCGATAGTAATATAAAGATGGACCCGATGGAGTTATAAGGTGGAATTGATAATATTTCAGGTCCGATAGAATGCGTTTGGGCAGATTTTCCCATGTTTTTGTGTATTTATCTGTGTAAACAGAGAATGACTATTTTGAGGATTTCAAAGGCGCCAATGGTCCTTCCGTTACAAAACAGGTGGCCACCATCCCTGAAGGCGTTTAGCAATGATTGCTAATGCTTAGAGGGGGATTTGAGCGGACAGAGGCCGGGAGCTAGAGAGCCCAGAAGAGGAAACGAACATACAACATCGATTGGCTTAAAATCCATAGAATGACAGAGACAGAGGCAAGCAGTGTTGAGACAGAGAGAAGACAGAGACAGAAAGCGAGAGGGAGAGTCTGTGTACTTAGTAAGACTTGAGGGATTCAAGCAAACCCCTATTATTTGTTCCTATTATGTTGAGACTCAATTTGAGCTCACATTTTGTAAAACTTTGCTCTTGAAGACATAATAGAGAGGTCACCACTGAAGGCTAGACCAGGAGACGTAGCCTAGGAGTTTTGGGTGAACTCCATATTAAACTTGTTGTGTTATGTGTGTTTGTCTATTATGTTTCTTTAACTGCTTCATTGTCTATATTATTCGCAATCTTATCGATCCGTTGCACTAAGTAATATAGGCCAATCCATGCACATAAGTCTGTAATACCTTAATGTTAGTCTAAGATCTCATTTTCAGATCAAGTGGTATCAGAGCTTTAGGTTTGCTAAGGTTAGACAAGCTTGTGCTGGATTTTTTGAATGCTAACTAGGTCAAAGCTCAAACAGAGAAAAGGAGAACTTGTTGAGGCCAATCCAAAAATTGGAAGAGTCTATCTTGGAAGGAAAATGGTAGAAGAGATTCCCTTGGGATCAGAACCTCAGTTCATGGATAGTTTCATGACCATGAGAGCCATGGTGGAAGAGATGTATTGAGAATTTAAGAAAGGCTGAGGTGAAAGCACTTCAGCATCTCAAACAGAAAATGGAGTAGAGGAACCTCTCCTAGATGGCCATCGAGAAGGCAAAGGAAAAGAAGAGAGGACTTCTCCACCATCTACTCCATCATCACCATCCTCATCATCTTCTTCACATAAAATTAGCCCTGAAAAGAAAAAGAAGAAAATTGTTGTGATTAAATTAGATGTGAAATTTGATTTTCCAATTTATGATGGTGAATTAAATGCAGAAAAGCTAGATAACTGTATTAGATAGATTGATGTATATTGTAGGGTGCAGAACATTAATTCAGAAAGGAGAAAGATTCAGCTAGCTAGCCTTTGCCTTGGAGGAACTGCACCAGTGTGGTGGGAAGGTAGGATACAAGTTGATTTGAAGAACATGGTAAAATTCTTTCTAGCTAGAATGAATTTGTTTTTGCCATTAAAAAACAATTCTATACACTAGCTTATATGCAGCAAGCAATGATGAGTTGGAAAACTCTTCGCCAATTAAAGGGCCAAAGTGTACATAGCTATACCCAGGAATTTAGAAAAAGAGCTTTAACTCTAGGCATTTCTCTAGACTCACCTGAAACTTTGCTAAAGTATATAGGTGGTCTGCATAACTATTTGAGGCACACCATTCTCATGTTTAACCCCACTAGCCTAGATGATGTATTAGTTCAGGCTACACATCCAGAGGCTAGAGGCAAGAATGTGAACCCAGAGATTGGGGGATCATCAAAACCATCTGCTAGCAAGAACAAGGAAAAGAGGAAGCAGAAATGGAAGGAAAGGAAGGAAAATGTTGTACAGAAAGACAAAACTTCATGCACTCACTGCAAGAAGGACGGACACGATGATGAACACTGCTGGTATTTGCATCCGGAGCTGAAACCAAGAAGTTTGGTGGTAAGAAGAAGAAGACTGTTGCTGCTATTCAGAAAGACTTGGGGTCAGACTCAGGCAATGAAACAGTAGTCACAGCCACATGTATAAAGGTAAGAATTATGAAGCATCTACAAGTAATTCTGCACAATCTATTGATAATGAAGATAATGAGAGGAAAAGGCATGAGCTTTTTCATATTAGAGTTATTTCCAAGCACCAAAAGATTAATACTTTATTTGATAGTGGTTCACAAGTAAACTTGATTTTTGAACCAATTGTAAAGAAGTTGGGCTTACTAACAACACCTCACAAGAAGCCATATCCATTAGGTTGGGTATGTGATAAAGCAAAGCTACAAGTGACTAGACAATGTAAACTTAGGTTTGCTATTGGGTCAAATTGTGTAGATGAGGTTGAGTTAGATGTAGTTCCCTTGGATATATGTGGTATTGTTTTAGGAAGTCCTTACTTGTATGATAGAAAAGCCATTTTCTATAGAAATGAAAATAAGTATCAACTCACAAAAGATGGAATAGAATATATTGTAAGAGCTCATCAGCTCAAAAATAACTACACTCTCATAAACTTAGGGCAGATGAAAAGAATTGTACATGATATTCATTTGCAGCAAGATGCTCCATTGCCTAACATGCGAATCTCCAATCATGTTGGTGAGAAATAAATATGGTTCGTGGAGGATATGCATTGATTACAAAGCACTGAGTAAAATAATGATCAAGAATTGTTATCCTCTTCCTCGCATTGATGATCTATTAGATCAGCTGAAAGAAGTTGTTTACTTTTCCAAGTTGGATTTGCGTAGTGGCTATCATCAGGTCAGAGTTGCAGAACAAGATGCATGGAAGACTGCTTTCAAAACAAAACAAGGGCTGTATGAATGGCTGGTTATGACTTTTGGCTTAACTAATGCTCCTGCCACTTTCATGAGATTTATGAATGATGTACTCAGACCTTTTATTGATGATTTTGTAATTGTATATTTAGATGACATTCTTGTTTTCAGTAAAACATGGGAAGAACATTTGAAGCATGTAAAGCAGACTCTAGATGTTTTGAAAAGAGAAAATATCTATGTGAAATTATAAAAATGTGAATTTGGCAAAACATCTTTAAATTATTTGGGTCATATTATAGGGGGTGGTGAATTGAAGATAGATCCCTCTAAGGTTGGGGTCATTGTGAATCGGCCTAAACCCAAATCTGCTACAGAAGTTAGGAGTGTCCTAGGAGCAACAAAATATTGGAGAAATTTTATTGCTAACTTTTCCTTGATTGCAGCTCCCTTACATGCTTTAATAGGATTGAACAAGGTGTTTCAGTGGGGAGGCAAACAACAGAATGCCTTCGACACCTTGAAAGAAAAAATTAGTACAACACCAGTACTAGCATTGCCAGATATTCAAAGACCATTTGAGATTGAAACAGATGCCAGTGACTATGCCATGGGAGCAGTGTTGATGCAACACGGTAAACCCATATGTTATCATTTTGAGACATTTACATCTGCAATAGTTAATTATCCCACATATGATAAAGAATTGTATGCATTAGTACAAAGTGTGAAAAGGTGGAAACATTACCTAATGGGCAAAGAAACAATTATACATACATATCATCAACCACTTCAATATTTGCACTCACAAACTAAATTGTAGCAATCAAGACACTATAGGTGGATGGGTTTTCTACAACAATTTCATCTTGTCATCAGATATAAGAAGGGCATACATAATAAAGTTGCAGATATGTTATCAAGACCAATCATAAATGCATCTACTATACTTAAGCATAATTCAGTATTGCATGAAAGCTACATTGAACAATATGCTCAAGATGTAGATTTTAAAGATGCATATGCAACTTTAAGCCAGGGCAAACAAGTAGAAGAATTGGATTATCATGTTAAGGACCAACTCTTATATCATTTGGGAAAATTATGCATTCCTCAAACTGAAAGAGTTAACATAATCCGAGAAGCACACACTTCTCTAATATCAAGTCATTTTGGTGTAAGTAAAACAGTTGCACAGTTGCAAAGGTTCTGTTATTGGCCAAGAATGCATGAAACAATTTCTAGATATATTAAAGGGTGTACCATGTGTGCTACAAGCAAGTCTAGTAATAGAAAATTAAGCTTGTACACTCTACTCCCAGTTCCCTCTCGTCCTTGGAAAAGTGTTTCCATGGACTTTGTTGGGGCTGCCAAAATCTAGAAAAGGTCATGATTATTTATATGTTATTGTGGACAGGTTCAGCAAAATGTGTATTTTAATACCTTGTAACAAGCAGATTACAGCTGAACAAATAGCAAAGTTGTTCTTTCAGCATGTATGGGTTCATTTTGGGTTACCCACTTCCATTGTATCTGATCGAGATTCTCGATTTGTTGGGAAGTTTTGGTCAAGTCTATGGGAGTTAATGGACACCAGATTGAAGAAGAGCACAACATTTCATCCACAAACAGATGGTCAAACAGAGGTGGTCAATAGGACAGTGATCCAGTTGCTCAGAGGCTATTGCAGCAAGCATCCCAAGCTTTGGGATGAACATTTGTGTTATGTGCAACATGCTTACAACCGTGCTAAGCACTCTTCTACATAGAGATCTCCTTTTGAGACTTGTTTTGGTTTTACACCAAGGTCTCCCTTGGATTTTGTCTATGGAAAAGACATAGCAGTTGATGGACACAACGATGTGGACAAAGCAACCAAGTTTAGTGAACAGATCCAAGAAATTCACCAGGCAGTGCAGGAACAGCTGGAAAGAAGCCAGGCCAAGTACAAGGCAAGGCAGGACAAGCATCGAATTGAGCATAGCTTCCAAGTTGGTGATCAAGTCTGGCTGTACATCAGCAAAGACATAATGCAAGGTGAAGGAAAGAAGCTGAAGCCAATAAGGTATGGGCTTTTCAAGATACTTGAGAAAATTGGTGAAAATGCTTTCCGCCTTGATTTGCCAGCTTATATGCATATCTATTTAGTCATTAATACAGAGAACTTGAGACTATATGAACCTTCATTGATTGAAGATCCCGAAGAGCAAATTCAGTTGCCTTCTATTGATGATTTGTTGCTTGAATATCTCAATGAGTTGCAGGAAGATACAGTTCTAAACAGGAAGGTGAGAACTACGCGCAGAGGGGATGTTGAGGTCTTGAGAATTGGACACAAAGGTTCAAAACCAAGCAGTGCAAGATGGATAGAGATTGGACAAGTGAGGAAGCCGTATCCTCACTTGATCGATGTTTAAAAACCAACTTTTGGTGGTCCAAATGCTTTTTCAGTGGGAAGGTGTGATCCAAAATGGATCCTAAAAACCCTCTAAGTCTTCAAAAATCAAAGCTATCGCATAAGGAAAAACCTTACAAAAGGCGGAAAACACTATCGGGAGAGAAAAACAAGAAGAAATGGCAAAAAACAGAGTTATCAGGGGCTTAAAAAACTTTGCATAGGAGCCGTCAGATCTGGCCGATCAACAGCCCAGATCCGATTGGCATATCGCAATCGGCGGTGGCAAGCGAAGGTTATGGGAGGCGGATTTACGGGAAGTGTGATAGCGATCAGTGATATGTGATATCGCAATATCGCATCGGAGCAATGCAAAGGATCAGGGCCGATAACGAATGTGACTGCGATAGCCGGACTCGATAAGATTATAGATGATATTTGATATATTTTGAGATCCGGAAACAAGGCTTTTTCTATGTAAATTCGTGTTTTCGTTAAATAAACGAAAAACAAAGGAAATGCGAATAAAGTGATAAAACGGACCCGAAAGGGTTTATACATGCAGATATATATATTTTGAGTTTCGTAATGAGTGGGATTTCGGGCGGGCCTTAGGCGGTAAGTGGTATTGGATGGGCTCCGCCCGATCCCATATACTGGCCGCCACGTGGCCAGGTGCCAGAGAGAGAAAACCACCCTTTTCAGGTGGTTAATCCCCGTACGATTAAGCCTCCTAAAATGAATCTCAACCGTTGGATCAGGATCACTCAGATCAACGGTGCATATGCGATAGTAATATAAAGACGGACCCGATGGAGTTATAAGGCGGAATTGATAATATTTCAGGTCTGATAGACTGCGTTTGGGCGGATTTTCCCGTGTTTTCGTGTATTTCTCTATGTAGACAGAGAAAGAATATTATGAGGATTTCAAAGGCGCCGATGGTCCTTCCGTTACAGAACAGGTGGCCACCATCCCTGAAGGCGTTTAGCAATTATTGCTAACGCTCAGAGGGGGATTTGAGCAGACAGAGGCCAGGAGCCAGAGAGCCCAGAAGAGGAAACGAATAGCCGATTGGCTTAAAAGCCACAGAATGATAGAGATAGAGGCAAGAAATGCTGAGACAGAGAGAAGAAAGAGACAGAAAGCGAGAGAGAGACTCTGTGTACTCAGTAAGACTTGATGGATTCAAGCAAACCTCTATTATTTGTTCCTGTTATGTTGAGACTCAATTTAAGCTCACATTTTGTAAAACTCTGCTCTTGAAGACATAATAGAGAGGTCACCACTGAAGGCTAAACCAGGAGATGTAGCCCAGGAGTTTTGGGTGAACTCCATATTAAACTTGTTGCGTTATGTGTGTTTGTCTATTATGTTCCTTTAACTGCTTCATTATCTATATTATTCGCAATCTTATCGATTCGTTGCACTAAGTAATATAGGCCAATCCATGCACATAAGTCTGTAATACCTTAATGTTAGTCTAAGATCTCATTTTCAGATCATTATCTTTACTGCTCCGTTATTAAAGACTTCTTCAATCTCATATGGCCCAAGCTAATTTGAAACTTCCCTTGAAAATCTTTGAACTTTGAATCGAACAACAGTGCCCAATCTCCTGCTTGAAACTTCTTCTCCTTAATATATTTATCATGCCATTTAGCCCTCTGTTGTTGGACTATACTGGTTCTTTGGACTGCATCTTGCCTGATTTCATCAAGTTCATTGAGTTGCTCCAATCTATGTTTATGTGCCTTTGATAAATCCAATCCCAATTGGACTGCCATCTTGAAGGTTTTAATTTGAAACTCTATAGGGAACAGGGCTTGTTTCCCATAAACAAGTTCATAGGGCGTATGTCCCATTGTGTTCCTCCATGTAGTTCTATAGGCCCATAAGGCTTCAGGAAGCCTTTCTGCCCAATCTCTTCTATGTAGATGCACAGTCTTAGTGAGAATTCCTTCAATCACCTTATTTGTAGATTCAACTTGACCATTTGCTTGTGGATGATAGGGAGTAGATTTCCTATGTTTGATCTTGTAATCTTCCACAAGACCCTTCACCATTTTAGATGTAAATTGAGATCCATGATCTGTCACAATTTCTCTTGGAACACCAAAACAAGTGAAGATGTCCTCAAAAAGAAAATTAACTACAGATTTTTCATTAGCAAAAGGTAATGCTTTGGCCTCTACCCATTTAGTGACATAATCAGTGCATACCAATATATACTTCTTTTGCTTAGATGAAGGATTAATTGGCCCAACAAAATCTAAGGCCCATTTTTCAAAAGGTTCAGTGAGTACCTGAATTTATAGTGGCATTTCATTTGAAGGAGTGGGTTTCCCTACCCTCTGGCAGCTGTCACACCTCCTAACATATTCTTTGGCATATTTGAAGATGGATGGCCAATAGTATCCTAAAGAAAGGATTTTATAGGCTGTCCTCTTGTCAGCAAAGTGTCCACCACACGGCTCATCATGACATGCCTTAAGAATCTCAGGCATTTCATCTTCCCTAACACATCTTCTAATCATAAGATCTGGGCCTGTTTTATACAATTCATTAGTGATCCATAAGTATCTTGAACTTATCTGAATGATTTTTCTTTTTTTCTCTAGGAAACAAATGTGAAGGTAATTTCCTTGTGACTAAGTAATTAGCAATATCTGCAAACCAAGGAGTTTGAGTAGTCACTGCAAAAAGATATTCATCAGGAAACTTATCTTCAACCGGAGTGTCATCTTTGATATTTTGAATTATGGACATGAAATCAGCACTGTGTTTTGTTTTCCAGGTCTATCTAGCACATTAATATTGAATTTTTGCAAGAGTAAAATCCATCTTGTAACTTTACCATTAGTAATAGGTTTATTCATTAAATATCTAATTGCAGAGTGATCTGTATGAACAAAGGTTCCATAGCCTGTTATATAATGTCTAAACTTGTTGATTGCATGAACAACAGCTAAAACTTCCTTTTTAGTTACAATATAGTTCAACTCAGTGGGAATCAAATCCTTACTTGTATAGTAGATGGCATAGGGAATCAAGTATTTTTGTCCTAATACAACTCCCAGAGCTGTATCTGAAGCATCTGTTGAAATGTGAAAAGGTAGTTTCCAATTTGGACCTCTTAAGATGGGTGCTTCAGAAATTTTTGTTGTTAAAGACTCAAATGCTAATTGGCAATCAGGATTCCAATTGAATTCACAATCCTTTGTGAGTAATTTGAAGAGTGGGGATGCTATTTTAGTGAATTTTTCTATAAATCATCTATAGTATCCTGTGAATCCTAGAAAGCTTTGAACATCCTTTTGGCAATTTGGAATTGATAATTTAGAGATGACTTCAACTTCAGATTTATCAACTTTAATCCCATCTCCTGAAATGTGATGCCCTAAAACAATACCTTCTGTAAACATCATAAAACATTTTTCATGGCTTAGTGAGAGGTTTGCTTCCTTACATATTTTAAGAACTCTTTCCAAATTTTCCAAAGATTCTTCAGATGTATTCCCATAGACTGTAAAATCATCCATATATACCTCTACACAATCATGTATTAGATCAGAAAAAATTCCTAGTACTCCTCTTTGGAATGTTGCAGGTGCATTACATAACCGAAAAGGAAGTACTTGGTAGGCATAAGTTCCCCAATGACAAGTAAATGTGGTTTTATCTTGATCTTCGGGTGCCACCTGAATCTGATTATAATTACTAAAACCATCCAAGAATGAGAAATACTTCTTACCTGCTAATGTATCTAACACTTGATTTATGAAGGACAAAGGAAAATGATATTTAAGGGTAGCTTTATTCAATTTTCAGTAATCGATGCACACCCTCCATTTACCATTCTTTTTAGGCACAATTACTAAAGGGGAAACCCATTAGCTGTCTGAAATTGGGTAAATGAAGTTTACATTCAACAGTTTTTGCAGCTCTTCTTTCACAATTTCCCTAATATTTGGATTCATCATTCTCTGAGGTTGTCTGATAGGTCTACAATTTTCCTCAATGTAGATGTGATGTATACAAGTATTAGGACTAATTCCTTTCATGTCAGTATATTCCCATGCATATGCAACAGAATGTTGTTGTAATGTCTTGATTAGCTTTTCCTGTTGTAATTTCTCCAAGTTATTATTTATGTTCAATGTTCTCCCTGGAAAGATTTCAATTGTAGAGCTACCAAATTCTTCCATAGAATAAAGAGACATCTGCCTAGATGACAAATATTCAATATTGGATTTTTCTTGAAATTGATCATGTTCATATTCTAGAGATGATTCAAAATTTTCCATTGTATTTAAGATTTGACTATCTTCACTAATATCTGAAATAGTAAAGAGAGGTTGAATGTCATTTTCATCATCAATCCATTCTTTGTCATCTATTTCTGTGATTGTTCTTGCTGGAGGATATAGAGTGAATTTCTTTGTTGAATTCCCGTCAGAAATATACATATCACCAGATCTACAGCTAATGAAAGCATCAGCTGTGGCCAGCCAAGGTCTTCCTAATATGAGTGGATGTCCTCCTAGATTGTTCTTGGGGGTTAAGATCATAAAATCAACAGGATATTCCCAAGAATCTAAGGATACTAAAATATCTTCTAACACTCCATCTGGTTTGATTACAGATCTGTCTGCTAATTGCAGTAATGTAGGGGTGTAAAGAATATTAGGAAGCTTGAGCTGTTCCATGGTTTGTTTGCTCATGATATTTATTGCTGCCCCTAAATCAATCAATGTATTTGGAATTTCAACTCCATTGATATGTGTTTTCACAATTGGACTTCCCGGATCTACATATTTTTGTATGGCCATTTTTCCCATCATTGTATCTACTATTTTTCCTACCAGGTGAATTCTTTTTGTTTCTTTTGCTTTTCTTCCCGATTTCTTTATGCTCAACTCCTTTATTGTTTTAGCTAGGATTGGAATCTCCTTAATGGCTTGTAACAAAGGAATTTTGATATAAACATTTTTTAATTCATCTAGAAAATCATGATTAGGCAACATGATCTGCTTTTCTACTCCTCTATCAACTTGTAATTTTTTAGGAAAAGGAGGTGCAAAAGTAGATACTGGCTACTCAATGATAGGAGTTGAGTTCACCGGTTCTTTCTGTTTTTCATTTTCAGTATTTTGGTTTCGGAGAGATGTTCCCTCAAAAATTTTATTAGGCTGTAGAGAATCTTCCTCAGAATTGTCTTGTTCCTGAATAACTACAGAAGGTCTTTCCTTTTCTAATATCCTAACAGATCTTAGTTGAACATCATTGAGATCTAGAGGAGTGATCATATAAGTTGGAAATTGTTGTCCTTCCACCATGTAAGTATTATGAGGATTTTTATTGTTGGGGTTTGGTAATGGTTGGGCAGGTAGTTGATTTGGTCTCTGCTAAAATGGTAGAAAGAGTTGAGGACTTTGGTTTTGTTGTGGAAATGGTAATGAAAGTTGAGGGTTATGATTTTGAAGTTGTGGCTGCTGATTTTTTTGTGGAATGTGTGGGGGAGGATAATTATGATATGATGGAGGATATTGATAATATTGAGAGAATCTCCCATAAGGATTTTGTACTCCTTTTGCCCAAGGTTGAGATTGAGATTGAGGTTGAGGCCAAGGTTGCTACCAAGAATTCCAATTTGGTGGGGGCTAAAGATACATTTGATTGTTAAATCCTTGATTTTGTGGCCCCTGCCAAGGTTTTCTAGAGACAAAGCAAAGAGGTTCTGCTAAACTTGGCACTGTTTCTTCTTGAAAAACAACCTTAAGACCTGGAATCAAAGGAAAACCCTTGGTTTCATGATTCTATGAGCAAATCATACAAGACTCTATAATTTTTGCATCTAAAGGGCATTCTCTTAGAGCATGTTTTTTGTTTGTTTGTTTGTTTTTTTTGTTTGTTTGTTTGTTTGTTTGTTTGTTTTTTTTTTGTTTTTGTTTTTGTTTTTTTTTTTGTTTTTTTGTTTGTTTTTGTTTTTGTTGTTGTTGTTGTTGTTGTTGTTGTTGTTTTTTTTTTTTTTTTTTTTCTACATTTTGGACAGAAAATAGCTAAAGCATCAGCCTCGATTTTTTGCTTGTTTTGCAACTTAAGGGTGTCTATTTGCTCACTAAGACTCCCTAGAATATCTATTTTGAATTCATCAAGCATATTACCAATTTCTGCCCTACTCACTGATCCAGTTGCAAATTTATTTACTCTAACAAGAGAAGGATCTCTTGGACCTTTCCCAGTTTTAGATTTCCCTCTTGAGAGATGAACACATAATTCTCCTATATCATTTAATGGGAGTTGAGAGATATATCCCTTCCCCATCATGTTAAGGATATCTATCCACTCATCTCTAATGGCTTAAAATAAAAGAGCTTTTAAGGTATCTTCATCTAAATTGTCCATCTTTGCTCTTTTCAAATTATAGTTGAATCTCTCAATCAAATCTTCTAAATTTTGATCCTCTCTTTGCATCATTTTGAACACTTCATCTTTGTGATTGGTAGGCATGCAATAATCCAATTACCTATCCAAAAACACTTTTTTCATGTCATTCCATGTTCTAATGGACTGATTGACTAACCCCATGAACCACTTCAAAGCAGCTCCTTTCAATGTTGAAGGGAACAACTTAAGTTTTTGAGAGTCTTCTAGATAATCATAGGTTCTGCACAAGACTTCAAACTCAAATAAAAATGTTTCAGGATCCTCACTTTTTAACCCATGGAAGTTTGGGAGGACAAAAGGTGAGATATTTTTCATTGTGGCATTTGTTTCTTCATCCACTATAGGGAATCCAAAAGAATTATCTATTTCCCTATTTCCTCTGCCTCCTCCATTATTTCCTCTACCTCTTCCTCTACCCCCTCCTCCAAACAGTGTGAATTCTCCATCCTCTCCTTCTTCTGCCATTATAGTTTCTTCAGGGTCAATATAGGGTTCAACCTGCAAGGTTACTTTATCCTCCTCTGGTTCTTCTATTAATGGGATATGGGAGAGAGGTTCTACTTCTTCTTCCTCACCAGGTATTCCTAATTCTTCAACTAAAATGTGCTCCCCTGTAGAGGTGAAAAAGGCTACTCCTGTTGTTGGAGATCCAAGATTTTTCTCCTCTAGCACTGACTTGGTAGATGAAGTAGGAGATTCTTTTGATTGGATTTCTGCCCCTAGAATTTTAGGAGTTATATGGCTGGAAGTATGAGTTTGGGATGGAGGTGTATCTATTCTTGTTCTTGGTGGAGTAGGTGGTGTTGTAGAATTGAACTCCTGCCTCTAGCTATAAATCTACCCCTAGAGTCTCTTTCTCTATGCATGTCATTTTTTTTTTTGAATGTAAGAGATAAGGTTACCTAGTTACACTTCCCTTGTAGCGGCGCCAAAATTTTTAGTCAATTTAGTTTCCTAATTGCTTTGCATAAATTATCAACTGAGGCTCATAAGCTGATGAAGTGTAGTGCATTGTATGTGCTATTTAACCCTTCTTACTTTGTTGTTTTTTATTTTTATATTGTTTTGTTTTGGGGGTTTCTTTGATTCCTAATGATGTATAGTCTAAATTATGAGAAACTCAGTCTAAATTTCCTAAAGGTGAACTAATCAAAATATAAGTTAAAGGAAGGAAAAACAGAGCATCTATCCTATCTTGTCATTTAATCCTAAGTAAAAAATTAAAAGGTGAAGTTGTAAGGCAAATTGAAATCATTACAGAGAATGAAACTAACTGAAGTACTTCCAGCTACCCAAACCTTCAATTTTGAAAGATAACTTTCTTGAGGTGGCATACAAGCAACTTCCTATACTGTGTGGTCCAAAGAACTAAGTAAAACATGCAGACAGTAACTATTTGGTTTCAATCTTTGTGTAAAATGAATGTTTAGCAATTTAGTTTAGGATGGATATCAACTTGAAATGGTGGTCAAAAACATTTATTCACACAGCGCATTGGCAATCTGAACTAGGAAATAAATAACCAACAAAATAGTGAGTAAACTAATCAACAATGCATCCTTATTACTTTTCAACCTTACCTTGTTAAAACAAAACAAGTTTCATTTATGAAATAGATAGGAGAAACAAGATTGCACCATTGAATTCTAACATTATGCTACTGAACAGAATTAAAAGAAATCAAACTACAAGGAATGAACCTAAGCTACAAAAACTACTAAAAGCAAATGAGGAAATTAAAACTGAACAGAAAACAAATGAAAAGAAAACCTCCTTCAGTGCAGGGGCCCTCTGCAACTGATTGGGTTGAGCTGCTAACTAGTTGAAAATACTCTTTCAAATGATCACTTGGTCAAACACAACTTCATATTATTAACAGGAGAACAAGTTCCAAAATTACAGAGCTGTAAGTATGAGCTTAATACATCCAAAAATTCGAACTTTTTCTCAGTTCTGTACAACTGATATTTAAAGAAACATTCCTAACTGTCTTTTGAGAGAATTTAGCTACAGGTGGTCTCCACATATTACAACAGATCTGCGTAAATGGTTGATCAACTACAAGTGACTTTAATTCAAGCAAGATGGTTGCATAAAACTGTTAACACCGGTGGCTAATCTGAGTTAATGCTGCAACAAAACTGTTGGATTTATTAATTAGCCACGAAGAGTGGACATAGAGTCCTATTGCTCCTGGGTTTCTTCGTTTGACTCCACCTTTGACTGTGGTCTTGAGCTGGCTTTTTTGTCGATCTGGGCTGGGTGACTAGGATAGGATCCATGTTGAGATGATTCCAGAGATGCCCATGTGGCCGATTTCTTCATTTGACACCTGTAACCTGTTCAACCATGGAAGTAGCTACGGAACACACAGTTAGCTGCAGAATAGGCTGCGTTCCATAGCTAATTTGCAAAAAATTATTTCAAATAGCAAAAACATAAAAGTATAACATGTCAATCATTTAATTTCTTCCTTGAGACAAAATCTATCATTTATTAGTGATGGGGATCTGTCTTTTATGGAAAACAAGAGAAAGAAGTGAGAACAGTTGTCAAAGAGAGAGTAATTTTGAGGTCCAATAGTCGTTGGTTCGCTTGATGTTTCTTTGGCACGTTACTCCTTGATTTTATGTTGGAAGGCTTGATAGGCTCATCTGTTCGCGAAAGGTGCATGTTTGTTCATTCGTCCATCCGTGAGCACATATTGCATGTTTGCTCGTCTGTCCGTCCGTGAACACTTCTTTGCATGATCATCTGTTCCCGAGCACATCTCTTCGCATGCATCATTCATTTGTCCATTGGTGAACCTTTCCTTATGCATGTGCTCCCTTTTTTCATCCCATATGTCATCGCGCCATGTTTGTTAGTGTACCTCTACCTGCATTCACTTATGACGAGACGACATCAAATCCAAAAAACCTCCTAATCTACCATGACACATGATCATTTTGGATGCAGGTGACTGCGAGAGGCAGCAAGGTTGCAAGGCGGGATGATGGCTCCGGGACCTGTTGATGAAAACTACACAAGAGTCACTCGGTGATGAAAATGGGCAAACTGTGTCGACAGTGACTGCCCCCGAGGTCTAGCTCAGCTGGAAGACAAGACTGCACAAATTTTGGGAGGGACAGTCCGGGCTGCGGGAAGGCAAGACAGACAAAATCTGTGCATTTTCCGGAACGAGTGGGCAACGGGGCTTGACAACAAAATTTGCGCAATTTCTTGGAGGAACAGACTGGGCTGCAGGGAGGACTCACAGACAATATTTGTGCAGTGTTTTGGAGGAACTGTTGGGAGCCTGGCAGCAAAAACTGCGCAATTCCTGGATGGAACCGACAGCTAGTTGTTGGGTCATTGGCAACAAAAACTGCGCAATTCCCAAGGGGAACAGACAGTTAGTTTCCGAGAGCTTGGTAGCAAAAATTGCATAATTCCTAGAGGGAACTGAAGTCTGCTGCTGGGAGCTACTGGCGAGAGAAGCTGCACTGAGGCTGGGAGGCCGACTTGTTGATCATCTCTGTGCAATTTCTAAGCTGAGCAGACTGCTAGGCAGCAAAGGGAATGCTCATGAAACTGCGCAATTTTCTGGTTGAGCAGCCAGTCGACTGTCGGGAGGACTGACTGGAAGAACTGCATAATTTTCTGAGGGAGATAGGGACGGGCATTAGGTGTCTGTCCGACCTATTTTCCTAATTTCTTCAGTCAACCGAATGGGAAAGGTAAGCAGCCTCTACGCAAATTTTGAGGGGATTCAGTCCCGGGGTGGCTGTCGAGTCTGACTCTCTGGGTGACCGGCATGAAGGTTGAGTGAATTCCTTGCGAGCAGTGTAGCTTGAAAAGACTTGCTTGGTACTTCTTCATTGTTCTAGGTGCCAGTCGATCGATTCGATGGTGGGGTGATGGTCTGGCTATCAGAGGGGAGTCTAGTCGTCAGAACTTCAGCAAAATGACTAAGTGTGTGAATGAGTGAAAGATGGAAATGTGATCGTACAAACACACATGCTCATGACTTGACGACGAGACGAATCAAACCAACCAGACACACATGTTCAACATGATTGGCCGATGGTGCAAGCGGCAAGTGTGACACTCGTGATTGATCATTGATCGACCATGACGATGCTTGCATGACAATGAATGTGACTCCATGTGTGAGTGCGACAAATGTTTTCATAGCGAACATAACATATACACAAGAAGTGAAAACCTTGAGCATGACTAGAACATGGTCGCAAGCAAGACATTGACATCAACATGAAAAATCTTGGGTGGAATGAACAGGCAAGGTGGGTATGAAGGCTCACATGAGCTCATGGAGTGAACTCGAGTGTATGCAATCATCAAGTGAAACTTTCAAGGAAGACTTTGAATTTGGGTGTAGGAAAAAATTTTGGAGGGTGGTTGTAGCCGCTACAACACTTGGCGACACACTGGTAGAACTCCAACTTCTCTGTTTTGGTTCATTAATAACACAAGGCCTTCGTATTTCGGGGAGTATTGAAACACAATCAAAATTTCAGCTTGATCACAGTGTTTCGAATTCGGGAAGGGTAGTTTAGTTCGCGAGTTGAATATTTTCAGAGTATAAGTTTTCATATTTGGTGTTGCTCCGATGCCAGTAGGCCTGGATAGTACCCCAACAGAGTCACGCAGGAACACACACATTGCTCCACTGCCAGTGAGCCTGGTCAGTACCTCGATGGAGTTGCATGCTTAACCTCTTTGCGCAAGAAGCCTTTCTCTTCTTTTGCCTTTGTATTTTTCAAGGGGATTGTGCATAGGCACTTATTTATTTTTGGGGAAGAAGAGGGATCCTGACTTATTGAGAATAGAAGAGGTTGTTCCTTCAGAGAAGCATGTAAGACCTCTGACATAGGTTTGCTCGTTTAGATTTTCCCCTTCTTCGTTTCTACTATTTGGATGAGCTTGAACACACAGAGCAGAAGGTTGAGTACAGACATGGGGCTTCTAAGTGTGGACACAGGTTCATGGTTGGACCAAAACTTCCCTTGCAGATGGTTCCTATTTTCTGTCAAGACTTCATCGGTCGAAAGTTATAACCAAGCACAGATAAGATGGACACAAGACTGTCCAAATGATGCAGTGTCACAAATCTCTTCAAATTTCAGCCACATACTCTATTTAGAAGCCAGAACGTAGAATTTGACAACACTTATTTCTGAAAAAAAAAAAAGAAGTAATATACCAAGCAAACAAAACAAGTAAACAAAATAGTAAGCAAAGCCAACAAAGTGAAAACAAAGATAATAAACAGAGCAAACAAGGTAAAAAAAATAAGCAGCAAGCAGATTATGTACATGGCACGGGCACGACCCAGCCTACTGAAAGCAATGCTTGAGATCTTGGATGTTGACAGGAAGGTTGTCAACCCTCCCATCAAGTGATTGCAGACGACATGTGTGTGTGCCAAGTTTCTCATGGACCAGTGTAAGTCCACCGGGCTCCGCTACCGGAACCTGGTGGTATTCCAAAAGACCTTTAAGTGAAGATGACACCACTGCTTCAGATACTGTGTGAAACATAGGCTCAGATGATGGAACGGGGTAGTTGTTTTTATTTTGGGAGCAGTTCAAGTTCCTGAAATCAATGCATAAGTGGATTTCCCTAGATTTCTTACGTGTGGAATTTAAATTAGAAACCCAAGTATGATGACAAAATTTGCAAGTAATCCAATCATCCAAAATCTTAGTCAATTTTTTTCTGTATAAGGAGTTCAAACGACGTATGTGGTTTACATGGCCTTTGCTGCAACGGCTTGAATCCTCCTTTACCTGGAATCCTGTGTTGGATTTCTCACATGTAGTGTGTACTCAGGTCATCATCTGCCCGTGTAGACACATCCCGATACTATTTGATCAAGCGGTCAAAGACTTGTCGCTGCTGTGGTGTGTAACTTGTACCGAGATTGGCTATCTTCGGATCATGATTGGTTCCTAGGTTGCTTTGTTCATTCGTAGTGGCGGTCCTATGGGTTCCGTTATTTCTTGGCCCTTGACAAAAATTCTGCAAACCATAGAGCTTGTTGAGGGAAACCCCACCCTCAGGAATGAGGTTGCCTTTCTTTCCCTCAGCTGCAGTTTTCAGGGGCTGCTCGTGCTTACCTTCATCAATTGTTATGTCCTTGAAAGCATCAACACTATCCGCGGGGTGCAATATCACTCTGAGTGCGACCGCGTTGAGGCTGATGGTCCTTTGTAAGCTCAACACGAGTGCTTCATACTCAACAATGTTGTTTGTGCACTCGAACTTCAAGCAGCTTGAAATCATGCATTTTCTGTTGTTTTGGGCGATTAAGATACACTTGGTCCTTGAGCCATCATGTGTCTTTGATTCGTCAAAATCCATGGCCCACAACTTATCTATACACAGACCGTTTGGCATGCTAGTACTGCTACTACTATTGTTGCTACTGCTACTGCTACTATTGGTACAATGCACTGTACATGTTTCATTACCATCAGTTGGGCAAGGAAGGAGTCCCAACTGTGTGTCTGGTGGGGTTGGAGTTGGCCGTGCAGGATAACACCCCAATGTCATTTATAGGAGGCAGTTGCCGAACATGAGTTTTGCGAAGGCCAACGATTCATTCTCGCCATTAAGGGGAGTAACATTGTGCTTCATATACCTCTCGGACAACACCCAGATTTGGTTGCATTTTCCCTTGTACAGAAGCCACATATGGGACTAGTCTGTAGCAAAATATCCATCCAGCTTGCTAGACCAGTCTCTGCTAAGTAGTAGACCATATGCTTCTGGTATGTCCACAACAACTATGTTGATGCATTGGTGGACTCGACTGTCATGAGATAGTCGGATGATCACGTCTCGTAGTTCACCAATGGCTGGTACTGATGTTCGATCAAGTTGGATGATTCGCGCGGATGTTTTGCTCCATTGTGCATTGATCTTTTTTGCAATGGAGAGTGGCATGACATTGGTGGCTGCACCAGAATCAACCAAGAAGTTGTGAACATTGTAGTTAAATATTTCAAAGGATAGCAGGAATGGAGGGCAACTTGAGTTTGATTCTTCCATTCGGGGCATGTCAATCACGGTAGAAAGTGATTCGAGAGGTATGATTGCTCCCTCGCTGGTAGAGGCTACGTTGTCTGTTGCTGTCTGTCCCAATGCGTGCAGTAGGATGTCTCTCTGACTCTGGATCTTACCTAACTCGAACAAACTTATGTTCGCCTGATTTTTATTCATGTCATCAACAATGTTGTAGTCTAGAGGCGACAGACTCACCGAGGTGTCCGAGGTAGAACTGATTTTTGTGTTGTCTGACGAAGTGTTTTGCAGCTTGCTACTCATGGATGTATTCTTGTCCTCCATTGTCTTCCCACACTTGTTTTGTGTTTTCTACTTTGGGGCGGCCGATGGGTTAGCCTTCCTCATGAGTAGCCTCATCTTCTCTTGCATTTCCCCAAGTGTGGGGGGAGCCCCTTTACTCCTAATATTGTAGGGGCTGCTTCTCGATGTTTATCTTTGTCATTACCTGCAAGCATTGATATGCGTTCACCACATGCCTAGAACTTGATGCTTCATTAGGTGCAACCTCTTTGTGATCATCAGTGTCTTCCGGCTGATCTTGCATATTGCTTTCCGCATCGAGTGTATGACTGCAGACAGAGCTAACGACTCACTTCTAGTCTGAACAAGAGTTCTCGGGGTGATGTTCTTCGTGGAAAGAACATAACTTAGGATCTGCGCACTATTTGACCTGGAACACAGATTTCTGCGCAGTTTTTGGAGTGAACGGTTGCTACCTGATGAGCTGCTTTCCTGTCTCTGCCTGGGCGGATGGCTACTTGCAAATGTGTCTATTTTCCGTTGTTTGAGCTCGGACACTTCCATGGACAAGTTCTTGATGAGGCGAGTGAGGGTTTCAATGTCAATTGCTTCCTTGTCTCTACCCTTACTCGCCATCGCTTGGGACTTCCTGCTCACATCTTTGGAGTCCTTTGCTGATTTGTCATCCTTGATGACTCCAATTGCGTGCAGGTCTTTCTCAACAACAATAGCCTCTTCACAGTTTTCTAAGAGTGTTGGTTTTGTAGCTCGCTTGACAAACTGCAAAACGCTGGCCGGTAATGCAGACATGTAGTAATCAGTAGTGATGGAGTCATGAGGTTTGGTGTCCACTTAAAATTTGTTCAACATGCGTGTAAACTTATGATTGAAGTCTTTCACTTTTTCTTTTCCCTCCATCTTCAGGCTTCCCAATTCTTTGAGTATCATGGCTGGGGTCTTGTCATCAACGAACTTCTCAAGGAACATGTGTTTGAATGCACCCTAGTTTTGTATGGAGTTTGGTGGAAGGCTATGATACCATGTGGCTACGCGATGTCCAAGGTACATGGAAACAATCTACATGCTACGTCGCCATATCGTACCTCAAGGGTCTACAACTATAGGTAAAAGTTGTCCAAGTGGTCTTCTGCCTTCACTACGCTGTTAGGGTTGAACTTGATGTTCATTCTCTCCGCTCTCTTCGACATCTTGTGTGGAACAGCTGGGAGAGCTAATGGTCCCTGAGTCAAGATTTGGGTCAACAATTTCTTCTTCTTCTTCATCCTCTTCCTCTATTTCAGAATCCTATGGTTTCGGCGCTGAGTCCGTTGGTTCGTCTCCGTCTCTACTCCTCCTCCACTGCCTTCCCCTCCACCTCCTATACCGGATTTTGATCCCAAGATCACAAGAGTGTCTTGTTCGCCTTGTCGGAAGACCGAAGGTTCCTCTCCGTCTTCAATAGCTTCTGCCAGACCTTCAAGTGTGGCAAGGACTACCTCTTCCACCAATGATACAACAACTCCTGTAGGAGTGGATTTTGGCTTTCTTGATGTGTATGGAAGATGTTGTATGCCTGGGATTAGTCTGACTGCTTTTGAGAACTGGCGAGTGATAGGATGGATGGATCGAAGGTGTTGATACGGGATCTTGTGTTCAATCTTTAGCAGTGAGGAGTAACCAAATGCAGATTCGCGTGTAGGTGAGAGGGAGTATGAGTTACTGCCTTGACCAGATGGTTGATGAATGAGTGTGAGAGGATGTTCAACAATATACGACTGGCTTCCCTCCTTCTAGCGCCATAAATGTTGACGGTGTTGGACCCGCCAACATTCAGGGGATCACCCCGGTATGAAGTCCCAACTAGACTTCACATCGTTTGGTGTGGGAGTCCCATCTGGTATGATGGCCCAGTTTCCATTGTCTTACGGATTTGCCTCAAATCTTGCTTGTCAGCACATGAGAGTGGTCTACTTTGTCTTCAAGAAGTGATGTTTGCGTGCCTGGTGATTGCTAATGTTACTTGTGTCAATGGTTCTTTCACTATAAACGGAGAGGGTGAGAGTGAGTCCCAAGTCAGTTGGGAGGAAGCTCCAACTCTGCTAGGAACACACAACACAACATGACATGCACAGATTTCGGAGGAATAGTCCACACGGATGCAACAGTCACAACACACAAGGTAAGATAACACATACAACACTCAATGGATGAGTTTGCATGAGTGCAACAATTATTACAACAAGTTTTATGTGAAAGGTTTTTCTGATGTCCGGGGAGGTAGCCACCACGGGAAAGACAACGTTAACAACATATACAACACATTTTCATTAACAGATTATGTATTACAACAAGTGAAATAAGTTCAACACAGGTTAAAGCAACATGCATTACAAGTGTTCAAGATTAGTCTTACAATAGTTACAATACATGTGTGAAAACGTGTTGGCCTATTAGCAGGCTTCTGAATTAAGCGAAAGTTCCAAGACACATCGTTACACCATACATCACTAATCCATGCGTGGGGCATTGGAGCCACTACTTACTCCTAAAAGAAAAGATTATAGACTCTCTTGGCTATGTGGGAGGAGCTGAGGTGAAAATTCCTTTGCATGTACAAATGAGGGGGTATTTATAGCCAAGGGTGAAACTGACCCTTGTGGTTGTTTGACTACCCTCATGACTATTTGACTTCCATGAATTTTCGACTTTACATGACTCTTTGTACAACAAGTGGGTCTCTTGGAATTCCACGTTACATTACATTGATTGACAATATAGCCCACAGTAGAGATGTGGACAACATGACTCATGACACAAATCGACATGACAATGCTTCGTGCTGCCGTTGGAGTACATGTCAAGCTACAATGTTGTTGGGTGATGGATGTCTTCATGGTGTGTTATAGCTTCACCTCCACAGGGCAAAGTGCGCAGAGTCTTCGATGGTTGTTGGCTCGCTTGATGTTTCTTTGGCACATTGCTCCTTGCTTGTATGTTGGAAGGCTTGATAGGCTCATTTTTTCGCCAAAAGGTGCATGTTCGTTCGTTCATTTGTCCATGAGCACATATTGCATGTTTGTTGTCCGTCCATCCACAAACACATCTTTCATGATCACCCGTTTGTGAACACATCTCTTCGCATGCATAGTTCATTCGTCCATTGGTGAACCTATCCTTCTGCATGTGCTCCCTTTGTTCATCCATTCGTTGCTGCTCCATGTTTGTTGGTGTACCTGTACCTAAAATCACTCATGATGAGACGACATCAAATCGAAAAAATCTCCTAGTCTACCATGACACATGATCATTATGGATGCAGGTGACCAGGAGAGGCAGCAAGGTTGCGAAGTGGGATGATGGCTTTGGGCACTGTTGATGAAAACTGTGCAAGAGTCACTGGGTGACGAAGATGCGAAAACTGAGTCGATAGTGACTGTCTGCGAGGTCTGACTTGGCTGGAAGTCAAGACTGTGCAAATTTTGGGAGGGATAGTCCACGTTGTGGGAAGGCAAGATAGACGAAATCTGCGCATTTTCTGGAACGAGCAAGAAACGGGGCTTGACAACAAAATTTGCGCAATTTCTTGGAGGAATAGGTCAGGCTGCAGGGAGGGCTGGCAGATAGGGTTTGTGCAGTTTTTTGGAGGAACTGGTCGGGAGCATGGCAGCCAAAACTGCGCAATTCTTGGACGGAACTGATAGCTGGCTGCTGAGTCACTGGCAGCAGAAACTACGCAATTCCCAAGGGGAACAAGCAGTCAGTTGCCGGGAGCTTTGTAGCAAAAACTACGCAATTCCTAGAGGGAACTGGCAGTCTGCTGCTGGGAGTTGCTGGTGAGAGAAACTGGACTGAGGTTGGGAGGTCAGCCTGCTGATCATCTCTGCACAATTTCTGAGCTGAGCAGACTGCTGGGCAGCAGAGGGCCTGCTCATGAAAACTGCGCAATTTTCTGGATGGGCATCCGATTGACTGTCGGGAGGACTGACTGGAGGAACTGTGAAATTTTCTAAGGGAGATAGGGATGGGCACTGGGTGTCTGTCTAGCCTGTTTGCGCAATTGTTTTAGTCAGCAGAACAGGGAAAGGTCAACAACCTCTGCGTAACTTTTTAGGGGAGTCAGTCCCGGGGAGGCTATCGGGTCCGACTCTCTGGGTGGCAACCATGAAGGTTGAGTGAATTTCTTGCAATAAATGCAACTTGAAAATAATTTGACAGTCGATCTAGTCGATTGTGGGGTGATGGTACGACTGTCAAAGGGGAGTCTGGTCATTATAACTTTAGCAAAATGACTAAGTGTGTGAACGAGTGAAAGATGGAAATGTGATCTTACAAACACACACCCTCATGACTTGACGACGAGACGAATCAAACCAACCAGACACACATGTTCAACATGACTGATTGATGGTGCAAGCGACAAGCGCGAAACTCGTGATTGATTGTTGATCGACCATGATAACGCTTGCATGATAATGAATGTGACTTCGTGTGTGAGTGCGACAGATGTTTTCATAGCGAACATAACATGTACACACGAAGCAAAAACCTTAAGCATGACCAGAACATGGTTGCAAGCAAGACATTGACATCAACATGCAAAAGATTGGGTGGAATGAACATGCAGGGTGGGTGCGAAGGCTCACACGAGCTCATGGAGTGAACCCGAGTGTATGCAACCATCAAGTGAAACTTTCAAGGGAGGTTCTGAATTTGGGTGTAGGCCAAAATTTTGGGGGGTGGTTGTAGCCGCTACAACAGGTCCTGTCAACGTCAAAATCATGCTGCTCATGCTTCAGAATGATTTAGATATAGGTTCCAAGACCATACACCCAAACGCCATGGAGGCAAGAGTCTACCTTCACAAAGAAAACATCATGTAGTTTTGGGACACCATCATGCAATACCAATCTTAGCATGTGACTGAGAAGCACCAAGTGGAGGTTGCCGAGTTGGTCTTTCCCCAAACTTCGGAGTCATAGTGTTTTGTCATGTTAGGCTATCTCTAGCCCATTTGTCTTACATCAGTACATGTGGAAAATGTAATATTATTTGGAAATATGTTGTAAGTGAAATTCCAAGTGTCAATAGTGGAATGTGAAAGGTCGTCATGTTATGTAATGATTTACTTGCAAGGAAGTTGAAGAGTCATGAGATTATTCAAAGAGTCACAAAGGGGAATGTCAAGGGTCACCCCACCCCTTGTTATAAATAGAACCTTATAACTCATAGAAGAGGCTTTTGAGAGCCAAGCTTTTGGCTAGGCTTAGGCTTAGAGAAGGCTTGGGAGTATTGTGATGAGCCTTGGCTTCTCCATAGCATAGAGCAAGTATACTTCTTTGGAGGAGCAAGTGTTCTTGACTGTAATGTTTCGCTATTGGGGCTAGCGGCTCTCAATGGTATATGTATGGATGGAACTTTCACTTATAATAATAATAACCGAGCCAACACGTTTTCATGCATATGTTGTTATTGTAGTCGGACTATTATGGTTGCTTTAGCAATGTATGTTGTTTGACTTACGCATTTGCTTGTGAACTACTTTGTATATAATTGTATGCATTTTCTTGGATTAACTTGTCACTTTGGTTTGTGGACTATTCCACATTTCAGCTTGTGATGTCATTTCGATCGTGTGTTCCTTTAAAGTTGCGTACTAGTACAAGATTCTAAGGGGCACACTTACTTTTCCCCTCCATGTGTTAGAACCCCCATGCATCTCACTTGACTTGCTATAAGGTCACACACTTGCTTTTGACCAAAGTCATCGTACATACATCTGCGCGCTATCACTGTCAAGGCACTACATTATCATCCACTGCTGGGAAACCACTCCAAATGGTATGAGGTCTAGTTGGGACTTCTTACCGAGGAGATCCCTTGAATGTTGGTGGGTCAAAAATCATCAACATTTATGGCACTAGAAGGAGGGCCAGATGACAACTTGAGCCCTTGAAGTCTGTTTTGAATTTATGCACATCATTCATGACTTATATCACAATCACAACCCCAACATGTTTTTTCTCACGCTGTTGATTTCGATGTGTCGACGGATGTTATAGATGACTTTTCACAACTCAAATTTGATGGTGAAAGCGGAACATCCTTGTTAATCCACGCAGTTTCCTTTCTGGGTTTCTGTGATAAGAATGAGGTCCCCTCGGATGACATTGCTTGTGGGTTATTCACTTACGCGTTCGAAGGGCGCGTCAAGAAATGGTGTCACACATTGTTCGCAACCTCTATACACTCTTTCAAGCACATGATCAGAGAATTAGGTCATGCTTTCATCTTTTATGACTGTAAAGCACTTCATCACAAAATTTTAAAATTGTGAAAAGCACCTGACGAATCAATTGCGCACTTTTATGATCATTTCCGTCATTACTGTTTTGAATTTCCAGAAGATGAAGTTGACTGGAAATTTCTGAATGAAATATTTCAGTATCTTGTTCACATCTCTCAGAATCCACATGAGTTAGAATCTTTCAAACCCCTCCCAACATACCTTGGTGTTAGAGCTTCGAAATATGAGACAGACAAGGTTTTTGTCCCAAGTGACCCTTCATCCCCTTCTCATCAAATAGCTCTGGCTTCGCAGGACGAGGTGGGAGAAGTTGTGAACCTACCTGTTGAACTGTCACCATCTCCTCCTACCCCACCTGCTCTGGATTTCTGTGCAGATTTGGACTGCAAGCCTGATGGTTGTCACATGGTCTCATCTGCTCAGCCTTTGTCCATTGGTTCCTTTGATCCTCCGGATTTTGGTATGTTGTGTTCATCCATTCTGGACTTCACATGTGATGTTCACGAGGATCAAGTTATGGACGGAGTTGGTGTTGAACAACCAACCTGCGTTATTATTTTTTATGAGTATGTGTTGGAATCTGAACAAGGAGTTGCGGTGAAGGATGACCTCTTTCGTTCCGCACGTCGTCCACTTTATCTCGACATCTTCTATAGTTCTGCCATTTATGATTCCTCTTGTGAAAATATATCTCTAGATGTTTCCACTTCTGATAAATTCACATAATGCGCGGGATGGCAGTTTGTAATTTGAATGCGGAGAGGAGAAATATTTCTTCCAGATTCACTCGATCTCCCATCTTTCATTTCTGGAAACTTAGAGGGTGAATTATTTTTTCTCATCAACCCCTCTCTATGATTCGTCACATCATGAAGATGTCGTTCTCCATCTTGAATTTTTTTATCATGGTTGTCGTGATCTCTTCACTCACTCGTGTGATCACAATTGTGATTCACCTAATGTTGATCTTTCTAAACCATCGGTCTTTGATGATCCATCTAAAGATGAAGTGGAAACTCCTCAAGTTGTCGAAGCACTTCAGCTCGAGTTGATGGTTATGTCAGGTTCTTGTAGCCTTGATGTCAGTCCCACTTCCGATTAGAAATCTGTTGAATCTACCTGATCTGAAAATGGAGCACTTAGGCTTCTTGTCTAACTTACAAGAACCTCTCCCACTTCCAAAGCTTAAATATTCCCAAGTATTTATTATTAGCCAATGTGGAATTAAATATGTGCTTGAAAATAAGGTGTATGCTTATGGTTGTTTTAACTGATTATATGCTTTAAAATCTGTTGTTTGTGTTGATATGTAAAATACATGTAACTGTAAACAATGTAGCCATAAAACAACACATAAGACAACAATTTAATTAGGAGTTCACCCAAAACTCTTGGGCTATGTCTTCGTGAGCTCTAGTCAACTCGACTAAGCTCTCTGGGATTATGGTATAAGTCCTTTTACAAGTCTTGTCTTAACTCCATTGGTTTACACAGAACCTATAGGTTTAGACACCATCTTATCCCTGGATCTGAAGCTCTCGGCTCTCGCTCTAGCTCTAGGTTCTGGCTCTGGCTCTTGGCTTTGGCTCTTGGCTCTGGGTCTGGCTCTTCGGCTCTATCTTCTTTGGCTTTCTGCAACCTTCAGCTCTCTGGCTCTTCACTTGACCTCCAAGTGACCCCAAAGACTCCCTCAGCTGCTTTGTGTAGTAGCTTTTCGTTCTTTGCTTCTACCTGCAATTGTTCCCTCTCAATTGAGCTCTTTGCCTCCTTTTAGGTGCTTTTCCAGCTTTTTAGCTTCCATGGCTGTTTCTCTGTGATTCATTATCCCTCTGTGGCTCTGTGGCTTTTCTGCTCCTTGTCGATTAGACTAGCCATCTAGATCTGCGGCTCCGTGGCTACAAAATGCATCATTGCCTGTAAAAACGCCTGTTTTAGTGTGGCATGATGATCAGGAGCAGTTACAGAAGGAATTGGGGCTGTTTCATAGGTTAAAACCCAAAAACTGAGAGAAAACCATTACACAGAGTTTTTTGGGAAAATACACTATCGGGCGTGTATTTTGGACGTGAAATTACATTCAATTGCCCCTAAATCCCTTTTGGGTCCACCATTAGGCGTTATATCGCATCACGTAGGCATATTGGGTAAAATCCCAATTACATGGGAAATCCTGAAAACCCCATCAAAATCCTTTTTATCGGATTTCAAATATTATCGCATTCGCCCTATATAATCGTCTGTCGTGTCCGCCTTTGGTCGCTTTCACAGCTCCACCGTCGATCTGGGTGATCTCCGATCCAACGGTCATCATGCGATTTCGGGCAGCTTAAGGATACGGAGGTTACCCACCCAAAAGGTGGTTTTCCTCTCTCCTCCGCTAGCCATGCGTCGTTCATTGTATGGGATCAGGCAGAGCTGGCCCAATACCATTTACCACTCGAGGCCTGCTTGAAATCCGCCTTTACAGAACTCAAATAACATGGCGCCGTGTTATAATTCCCTTTCGGGTCCGTTTTATCGCTTCCCTTTGCATTTCGGTTTTTACATTGAACGCGCTTTTACATAGGGAAGTCCCTTTATGGCAGAACTCAAATGTTATCAAACCGCGCCTAAAGAGTCCATCGGGTCCGGTGTTATCGCCCCTTGTACATCGCTGCGATGCTATGTTGCGAATCGCAATCACAAGTCGCATTGGCACGGGGGTTCAACCTTTGCCTCATGGCATTGCCGATACCGATTTGCCGATCCGATCATCGGCAATCGGCATATCACATAATCACAATCGCCAAGTCCAGGTCCCGATATTGCATACATACTTGCCTCTGACCCAATACATCGGATCGGCTGATTGGGTTTCTTCTGCTTTCCGCTTAAGTCCACTCTTGGACCCTCTTCGATGCGATTTCCCTTTATAAGGGTTTTTTTTCCCATTTTAGGGGATTTTGCCTCTTTTTCCAAAGAACAAAGGGCATCTTCTTTCTGTGATAACTTCTGCATCCTAAGTCCATTTCTTCCCTTTCAAGTTGCAGTAGATTTAGAATGAAAAGATCTCTGCAATGGGGTATGTCTAGGAACTTCCTTGGACTTTCATTTTCCTCTGTGAGGAACACTTAGACTTAGGAGTCTATCAAAATCATCTTGGATCACACCTTCCCACTAAAAGAACTTTTGGTCTCAAAAAGACTGATATACTAATCTGAACAGTACCTGAGAGTAACAACG